>OY723306.1:936786-1314286 GCA_963210315.1 Rhynchopus euleeides | reverse complement strand
CGCCCTGCTGAGAGACAATCACATTTAGAAAAACTGCAACCAACCACTACACCTCCCAACCCCACCCCCCCGCCCTCTATGCCGGCCCCAGAGGGATTGCAGCAGCAGGCTCCGCCTCGTCGTTGCTGCTCTTGGCAGGGGCCTTGTCCGCAGCTGCGGCGTAAGCGCGGAGGCGCTTGGCGAGGGGTGCAAGATCCTGGGATTCGGCAGCCTCAAACGCCGTCTTCCCTGTCGCTCTGCACACCCGGTGTACGTCTGTGCGGTTGAGGCTGTCGACGAGGATTTGCGCAGCGAGCTCTGCGCCGGACTCACATGCGATGTACAACGCGCGCTTCTCAGAAAGCGATGCGTTCGGCGGGCACCCTGCATCCAGAAGTGCCCTCAGTGCATCGCACTGATTCTGCTTCGCCGCCTCACACACAGCAGGCTCCGAAGAGGCGCGCGTGACGTAGCAGGACTGCAGCAGAACCTTCAGCTCCCCTGCATCCCCGGAACCCGCAGCCTCCCGCAGCACGGAGGAGAGGAACTCCCCGTCCCCCTGGTCCTGCGAGTCGGGCACAACCGCCGCTGTGGTGTTAGCGTATTCCCCAACAGACGCGATGTCGGCGCCGCCCGTCTTCAGGCGCGCGAAGTTGCCCCCCCCGTCCATCGACAGGTTGTACTCCAGCCCCCCGGGCGTGATGTGGTCCGGCCGCACCTTCTGCCAGAAGACCTGGGGGCGGAACATGAGCTTCCCGGCGGGGAACCCCCGTGCGGTGCGCGAGGCGGCCTCCTGGCCCTGGGCGCCCATCATGGAGGCGAAGGGCCTCATCATGCTGCGGAAGACGTCCATTGCAGCTGCGCCACCCCCTCTGGAGTGTAGCGGGCCCTGGGGGGGCGTGGGTGTGGGTGCGGATGTGGGTGTCGGGGGGGGCAGTGGTCACGCGCACAAAAGGGGTAGGGGTGGTGAGGCGGGCGAGCGGGCGGGTGGGTCTGGAGGCTAGCGAGGAGACGGCCTTTGGAACCCGATTGTCAATTGCTGGCACCAGGTGTGGCTCTATTTTGGGGGTATTTTGGCCGATTTTCGAAATCCTATTTTGGTTTTTTTGCACTTTTTTTGGGTGCTTTTTTGCACGATTTCTGTGCCTCAGACACAGATTTTGGTGTGATTTTTGCGCTATTTTGATTCACTCTGCCTGACCGATGCATACGATTCGAAAAAATGGCGAAAAAATCGCTATCAACAACGGTGAACGAATGGAGGTAGATGGGGAAGTGGAAGGACACAGCACGCCCTCCCACTGCTCGCCACCTGTACACTACCGCTCTGTTCAAGGCGGTCAGTGCCTCTTGGTGCTGCACACAAATCACTGCTGCATCCCAGGGCGCCTTCCCTTGTGAGAATAGCGAAACCTCTGCGGTTGCAGTTTGGTGGTTGAGGCCGGCGGTGGTGACATCACTTTGGTGACTGTGATTCCTTCCCCCTGAGCTCGACCAGATCCAGGTCGACCTGGTGCTGTGTGGCTCCTGGTGTGGTATCTCCTTGCTTCCTCGCACACATACACGTGGTTCCTCGCCACGGATGCCCACCAAGTCGAACCCGAAACATGATCACGGGCCCACGACGACCCTTTCGAGATGTCATGGCCGCAAGCCCACAAACCCGATCGCATTCGCAAGGTGGTTCGTCTCTTAGAGATCAGTGCTCGGGCCCAGCCGAGGGTGCTGGAACCGATATGCCACAGCCCCGTACGCGCAAGGACTTGGCTCCAAGACCAGGCACAAGCCACAGGGGGGTCTGGGGGGCGGAGCCCCCCAGCCGCCGGAGGCCACGGTAGCGAACGTCTGTTGGCCTGGCTCCATAGTCGCATACGCTCAAGTACAACACAACTGACAGATAGCGGCTATAATCATAGCACAGGTCGCATGGGGGGGTCTGGGGGGCGGAGCCCCCCAGCCGCCGGAGGCCACGGTAGTGAACATCTGTTGGTTTGAGCTCGAGAGCAAGCCTCTCACACCACCGCCCTCCGACCCCCCTCTCCACCCCCAGGTGCAAAATTTTTTTGCATCCGGAAAATGTGTTCTTTTGAATGTTTGAGCACATCCAAGACCGGGAACATAAATTTTTTCTGCCAATACCAAGTAGGGTCACAATAAAATCCAAAAGAAAAAAGTGCAAAAAAATAGTGCAAAAAAATATTTTTTCCCCAAATTCCTATTTTCATTCCGTGAAATAGATACACGCCTGGCTGGCACTGCTGGAAACTTTTTTTTTGAATTGCAACGGGTGGCAAAACACAGCGCCGCAGTGCTCAGCCTGCCGACGGAGATGTGGATCCCCTCATTCGCCATGTAACTTTTTTCATGTTTTGAAGTTTCTTTGAAGTCTAGCCCCGCGGCACATCATCCGCCCATTCCTAACCAACCAAGCGTTTCGAGAATACATACATTGTGGCTTCTCCCTGGATGGGGGAGGCATTCAATTCTAAAAAGGTTTCCTAAAAAAAACAGATCTACACCCATACAGCAAAGCACGCTTAGCACAACCCAACCGGGATCCGACGGATGTATCGTACAGAATTCCGTGCATGGAGGAAAAAATATGCACGGATTTGCTTTTTGCACCCGCTAATACTATTTTCGACCCGCAAGAATAAAAGGCTGCGCTAGCCGCCGCCCCAACCCCCCCCCCACCCACCCCTCCGCCCTTGCACCACTGTCCAGGGGGGTACTTTTACCCAATTGATTTCCCACAGTACGGGATCCCTCAGGCCCGCAGCAGCACAGGCACCACATCAAGGCACGGGGAAGTGGAGGTCGCCAGGGGGGTTCCACTCGCCTCCAAAGGGGCCGGGTGTGAACGGCACAGCCCCTGCTGTGCCTGGGTGGATCTGCTGCGAGAGGGCTGTGCGGTGTGGGGGCGATGAGGGCGGCGGCGGCGACACCGACGCTGACCGGGCACGATCCCGCTCGCGCTCCATGTCAGCAAGCAGCACGCTGGCCTGTGCGAGCTGGTCCAGGGGGTTGAAGTCAACCTTAAACTTAGCCTGCCGGCTGGCATCGTTCTTCTCCAGCGCCACTGCCATCTCCCTCATGTGCCGCTCGAAAGCCTCCGTCACCTGCTGCACGCGCGAAGCCTCTCCTCCCACGTGGCCCTGCAGAGGGTGTGGGTGTGGGTGCGGGGGTGTGTTGCCCAATGTGCCAGCATACCTGGCCAAGCCTTTCCTTGTCGCTGCGGATCATGCTGAGCGCGGCCTGCACGTTGCTGTGTGGGGTGGGGTGTGCGAGGCGGGGTGTCGGCGCTGACTTCGGGCAGAGGGAGCCCGCAGGAGAAACCGCTTGCCACCCGCTCCCCCCCCCCCCGCCCCCCCCTCTGCCCTCCGCTCTGCCTGATCAACAAGCTATCCGACGCATCAACAAGACTCCCAAACAGACAGACAGGCATACCTCTGGCTGGTCGCTGTGGGCAGCGCAAGCTTGAACGTCGGTACCGCCGGCGGAACCGCAGTGCTGTGAACGGGCTGCGGGAGACGATCCGCAGCACCTGTGATGGGGCCCACCCCACCTGCCACACCCCCCACCGCCGCCGGTGAGAACGGGCTGAAGGGCCGTGTGGGGTCGAACTGCCGGTTGCACGAAATCTCGGGACGCGACGCGGAACCCGCCTCCCGCATCACAGAGCACATCGTCTCCGCGATGTCGATGTAGGTGCCTCCGGGGCGCCGCTCCAACGCTTCCAGCAGGGCCTGGCTCACCGACACACCGTCGGCACCACGCGCAGATGTGGCAGTCACCACAACCACGTCAGCTGACAGGGGAAAGCCCTTCTTCGTCGGAGCAAAATACGCCGTCCCTTCGGGCGACACGGCAAGCGTATGCGAGAGGTCGAACAGCGTCCCCTCCTGCACCGTGTCCGCCACCACGACGAGCTGGACCCCGTGGGGCAGCCTGCTGAGGATTGACAGCATCGCATCGCCACGCAGCACCCCTGCAGTCCCGCAGTCCACCGGGAGGAGGGCCCCGTCGCCCTCCAGTGTTAGACCCCAAGCCTTCAGCTGGATCAGCAGCTGGTCGCCCGGCTGTGCTCCGGAGACAAGCCATTCGACACCCGCTAACACGTTGGCCCGGGTGGGGTGCAGCGAGAGGTCTGGCGTGTCGTCCGTCAGCAGGCACAGCGCTGCGGGGGGGCAGAACCCGCAGGCGCTGAGGTATGCCTGGAACCGCTTCACATCCGGCACGCTCCCCGCCTTCTGGTGGAACGCGACATGCAAATTCTTCCCGATCTCATCCACAGCGCTGAAGCTTTCGTCCAGCTCGGAGTAGGCCAGGCCCACCAGCAGCGCCTTCGCTGGGACTCCTCCTCCTCCTCCTCCTCCCCCGCCTCCGGCACCACCCGCAACACCTCCAACTGCCGGAGGCAGCAGGGAGTGTGCGGTGGGGGTGGCGGTGGTTCCGAGTGGGGCAGGGGGGGGAGGGGCGGCAGGGGCGACCGGAGGTGTCTGAGAGGGCAGCGCGGCGGCGCGCGCGTTGGATATCTCGAGGGCGTCGGTGAGGCGGTGCATCTCCTCCGTGAGCGCGGTGAGCTGCCGCTTGTAGTAGTCCCGCTCGTCCCGGAGGCCGGACATCTCGTGCACCGCCCCCTCCAGGTCGCGCGACGCCTGGTCCAATCCCAGGCGCAGCTTGTCGCACTGCCTCTGTGCGTCGCTCGCCACACGGCGCGTCTCGTCAACCTCCGCAGCAGCCTTCTGCAGCTCGCCCCAGAGAAAACGCACCGCCTCCTGGGCCTGAGCACCGCCACCACCACCACCGTACCCCACCACCTCCACCCTGCGCGCCGCTGCCGCCGCCGCGGCACCGCCACCACCACCAGAGGGCTGATCTCGCTGGTGTTGGTGTTGGTGTTGGTGCTGCCCTTCCTCCTGCAGAGGAACGCCCCCACCCCCACCCCCACGGGGCAGTGCCGGTTGCAGGCTGCCCTGCTGCCGCCTGTGGTAGGCCTGCGCGCCAGGGGATGCGGTGGGCAGCGCAGGTGTTCTTGATGCGGGGTGGGGCTCCGGCTGGGAGGCGGCTGCGGGGTGGGTGTGGGTGTGGTGTCGCGGGTGGTGGTGTTGGTGGGCAGCCGCTGCGGGGGCAGGGGAGGAGGTGGAGGGCGGGTTTGGGGGGAGCTCGTCGTCGTCTGCGGAGGGGCCCAGGTCTGGGAGGCGCCAGGCCTTGCGGCGGTCGCCGACGTTGACGTAGAACTCGCGGCCCCCCTCCTTGTCCCACCGCACCTTCCAGACGTGCTGTGGGTCAGCCAGGCTGCGCCCGCTCAGCACCCAATACGCATTCCGCTCATCATGCACGCGGTAGTACTGCGTGGAGCCGACCTGCATGCGCTCCATCGCAGCAACCAGCCGGTGGGTGGCTGCCGGATGGGGGGGGTGGCGGGGGGGGGTGCCGGTGTGGGGGTGTGTGCTCCCCAGCGCGGTGCGCACCCCTGCGGTGTTGGGTGTGTGGGTTATGGAGGAGGAGCATGGTGGGGGCCCGAAGAGTGCAAAATAATCAGGCGGGATGCCTTCTGGACACGTCAGTGAGATGGGGCACGGGAGTCTGTGCGTTGGTGGCGGAGGGGTGGGGGGGTGTGGGGCAGACTACATCATCGCTTTGACGAACAGCAGACACGGCAGCTGGCAAGTACTTCACCCATGGTTGGAATTCTGCCTGAAAGAAAAAAAGAAAAGGATAAAAAAGTGTCGATCGTTCCCCCTTTCGCAAAGAACATCGTGGAGAAGGGGCTGGGGGAGGGTGTGTGCGGGCAGGGCCTCGCTCTTCCGCTCCCTCTGCATGTGGGGCTGTTGCCCTGCCGGGCATACACACAGAGTGCAGAGACTGGGCCATGATTCGTACAGGATCGCCCCCACTGAAAACCAGTTGCTGGCCACACACGAGAAGTGGGCATATTTTCGCTTTCACTCTCTTCACGGTGGACCCCCTGGAGCGGGGTCTGGGGCGGGGGTCTGGACCCCCGATATCGATATCGGGAGTCTGCCCTGCTATTTTTGGTGCCCAGACGACCCCCGATAGCGGGGGGGTCCAGACCCCCGCTCGCGGGGGTCGGACCTCGCCAGACCCCCGATATTCCGATATCCCAAAAGGGTCTACCCCGACGTGCGGGAGTCCACCGTGTTCAGATCTACACCCTCACCCCCCTCCCACCCCAACGATGCACCCTACCCACTCGACGGCTGTCGCTCCGCTCGGCCCTTTGCTTGCAGCGCCCCATGAGACCCCTCGACACTGAGCATCACTCGGTGCCCGTGCCCTGTTGGGCTTGGGCACAGGGGCTGCCTCCTCACCCACACCCCCTCTCTGTCGACAGCCCAATGCACGGTGCCTGGGATCAACCCGGAGGTGATGCTATGGTGCGGCATGCTTTGGAGCCGTGGCAAGGTGCTGCAGCAGCACCTGAGATGCAGAGATCGATCACAGGAGTAGCAGACAGCAGGCCCCCTCCGCCAACCACCCCCCTCTTTCTCCTCCTCCTCCTCATCCCAGCCACATGCCTCCCTCCGCGTCTCTACCTGCGGATCTGGTTCACCTGCTTTGGGGCGCATTTGTGCATCACATTTGACGCCACAACCTCGTTGCACTTCGGGCACCGCCTGCACGTCTTGATATGCGTCACGAGCTCGCCGCGTGGCCCCTTCCACTCCGCGCAGCAGCGGCAGGTCGCAGGGCCGTGGATCTCGTCGAGGTAACGCCCCAGCCGCAGGTCCACCTCATACGACGTCTCGCTGGGAGGGGGCGCACGGCACCCGGTGCCGCAGTGGACGCACTTGCGGAGGGGGGGCAGGCGCCGCTGCCGCATGATGCCGTTGAGCCCAAGGGCATCGCGGGCACAGGAGAGGCATGCCGTCACACCGTCACGCGCTGCCTTGTCGCAGCAGGTTGTGGAGCAGACCCGGATGCGCACAGGCACGTCGAGGAGGTGGCGGCACAGCACGCACTCACTCACGGCAGTGGGTGTGGTGGTGTGCTGCGTGTTTCCCCCTGCGCCATGCGGCTGCTGCTGCTGCTGTTGGCGGGGCCCGTCCTTAATGTCCCACGCGGTGGAGCGTCGCATCCAGCGTTTCAGCTCGTCGAAAAGCGACCCGGTGGCATCGCCGTCGCGCCGCCCCCCAGATGCGGCTGCCCGCTGCTGGGACTTCTTCTTCAGCTTGTCGTAGGCCTCCTGCGCTTCGCGAAATTTCTCGGCGTCAGCGCCGGGGCCGGCATCCGGGTGGTGGCGTTTGGCCAGCCTGCGGAAGGCAGCCTTGATGTCACCCGCGGAGGCGGTGTAGCTAACACCCAGCACGTCCTGGGGGGTTTTCCCTGCGAGCAGCGCGCAGACGGAGCGGCGCATGCCCCATTGGGGAGTTCCCAAGCGTGCACCCTGGCGGGGCGGTGGTGGTGGTGGGTTATGCACTGCAGAGGGGGGCAACAAGTTGGGGAAGGGGGGGAGGAGAGCGTGATGCACGAAACGGGCGGGCTGGCTATGTTGTGACGAAGGCGGGAGGGGAGGGAAGGAGGGTGGTCCGGTGTCATTTTCTCTGCTCCGTTTCTGCACTGGGTGCATCTATGCCCCGGGTGGCGGGGTGGCGAGGGAGTTGGGAGGCAGAGGCGCCCCCCCCCCCCCCCCCTCCCGCAGCAAAGGGCATAAATGAAAATCCGGTGTAAATGCCATCGAGGGAAACTGAGGAGCCCCCCCCCCCTCCCACAGGAGGGGAAAAAATCGTACTCCTTTCGCTATAATAAGAGAAACACCCTGCCCAGCAACTGCAAAAATGCAGATCCGGGCTACTTTTCGTTGAGCGCACACTCCTGTGTCAAAGGCTGTGTAAGCCCCTGTGAAGTGGCATGAAGGTGATCCTTGTAAAGCTTCAGTCGTACGATTTCCTTCGTTACTTCGCGACTTCGCTACGCTTCGTCGCTCGTAACTGGTAAAAAGAAAAAAGGGGCGACGCATGGCAAACCCGGAGGGCCAAAAGGGGCAGGGACAGCGGAAGCCCCCCACCCCCCCTCTCTCTCTCTCTTCTCTCTACTCTCCCTCCCCGGTCTCACCTCCCCACGCGTACTTGACCACAAAACCTCCTCCAGTCCGCTTTGCCTTGGCGGTGCGTCGCCGGACTTGCTCAGCCGCCTCCCTCTCTTCCCTCTCCTGCCTCGCAGCTGCACGTGCCCTCCGCCGCGTCGTCTCTGCCCTCCTCTCCTTCGCCGCCGCCTCCGCCACAACCCTCCCCTCCTCCCGCAGCTGCCGCGCTACAGCACGCATCGCACGCTGCGCCTCACGCTCAGCAAGGCGCCGCAGCGACGCCTCCTCGCTGGCAAGTCTGCACAGCTCCGCGTCAACACCCTCCGCCGACAGAGCCACCGCCACCTCCACAGGGCTCCCCGCGGCATGCCCGCCGCACGGCGTGGTGACGCACAGCAGGAACTCCCCTGCGGTGACAGGCGTGAACCGCCAGCACTCCACACCTCCATCCCAGAAGCTGGACAGCGTTTCGGGCGCCGCTGCACCAAAGGCGGAGGAGGCAGGCAGGGCCTCGACGATGCACGCCAGCGATGCGCCACCCACCCCCCCGGCACGCCGCAGAGATGCGGTGCACCGCATCCCGCCGGGATGCGCCAGGTTGCCATACCTGTCACACCCCGTCAGGAAGAAGAACACGGCACCCCCAACCTCCGCACGAATCTTCAAAGGGGGTGGACTCCCCCGCTCCACCCCGGCAGACCCCCTCGGGTCGCTGCCCTGCCCCTCGGGCTCTCCCGCCGCATCCAGTGGAGTGGCAGCGGCAGCGGCGGAGGTGGCGGCAGTGGCATTGCTCCCCCCACACCCCCCAGCCGGGGGGGTTTCCAGACCCGGCGCGGGCCTCCCCCCCTCTGCAAAATACCCCAGAAACCCCTCGGGGCTGAGGGCCGCTGCGCCGCAAGGCTCCGCCTCCCGGCGGGCACCCCCACCCCCCTGCCCGCAGCACCCCTCTGCGGCGGGGGCGAGGCGCCCGCAGTGCCTTGCGTAGCATTCCGCGAGGGAGATGGGAAGAGGGTGGAGGGTTGCCGAGACGGGGTCCCCGCCGCAGACCCTAAGGGAGGCCCAGAGGAAGGTGTTGTTTGCATGGGGTTGGGTGTGGTAGAAGGGGGTGGGTGGCCCTTCTGAGGGCTTGGTGGTGGAGGAGGAGAAGGGCATTTCCTCAAGAAGAGGATAGGGTTCGCCCTCATCAGAGCTGCTGCTGCTATCATCGCAGGTCCGCCCCGCCCACCACACCCTCACACGATGCAACCCTGCGCGGTAGATGTGGAAGGCAACAGATGGGCAGGCTCCATCCCCTCCTCCTCCTCCTCCACCCCCACCCTCCGCCCGAACCACCCCAGAGTAGAAGCAAGGAGTGGTGGTGGTGGCTGCACCCCCACACCCAGGAAAGGCGACCTGGGTTGTCTGAGATGGGGTGTGGCCTGCACCCTCCTCATGGCTCGTCTTCTTCTTCGTCTTCCTCCTCCTCCCCCTCCCCACCGCACCCGCCGGGTTTCCAAACCGATCCTTCAGCGTGAGGTAGATAAATATCGAAGATCCCGCTGGGATCTCCCGTGTGGCTGGGCATTCCGAAGGGGCCCACACCTCCGCCCCGGATGCGCCTGGGGCGACGCGCCCCGGGTGGATCCGGAAGCACGCAGGGGGGCAGGGCTCCCCAAGGAGGGTTGCGGTGACGTGATACACCCCTGCCCGCTTTACGGTGACGGGTGATATGTCATACCCCCCATCGAATGTGTCGTACGCCTCCAGCTCGAAGGAGGAGGAGGAGGAGGAGGAGGAGGGGGGGGGGATAACCGCACCTCCCACCCCTCCCCCCTCCTCCGCACCCCCCTCTGCGGATATGAGCAGCTCCTCTCCCCCTTTTGCGTACGGTGCCCCGTCCTCCCAGCACAGCACGACCCTCCCGGAGATGCGGGAGCCTGCGGTGGCGGAGGGGGTTTTGGGACTCCCAACCCTGCCTCCACGTCCACCTCCTCCACCACATCCACCCCCACCCCTTGCAAAGGAGAGCGAAATCCGGGTTGCCGGCGGGAACGGCCCCTCGAGGAGCGCGCAGTAGTGCCTCCTCCCCGGGATAATCCGGGCAACCCGCCGCTTCCTCAGGTGTGTGAAAGGCTGCGGGGAGGCGGATGGATGCGGCTCCCCTGCTGGATGCCCCCAGTGAAGCGCACCCCCCTCCGAGGTCACACAGAGCGCCTCTCTCTGAGATGAGTAAATCGCCTCGGGAAGCGGTGGGGCCCCCTCTAAGGGCGAGGCGAAGTGTGGCAGCGGGGTGAAGGTGTTTGCCTGGGGGCTGTCCGACACCCCAGTCCCGAGCTGGCCGACGATGTTGAGGCCTGCGCCCAGCACAGCCTGGCCCTCGGTGATGGCGTGTGTGAACTCCTCCCCGCAGGACGCGGATGCGACGGAGACACCCGCCAGGCTCGGGACCTCCACCCAGCCCAGCTGGTTCTCATCTGTCCCAATCCCGAGCTGCCCGCAGGCGTTGCTCCCGGTGGCCCAGAGGGAGCGCCGCACAGCCCCACCACCACCGCCCCCAACCTCCACCACCGCCACGGTGTGCCCGCCCCCACACCCAGCGAACACCACCGCGGAGCCCCGGAGGATTTCTATGGGGGAAAGGACATTCTCCCGGGAACCGGTGCCGAGCTGTCCTGCGTGGTTCCACCCCCAGCCCCAGAGCCTGGGGCGACTCAGGCGTGGTGGCTGCACCCCTGGGAGCGTGGTGTTGGGTGGGGCACCCTGCGGTTCCGGCACCACCTCCTGCTGCTCCTGCTCCTGCGCAACGGAGTGGCCGATCCCGCTCGCCAGGGCCTGGATGTGGCACCCCTCTGGGAAGGGGATGCGCACAACACCCGTGACAGGCCTGCAATGCCCCTGCCCCAGCTGGCCTTGCGCGTTCGCCCCCCAGGCGAACACAGCACCGGATGTGGTTGCTGCGACGGTGTGGGCCGCGCCGCAGCAGATTGAAGCGAAGCGGAGCGGGGCCCCCCCAGGGGTGTCAGATATGGCAAGCCGCATCGGGTCCCGGATGTGCTTCTCTGAGGAGAGCGGGCAGGATTGCCCTGCTTCGTTCCCCCCCCAGCAGTAAACCCCTCCGAGGCTGCACACCGCTGCGAAGTGGGACATGCCGCAGCCGACGTCCACCAGGCGCCGCCCCGACAGGGCACCCACAGCCCTGGGGATCGCGCTGCTGCTCCCCCCAACCTCCCCCCAGACATACAGGCTGCCCGCCCCCCGTCGCGCCTCCACAGCCTCCACCACACAGGGGGCACACCCCGCAGGGGCAACGAGGCTGGGTTCCGGAGCTGAGGGGAGGGTTGGACCTGCCCCACCCTGCATCTGCTGCACCCCCTGAGACCCCTCCCGGGTGGGAGGAGGAGAAGAAGCGGATGCGCTGAACCCAGGGGTTGGGCGGGAAACCCCTGAAGGGGGATTCCCCCCGTCAGGCGGGGCGGGGGGGTGGGTGGTGGTGGCGGTGCCCTCCCACCCGCATGTTTCAAAATTCTGCGGCTTTGCCAGGATGACCTTCCCGGTGGATACGACGTAGATCGGGGTGCGACCACACGGGGCAGCACCTCCTCCCGAGATGGTGCTTCCTCCGCCCTCCTCCCCTCCCCTTTCAGCACCGCCTGCTGGGGGCGGCACAATTATGAGGTACCCCACCTCGCCGTTGAGGTGGGATGCCGTTGTGAGACCCTTCAACACGACACACCCTGCGGCAGGATCTGCTAGCTCGTGGAAGTTGGCGCGTTTGACGGAGATCGTCGCGGGTGCGGGGGAGGTGGCGGAGGCGGGGGCGGCAGAGCCGCTGTGGTGGCGTGGCTGGGCAGGGGTGACATGGTATCTCCCGGAGGGGTCGTCGCGCCCGACGACGGTTGCGAGCCTGCCGTTGTAGAGGGGGTTGCTTCTGATCGAGTGGAGGACAACCTGCAACCCCTCCCAACCCATGGGGCGGGGGAGACCCCGCTCTGTCCTGAGGAGAAGGGGTTTTGATTGTCCAGAGTGAATGGGAAAACAACCTTCTCCCTCTGTCCTGAGGAGAGGGGGGGGGGGGTCTTGATCGTCGAGAGTGAATACGACTGAAGAGAAGGGGGGGGGGGGGGGGGCAGTGAAATCGAATTTGAAGGGAGCACAAGAATGATCACCCTTCACTCGTTATGCAGGTTGTGTCTGAAATCCAGTGTTTTTTCCGGCCTGTGTTGTGTTGTTGTACTGTGTGGGCAATTAGGCTGTGATGGTATGCAAAAACGCTCTTTGGTTCTCACGATCAAACGTCAAGGCACTCATCTGTGGAAATGTGCGTAACTGGTGTCATCATTGTAGTCAGGTTTATGTAGCCCATGTGACCGCAGTGATGTCTTCAGTCATTCCATTTGCATGTCAGGGGGGGGGGGGGGGCGGGGGTGTGTGGTGGTGTGAGTATCAAAAGGGAGCAACTCCCCGCCACCCAAGGTAGACAGCACCACTTGCAGCTTCCGGAGGGTGACCTGTCTGCGCTTGACACTCAGTTATGTCTTGGTATCAAGGTTTAAGAATGTGTAAATTCCTACAGAACCTACAACGCTTGACACTCAGGTTGGGGTGATGATCGACAACGGCGCAGCTTGTTCTGAGCTGTTCAACCTGCTGAGGGATCGCAACATCGCCACTCGTGATGGTGGTGACACGGGGCAAAAGGAGGTGAGAGCAGTATGGCATGCCGGCGCAACCACAGACAGGGCCGAGTCGCAGCACGGCCACGGCGTCTCCTCGATTCGGCTGGGTCGCACGACCCGCATACATCCGGAGCGGCTGGGATCTCCTGCTGTTCCCAAGGCACTCACGGTACTTCTGCTTGGACACAGTTGCAAGGGCTGGGAGGGGGGGAGGGAGGGGGGTGGGTGGTGGGGAATGGAGCTCTGCCGGCACTGAACAGGCACATCGGTTGCAGCGTGGGAGGGAGGGGTGAGGACCCTGTCGCGTTGTGTCGCACAGTGTGCCTGGGCCACCAGTGCGGGGAGCGGCATGCAGGCGCATGGGCACTGGGGTGGCCCACGCAGGTGTCGGGGTCGCAATGTGAACAGAGCGCAGACACCCGGCGTGGGCCAGCCCCTGAGGCACCCGTGACGATGCATGGGGCACTGACTGGACCTGGCTGGGTAACACAGGACAGGGCTGGGATAAACATCAAAAGGAGCTTCCGCTGTCAAAACGAAACCCAGCAGACACACGGCATTCAAAAAGACAAGGCTGTTGTTTGTGCGCCAAATACACCCGGTGTTCAGGTTATACCGAACGCTGCCACAAACCCTTTTACTTTTAGTGACATATAAAGACAAGGCCGTGGTTTGTGACAGCGGCGCCGTGAGGTGGGGGGCAGACTCTCTGCTGCAGATTTTGTGCTCCGAGCGGGCGGAGAGAAGGATGGGGGTGTGGTGCGGGTGCGGTGCGGGTCGGGGAGGGGATGCAGAGGGGATAAACCCCGCCCCCCACCATACCGTGCGCATGGCCTTGGGGCTTGATTTCATTTCCCACTCTTCCTCCTCCCCCTTCTTCTTGCTATTCTTCTTCTGCGCAGCCAAGCGAATTGAAGAGACACCACCCGAGCACTACCCAATGAAAATGCAAAAAAAGGTGCCCGCTTTGAGATCAGGCAGCAGGGGGTTGGAGCAGGGGCGGGAGGGAGTGGGGTGGTGGTGGTGGTGGGGAATGGAGCTCTGCCAACAGGCACATCGGTTGCAGCGTGGGAGGGAGGGGTGAGGACCCTGTCGCGTTGTGTCGCACAGTGTGCCTGGGCCGCCAGTGCGGGGAGCGGCATGCAGGCGCATGGGCACTGGGGCGGCCCACGCAGGTGTCGGGGTCGCAATGTGAACAGAGCGCAGACAACCGGCGTGGGCCAGCCCCTGTGGCACCCGTGACGATGCATGGGGCACTGACTGGACCTGGCTGGGTGACACAGGACAGGGCTGGGATAAACATCAAAAGGAGCTTCCGCTGTCAATATGGAACCCAGCAGACACATGGGATTCAAAAAAGACAAGGCTGTAGTTTGAGCGCCAAATCCGGGCAAAACAAAAGCAACCCCGCAGCCTGATGACGTTAGACTTGTTACCCAAGTGCTGCCTACCTAGTTGCGGTCTTCCCACAGGAGGACGCCGGCATTGCTGCTCGCCCACTCAGCAGTGATGATGGTGTCACTGTTGTGGAAGTAAGACGCTGCGTACGTATCGGTCGGCGTGGTGTAGGAATGTGCCAGGTTCCCACTGTCCACCATGTGAACCTTCATGCCACCCGCACCAACCACCACCAGTTTGCTCCAGTCGCGGTTGAAGGAAAGGTCGAAAGTACACGGTGGACTCCAGCGGGGGTAGGGTAACCCTTTTCGGGAGTCTCAACTAGGGGGAGTCCAACTCCCGCTAGCGGGAGTCTATACTCCCGCTAGGGGGAGTCTGACTCCCCCTAGCGGGAGTCTTTTCACCTATTTTCACTCATTTTTCCCATGATACCTATGCAACGTGGCACTCGTCACTGAAGTACAGCCACACCAAACGAAACGGACGTTTCCACCTATCCCAGCTCGCAGACCTGATTCACAAAAATGGGGAAGACGACAACGAAGCCGGCAGCGAAGCCGGCGGCAAAGTCGATTAAGAAGAAGAAGAGCGCAGAGAGTCCCGAGGCTGCGGAGGCGACGAACATTGTGCATGATTTTTGCACGGCCTTCCTTGTTAAAAAAGGGGGCAGTGTGCTGACACTGGGATCCATTAGAAGGCTCCTAGCAACGGTGTTGAGCAAGGAGCTCCCCAAGCACAGCACCCAGGTGGCCAACGCAATCATCGCCATATCTTCCCTGACATGGATAAGTTCGCTGTCAGGGAAGTCGCAACGATGCGGAAGGAGGGCGCTCTCCGTCATATACAAGGTGGAGGCGAAGTATGGCAAGGTGCAGGATACAAACGTGTCGTCGGGGGCAGCCTGAAGCCGCGAATGATCGCGACACGGGCGAACGGCTTGGCACCGTGGGTCTGGATAGATGCTGGAGTTCGGCCGGGTGAAACCGGAAGTCGCAGCAAAATTTGCCCCCCCAGATTTCTTCCTCAAACCCACCCGTGGGCTGATCCGGCCTTGCACGGTGGACTCCAGCGGGGGTAGGGTACCACTACCGGGTTTAACCCTTTTCGGGAGTCTCAACTAGGGGGAGTCCAACTCCCGCTAGCGGGAGTATAGATCAGCAGTGGGCAACAATGAGGCGATGCGGGGGGCGAGGGCACCGATGCTCACTGTGCGACATCCCAGAAGAACGCTGGTATCAACAGGTGCATCGATACCCGCACCTGACTCTCTCTGAGATGAAAGAGGCTGGCTACCCCTCCCTCTTGGCAGGTGTGCTTCCCAATGCCCGCTACGTCACCCCAGCACTCCATGACTGCAAGGGGCTCGCCATGCGGCTGATCAGGGTACTGGATGAGACAACAAAAAAATATTCGACAAGACCTGTACAAACCTTGCACTGAATGTGTCGCAGCATGGGACAGGTGCTCAGTTCCGGAAGGTCGTGCTTGCCTGTCACAGGACACACCTACAAGGGCTTGTTCCGCTACCTCTTTGTCTCCCTTGCAGACCTCATGCATTTCCGGTATGCAGACATCCCCTGGCGCTTCTGGGGATGCAAGGATGAGTCAGCCCGGATTCCCTTCTTGCGTGCTCGGATCTCAGGGCATATATTTCACTGGTTGATGGAGCATGCCGAAAAGGGATCAACGCGCAATGCCTACGTACACAGTCTCCATCATTGGTGGGCTCCAGAAGATGCAGTGCCTCTGCAGAACAACGACGAATTTGAAGAAGCAGAGAACGGACATCGCAAGAAAGATGCCGTTACAATCGCCAGCTCCGCAACTTACGAGAGAGATCTTGCGATGGCAGAAGAGAAGCGGCGCGAATCGGGCATGCCTTGGAAGGTTGCGCACCTGTCGCAGGACGGGATCCTCGGGTATAGAGAAGTCATTCTGTGTCCGTGTCTGCACACCCGACACGCTCATAGATTGGCTGTGTATGTTCTTTGCACACAGTTGACACAGCTGCAGAAGGGGTTTGTGCACTGCAACACACAGGACTTCGTTGAACCCATCAGCGCGCCCTACTTCCTGTTCCGGTTCCCCGAAGGACACCGCAATTTTGCCGCTCTGCTTGTGCAAAATGCCAATCCCGCTGGGGGCGACTTTCACACCATTCGTGTCATCCGAGGCGACTTTGAGCACGCTTGATCAACGCGCACAGCAGGAGGGGGATGACAGTTCTGACGAAGAAGATGAGGCCTGCAGGATGGCTTGTCTTGCCCAAGGTGTAACACAACTACGACAGGCGATGGCCGCACTTTGACACCTCAAATTCTAACCGCTCACCTCCGCAGGTGCAGCCGCTACCAGGAGGATAGGTAGGTAGTCCAGAGTCCGGGGAAACTGACAGAAGCAAAACAAGCCCCTCCCCATCCCTCTTCCACCTTCCCCCCGCATGATTTTACCCCCCACGCCAGTAGACTGTAACTATATCATGGGAAAAATGGATGAAAATAGGTGAAAAGACTCCCGCTAGGGGGAGTCAGACTCCCCCTAGCGGGAGTATAGACTCCCGCTAGCGGGAGTCTTTGACACCCGCTCAGACTCCCGCTCCCAGACTCCCGCTAGGGCCGCTGGAGTCCACCGTGTAAGCATCTCGTTCGGAATCGTCTTGTGCTCGATGTAGTCACCCAGGTTGTAGATGGTAACGGTGTCGCCTGACAGGTAACCCAGACTCGCGAAGTACTGCCCATCTGGTGACACGTGGATGGCCCTAACAACGCTTGTGTGCTTTGTAAGCGTCTTCAGATCCTTCCCAGACTCTACATCCCACACAACGACCTTGGTGTCCCACGACCCACTGATGAGCTTCTTCCCGTCAACGGTGTAGGTCAAGGCGGAAACCGGAGAGGTGTGGCCGTTAGGGAGGGTCTTCAGCAAGGCACCTGTCGTGGCATCCCAGATGTGGATGTTGCCGTAAGCGTCCCCAGAGGCAATGTGCTGCTCCGTTGGCGAGTAGGCAAGAGAGCGGCACAACCTCTTCGTCTTGTCGGACCACACTTCCGTCCCGCTGCTCAAGCTGACGACAGCCAACCCATCAGAAAATCCCACCGCCACGTTGTTGTCACCATGAGGGGAGAATGCAGCCTGCTGGGCAGCAGGGTAGGAGGGCACTGGGACAGCAGCACCTGATGGCACACTGTACACATGCAAACCGGTGCCTGTCGCTGCAACTGCAGCCACCGTGTCGTCAGGTGAAACTGCGACGCCCCACGGAAATCCGGGACCCCTTGCAAGCTCTGCGATGCACTCCGGCCCTGCACCACTGGGGCATGGTGTATCCCACAGGAGGACGCCGGCATTGCTGCTCACCCACTCAGCAGTGATGATGGTGTCACTGTTGTGGAAGTAAGACACTGCGTGCGCATCGGTCGGCATGGTGTAGGAATGTGCCAGGTTCCCACTGTCCACCATGTGAACCTTCATGCCACCCGCACCAACCACCACCAGTTTGCTCCAGTCGCGGTTGAAGGAAAAGTCGAAGGCATTCATCTCGTTCGGAATCGTCTTGTGCACGGTGTAGTCACCCAGGTTGTAGATGGTAACGGTGTCGCCTGACAGGTAACCCAGACTCGCGAAGTACTGCCCGTTTGGTGACACGTGGATGCTGTCAACAACGCTTGTGTGCTCTGAAAGCGTCTTCAGATCCTTCCCAGACTCTACATCCCACACAACGACCTTGGTGTCCCACGACCCACTGATGAGTTTCTTCCCGTCAACGGTGTAGGTCAAGGCGGAAACCGGAGAGGTGTGGCCGTTAGGGAGGGTCTTCAGCAAGGCACCTGTCGTGGCATCCCAGATGTGGATGTTGCCGAAAGCGTCCCCAGAGGCAATGCGCTGCTCCGTTGGTGAGTATGCAAGAGAGCGGCACAACCCCTTCGTCTTGTCGGACCACACTTCCGTCCCGCTGCTCAAGCTGACGACAGCCAACCCACCAGGGATTCCCACCGCCACGTTGTTGTCGCCATGAGGGGAGAATGCAGCCTGCTGGGCAGAAGGGTAGGAGGGCACTGGGACAGCAGTGCCTGTTGACACACTGTACACATGCAAACCGGTGTTGATCCCGGCAACTGCAGCCACCGTGTCGTCAGGCGAAACTGCGACACCCCGTGGAGATCCGGGACCCCTTGCAAGCTCTGCGATGCACTGCGGCCCTGCAGCCTTGGGGCAGGATGGGAGTGCACCGAAGCACAGCGACAGCAGTGCCGCTACGGCTGCCATAGTCGACGTGTGTGTCTTCCTTTCGGGAGGACTTCGGGTCGCACCTCTTTGTCCTGGGTCTGGTGGAGTGTGGTGGTGGTCAAACGGTGTGTGCTCCAAGTTGACTGGAAGAAGCTGGGCGTAATCAGCCAGGCGGCTGCCTCAAATCAAGACTGACACCTGACACCGGCGAATACACTGGAATCAACTGTCGCTGCGTACCTCAGCAGGAAGTCACTACCAGAACCCGTTCCGTCGAGGGGGTTCGCTTCGCTTTCGTTTCTTTTTGTCGGCTTTTGCTTTGCTTGCCACGCCATTAGCACACGGGAGGGAGAGTGGGGCCCACCAACTACAGGCGTGTGGACCGCCTGCCGTGCGGCACACACACCCCACAGCAAAAACAAGGCGGGTACCGCCTGTCGCATAAACCCACACTGGACACACGTATCCCGAAGCTGATGTGCACAGCAGCTAGGCTCGACACGGGAGCCCTACTTACGAACAGGAACACACGGGTACCACACCACACCACCACACTGCAGCGCACTGCACTGCACTACCACCACTAAGGCAAGCCACCAGTCACCCACTCTGCACTGGAAAAGAGTTGCTGCCCGATATGCGCACCTCCAACAGCAACACCAGCAGCAGGGCATAGGTTTCGAGAGCCTCTCAAGGCATATCCGCACCCTCACGCGTGAGGCGTATGCTTTGCTGTAGCGGAAAAGCCGCCGTGGCAAAAGCACCCTGCTCGTGGGGATCTCCGCTGCACACACACGCCACCCAGTGGTTGGGCAGCAGAAGCCTCGAACCAGCGGGGCGTGAGGTGCGGGGGGGTTGTCGTGCCGGGCGCTAGGACAGGGACACAACCTTTGTTTTTGCCGTCTCCAGAGACGCGAGCAGGTCGAACAGCTGAATCAGGGTCATCTCTGCAGTGGCGGAGGGGGGGAGGTGGGGTTGGCATCGTGGCGGTGTTTCTCCCTCAACTCTGCCCCTGCTGTGTGCCCTCCTCTCGACAAGCCACACCCTGTGGTTGCAACCCCACCCCCACCCCCACCCCCACCCCAGCCCAATGCATACCGACATATTTCTGCTCGCGCTTCCCCGCGCTGTTCTCAAGCACCAGGCGGAGCTGGAGGTAGGTCGTGCTCTCCTTCGCGCCCACCGGTGTCTCGCTTGTCGCCCCCGTGATCCCGAAGCGCCAGTCCAGGTCGACCAGCTTGCTCGCCGCGATGGCTTCCCTCACAGACTCTGCCGTCTCCGCCATCGGGACGCTTCCACGCTCAGCGCAGGGCACTCACAGGATTTGCGAGCGAATCGGGGGGAACTGCCGACGCCGACAGGAACCTCAAGCGGGCAGCAGCAACCCGCAAGCAGCAGACGCCCCCCCGGTAGATTTGTGTACGGGCTGCTGCCTCCTGGCACACAGTGGGGGTGTGTGTGTGTGTGTGTGTGTGTGTGTGTGGCTTTGGCTGTGACATGCCGTGTGCTGTGCGAAAGAACATGGTGACACACATACTCTCTCTCTCTTGGTCTGACTAACACTGTGCCACTGGAGGGGGGGTGGTGGGGGGCGCGGGGATGTGGGGATGGATTTGAGCAGCCAGCACTTTCCTCCTTCAGGTGACGACCACACAAGGAGTATCGAATATATTTGTATAGAGAGCAGCAGGTTCTGAAGGGGGGGGTCGGGGCAGGAGAGAGAAAAGAGAAGAGAGCAGGCCCGCCTTTTGAAACACCCACACAGCCACAGACGGAGTCCATCGCTTTGAACGGCAACGAAGGTGGCGGTGCGGAGAGCCACCGCAGCGAGCCCTGGTGCTGCAATTTGTATTTTTTTTGCATTTATTCCCTTGATTCTGCCCCACAATTGGATTTGCTCTCTGGGCCCACCCGGGGGGGTGCGCACACCCTCGCCCACCATCCCTCCCAACCCAGACGTGCCCACTTGTTAGTGGGGTTAGCGTACCGTGTGTTTGTGGCAGCACAACAGCCTCGGGTCACCCCCACAGGCATGGGGCATGCAATAACATCGCCCGGCAGGGGTCCGTCCCCTCTGGGCTAAGGTGCCTCGGGGGGGGCGGGGTGGCCTGACGCAGCGATGTCTTTGCATTTTTTTGTACCTTTTTTTGGTGCCCTGAGCACTGAGGACTGATCCTGAAACTTCGAAAGCGCCGCAGGCAACGTGGAGGCACCGCAGCTTCGTACGGGGGGGTGGAGGCGTGGTGGTTACGTAGAGAAACGAGAGAAGGCTCAGGCCAAGCAGCAAAGGCAGCATCCGAGACCTCATGGCGCATAGGTGTGTGTGTGTGTGGTTATAAAGTTTTAAGGCGGTGTCGCCCTGCACGGGCAGTAGCACCTCCCCTTCAGTATCGCACTCCCGAAGGATTCCCCAACACGACGTGACACCGGTTTCGACGCGTACTCTTCGTACCCCTCCCCCCGGCCGCGTCTCTTCAGCGAAGAACCGGGGATAATCGGACCAGGGCTAGCTAAACCCTGGTGGTGTCACGGGTGGGGTTGGAGAGGGAGAAAAAGGAAGAAATGAAGTTGCGAAAAAGTCAAACACTGACACGTGAAATCAATAAAAAGGGTGGTATATATCGCCCCCTTGCTGCGACGAAGACACTAAATAGTCAGGCCGCTTCAAGAGTCTTGAGGGCTTGAAGGAAGAAACAGGTTGCTGATGTGTCTCAGGAGCAGGCACCTTTTGTCCGCCCACATGACCTTCGCCCGAAGGCGAACCTCGTCCAGCTTGGCTCGATCGCCACAGAGAAGGGGATCATTCTCCGCTGTGGTGAACATCTTAAAAACCGAGGGTGCAGAGGTGGGGCAGCCCACTGGTGCGACAGCAGACCGCCCCCGGATAGCTATAACTAGTGCATAGGAAGAATACGACGGCACACGCAACAGATGCCGAAGGCACAACGGCGGGTCACTTTTAACCACCAGAGGAGTGGCACTCCCGAGGGGTGGGGTAGGGGGGAAGTCACAACACTTTCGAAGGAAGTAAAGGGGCAAATGGGATGTTTTGTGCAAGGTAGAAAGGAAGTCACAACATGAGGCAGGGGGGATTGCTCATCAGGCCTGGGGGAATAGAGGGTTTGTGTGTGGTTATAAAGTTTTAAGGTGGTGTCGCCCTGCACGGGCAGTAGCACCTCCCCTTCAGTATCGCACTCCCGAAGGATTCCCCAACACGACGTGACACCGGTTTCGACGCGTACTCTTCGTACCCCTCCCCCCGTGTGTGTGTGTGTGCGGTGGTGGGGTTGTTCTCTTGTCTCCAATGTCCAATCCGTCAGTCAAAACCAGTTTTGTGCGAGCTGCTCCAGTTCTTCAGTTGATTTTATATTTTTGCAGCCCCCCCCCCCCGGTTGAGAGGAAACAATATGTTACCCCAGCATCCAAGCCCCTCCCCCTGCGATAGCTCAGCGAACAACACACCGACATTTCCATTTGCTTGCTGGGAAGAACAGGAACCCGGTGCGCCCCAACCAACACACACCACCCAAGGAGGTCCTAGAGGTCCAAAACAGTTGCTTCAAAGGTTTGCTGCGCTAGATGCTGCTCCTGAAGGGGGGGGGGGAGAGGAACAAAACGAAGGATACACGAACGAAACAACCATAGAGAAGAAGAAGAAGAAGAAGAAGAAGAGAAGGAGAGAAGCGAATAGGCGACGAGGCGAGGCTCTGTGGGTGGGTGGGGGTAGTGAAGCGGGACACAACACAACCCTTCAGTGGTAAACCACAGATATGGAACGCGCGTGCCTCTTTTTTGCGCGTTTTAGCACGCGCGTGTTAAAAATGACAAAAAAACACGCCCTAAAAAAAGCAACACGCGCGTTTTGAAAAATGAAAAAGGCAGGCGCCTTTTTCAAACGCGCGTGTCGTTTTTCGGACGCGCGTGTCGTTTTTTTGAACGCGGGTGTCGTTTTTTCAACGCGCGTGTCGTTTTTCGAACGCGCGTCACGCGCTATAAAAAAATCGCGCGTGAAAAAAAGCAGAACGCGCGTTTTTCTTTTTTTTCACGCGCGCTTTTTTTAAAACGCGCTGCGCTTTTTTTTTCCCGTCACGCGCGAAAAATCCTGGGCGTTTTTTTTAATTTTTAGAACGCGCGTTTCATATCTGTGGTAAACCTGAATAAAAAAACCACGTGGGGGAAACGGGGGGGGGGGGTTTGCAATTCGGAAAAAAGGGCGATATCATGGCAGACCCCACCCATCCACCCCCCCCCCTCGACGATCATTGATCGTCATTGCAACCATGAAAGAGAAAACCGGAGGAGAAGCCGGAAGACCGGGGCTGTGCCTTGCCTTCCACACGTGAATATATACGGAGGAACATCGTGTGTAGAACGCATGGAGCACGCCGTTATTGAGATCCCTGCGGAAACCGCCTGCATGCGTCGTGTTGTGTGGGTGAGCGGGTGGGGGGGGGGGGGGATGCGCGGGGTGTGGAAAATTAGCCCCTCACAAAACTGGACGTGCCAGGGCCCCTCTGCCCTTCTGCCCCCACGGCACTATGTGATTCTTTTTGTGCAGGCAACCCAACAACACACCCTCACCCACACTGGACTGCATGCAGAGAATCCAGCTTCGCGCCGCCAAATCTCTCTCTTTATGCGTTACTGGGGGGGTTCAAATACAAGCCGTACGGCTTCTATTCAATTTTTCGGGTTTTGCAGGCACTTTCTGCACCCAAAGCCCCAAAAATTTGAATAGAAGCCGTACGGCTTGTATTTGAACCCCCCCAGTAACGCTTCCACACGGGGGGGGGGGGGTTTAAAAAAACACGCAGACACAGCACTGGACTGTCAAGACTCCATATCCTTTGGTTTACACGAGCACACAGAACAGCTCACAGGTGGGACATGAGACAGCAGCACCTCAAGGTATACAAAACGGGGAGCGGGGTGGGCGCCATGGGGGTGGTGGATGGGATTTGCCCGATGCGGCAGTTAAAAGCAGCAGTCAGAGCAGGTGATGGGGGGGGGGGGTGACATAGCAAGGGGGGGGGGGATGTGGGGTGTGGGGGGGGCAGCTTTCCCGCAACAAAGCGTGCTCTCTCTGGTGGGGGAGAAGGAGGGTGGTGACTCCGCTAGGGAAACAGGCAGGGTGGCTCGGCCCACTCCATAAAATAAAAAACACACACAGCCACTCGCTTCGAAGAGAGGAGGAGGAGGAGGGGGGGGGGGATAGGGGGGGTGAGGTACGGCCAACAATTGTTGCCAGGGCCACTGCACAAAAGGAATAAGACAAGAAGGACAACCAGCAAGGGGAAAACCCCCAGGGGGGGCTGGGTGGTGGGGAAGGGGTTGGGGGGTATGCCCGCGAGCATCTCGCAGCGGGGGGAAACGATGACCGGTTGGGGGAGGTGGGTGGGTGGGGAGGCGGTGCTGTGTGTATCTGTGGATGTGAACATAAAATTTTTGTTGGCTGTACTCTCAGCAGCCCTTCCGGTGAGAGGGGCAACTCCTGTTTTGAAACCAGAGTATTTTTTGCGTGGGGTACTGTTGCTAGGGTACTGACCACGCTGGTGCGACGTGTGTGTGTGATGCAGTGGGCGTGGTGAATGTTTTAGGCCGTAGGTTTGAGGGGG
The DNA here is from genome assembly GCA_963210315.1 of Rhynchopus euleeides. Classification (NCBI taxonomy): domain Eukaryota; phylum Euglenozoa; class Diplonemea; order Diplonemida; family Diplonemidae; genus Rhynchopus; species Rhynchopus euleeides. The sequence goes on along the minus strand of OY723306.1, from coordinate 1,290,362 downwards.
GAGGGGGGGGGATGTGCACGATGCGGTTCTGCACTACTGCAAAAGAAAGGTTGAACACGGCTCACGAGAGAGTGTGTTGATCGGGACACACACACACACCCCCACGCAAACCCCTCAAACCCAGCCCAAGATTGAACAGGCCAGACGGTGTGTAGATCCCTCTGCGCGATACTTCGAACGTTCACTGAGCCCACTGCCTTTTTGCGATAAACGACTGGAGGAGAAGAAGCGGGATTATGCCTGGTAGGTGTGCCGGGAAGTCATTTTTTCTTTGCGGAATTTTCGTGAGAGGGGATTCCGAAAAAGAAACCATGGGTTTCCCTGAACCACCGAGACACCGCACCGCTCTCAAGCCCACCGGCACACACCCACGCACAACACCTCACGAGCCCTGCCCTCCCCGCCCGGAGTCGGAGAAACAGCAAGAGGAGATATCCTGTTGGTTCTCGCAGTCCCTCTCATTGGGGTATCCATCACTCCACCATGGTGAGTGAGTGTGCAAATCCGGCTCGTCGAAAAACACCGTCAGGACCGCCAACTGCAGGTGTGCGTACGAAATGTCAAGGTGCAACAGCACAAAAATCAGATCCTACCGGAGACCCTGCCACGGCTGCCACGCAGCGCCACACCTTCGGTGGCTTTTTGCGCAGCTGGCGGGTCCTTTTTTTGTGAACAATTTCATCGCGGGAATGGCATGAACATGGCTGTCCTTTCCCCCCCCTGAAGCGCAGCAACCCCCGCGCCGGGAATTCAGATCACAGCTTGTGAGGCACTTCTCCCCCTCTCTCTCTCTCTCTCTCTCTCCACCCCAACCCCTGCGCCCCCCCGCCTTGGCCCACCCCTATCCCCCTAAATATTATGTCTCGTTCGAGCTGGTTTCTCCCCAAAGCCCGGCCGTGATAATCACAGATAGGCATCACAAAACCTCCTAAACTGATGAAGAAACGGAGCAAGGTGTGGGGTGTGGGGTGTGGGGGGGGCAGGGCTGTAAATAAGGTTTGGGGGTCAGGAGTCGGGAGTCGGGAGTCGGTTATTTACAGTCACCTAAGGTACCTGGGGTGGGGGGCTGGGGGGGACGGGCGGTCTCAAACCCTACTCAATCCTGCACGCATCCTGTAGTACGGCCACCTCTGCCGTGGAGAGTCCCATGGACCCTCCAGCAGTCGCCCACCATTCGGTCAGGGCGGACTGACTCGGCGCTTGCGGGGTCTTCCCGCGTGCGAGGTGGTCCGCGAAGAAGCACGCGACGCACAGCGCCATGTTGGCTGTCCCAGCCAACCCCCCACTTCGCCCGCAGCGCCCCACACGCTGCGAGCACCTCACTCACGGCAGCAGTATTTGGCTGCATAGCTCTCAGTATTTCCCGTGCATGCAGCGCATGCATCCACAAATTTTGTGGATGCATCCACACACAGCCTGGAGCTCCGAAGCCCTGCATGCAGGCCTGCCTGCAGTGGATGAATGCCTGTATGCCAAATCAAAAATCCATTTTTTGACATTTTCGGGCATCCCTGGATGCCGTGGATGCATGCATGGATGCATCCACACCATCCACGGCCCCACTGAGAGCTATGTTGGCTGTGAGTCAAACACTACTGCCTCTACCTGAGGCATGTTGTGTGTCGCAACAGTTGCGTCACATGTGTGACGCATCTGTGTGGAGTGTGTGTGGTTGTGCACGTGTGCGCTGTGGTATGCTCAACCACCTGATGGGGGCGGAACACAACTCTTCTTGGGAGCTGCCAGGATCTGGCAAAAGGGGCGGGAAAGGGGCGCCGTATTCACAGCAGTGGTTTGGCAATGAACTCACCCCAGTTCAGAGACCGGTAATGAAGAAGATGACTGGGAGGCACACACCATGTCCCACCCAGCGGGACCCCTACACCCCCACCCACCCATCGGGACCCCCCCTCCTCGGGTGTTCCAAAAACCCTTTCTTTTGAATATTTGGAGTCTGTGCGGATCGCAGTGGGGTCATTTTGGCCATGGGGTGCCTAATACCGCACATTCCCTAAGGGAAGCAAGGCAACCCTCCCAATCCCAAAAAATCCGGCGCGAGTCGGGAGTCGGGAGTCGGCCTTATTTACACCCCTGGGGGGGGGGGGGGGGCGGGTGGTTTCACGGTGGGATCTTGTAAATTTTACATGTATAACTACAAGTATATACATGTATTATACATGTATAATACTTGCATGTCAACTATTATACATGTATAATACATGTATATGCCTGAAATATACATGTAAAATACATGTATATCATGGTGCCCCTGATTTACCCCTTTTTCACTACGCACAAACTACGCAATCTGGGGGGGGGGTCTCGCTTTTTGGTCCCCCCCCAGTTTTTTTTGGTCCCCCTTTCTGTGTGGCTACTGAGACAGGACTGGAGGCACTGCGCTGACCGAGCAAAAAATTATTGCCAGAACTCACTATACACCGTACGAAAGAACGCACGACATGTGGGGCGGGACTCCAGAAACACCTGGGCAAGGTTGCCCCATGCCCAGAAACACCTGAGAAGGAAGTGAGTTCCAGGAGCCGCGTAGAACACCCTCGAGATTGTGAATGATGATACGATCACAGCCTTCAGGGCGATGCGAGGTGCCACCCTGAAGGTGGCCCTTGACATCAAGGAGAGCGTCGGCCGAGGGGTCGACGAAAAGCTGAAGAAGGCGCTACTGGCACTGGATCCCGCGGGGTATACGGAGGTCACCGCCACACAGGCAACCTCCGCTGACAACGTCCAGGAGACGTTATCCGAGGGGATCACAACGGCACTAGAGATCTGTGTCACGGGATCCAGGCGCCCACTCTCCCTCGACGGTCTGGGGATTGTTGTTGGGTATGGTGTCGTTTCCTGCAGCTGCAAAAAAGCGTAGCAACTGTGCTTCCTTCTTCCTTAATGATGCGTTGACGCTTCCACCCGGAGGAGCTGAAGCAGGCACCGCTTAATGATGCGTTGATGCTTCCACCCGACGAGCTGAAGCAGGCACCGCGCCAAAGGGCACCCCCAAAGAGACCTGCAAAGACTGCGTCGAAACCCGCACCGAAGGCTGCCAGCGCTGCAGCACCTGAAGAACCTGCAGCACCTGCAGCACCTGAAGCGCCTGCACCCTCACTGACCCCGGAACAGCAAGAACTCCTTGAGTTTGGGGTCCCGGCATAGAGACAGAGAATGGCTGAGTAAATCAAAAAATGAGACCCCCCCCCCCTTTTCACTACGCACAAACTACGCAATATGGGGTCGTCAGGGGCACCATTATCAAGTAAAAATACATGTATGATACTTGCATGTCAACTATTATACATGTATTTTTACTTGATATACATGTATTTTACATGTATATTTCAGGCATTTACATGTATTTTACATGTATAATACTTGTCATGCAAGTATTATACATGTAAAATACTTGCATGACAAGTAAAATACTTGCATGCAAGTAAAATACATGTATTTTACTTGCATGCAAGTATTTTACTTGTCATGCAAGTATTATACATGTAAAATACATGTAAATGCCTGAAATATACATGTAAAATACATGTATATCAAGTAAAAATACATGTATAATACTTGCATGACAAGTATTATACATGTAAAATACATGTAAATGCCTGAAATATACATGTAAAATACATGTATATCAAGTAAAAATACATGTATAATAGTTGACATGCAAGTATTATACATGTATTTTTACTTGATATACCGTATACGTAAATATTATGGAACGTAAATATTATGGAACGGGCCCATTTTTGGCCGGTCCGTTCCATAATATTTACGTTCCAAAATATTTACAGGGCCAGTTGGGGACTCGGTGGTGAGGACGGCTTGCGTCAGGAATCGCGCGAAAAGTGCACGAGTAGGTCCCGTCAGGGACTCTGTACGCCGTCCGATCACCTGGTCCAAGTCCCCGAGTCGCAGAAAGCCCTGTAAATATTATGGAACGAAAAAAATCTGGAACGCCAACCCACCAGCGTTCCATAATATTTACGTTCCATAATATTTACGTTCCAAAATATTTACATATACGGTACATGTATTTTACATGTATATTTCAGGCATATACATGTATTATACATGTATAATAGTTGACATGCAAGTATTATACATGTATAATACATGTATATACTTGTAGTTATACATGTAAAATTTACAAGATCCCACCGTGTTGGGGCGAATTAGGGGATGGGGAGACACGAAAAGACGATTGTACAAAACGGCACACACAAAAAAGGGGGGAAGCCCTTGGGTGAGAGGCACGCGGGGGCCTTCGAACTGCACCCTGTGTCGAGAGGGGTGCATGTGGGGGTGCAATGGGAGTGGGGCCCAGGTGGGGGGTGAGGGGTGAGGCCCCCCTGAGGGGATATCACTGTTTTGTAATATCGGTCGGTGCCCGGCGGCAGAACCACAAGCGGCGGAGAGAGATAGAGGCGGGCGTGCCGCGTTGGCGTGATGGGGGGTCCGGGTTCGTATGATGTTCTTCTGATATTGCGTTTGCCTGTGCGGGTTGCTGCAGAGCCGATTCTGAGAGAACTATATTTTCGGCCAAACCAATGTTGAACGATTTCCCGACCTTAATACGAACGATGAACGGATTGTTGTTCCCAACAGCTCCCCGTGATTGTGTATGTGTGGTGCTGCAGTGTCGCGCCGTAGTCCCGAGTCAAACAGAGGGCAATCGGGGCAGTGGGGGAGTTCGCTTCACGCAGGTTAACTCGGGCTGACTACCGCGCATGTCTGGATATTTGGGATATCGCAGCGGGTGCAATGTCAAAGAAAATAGACGGGCAGCATTCCAATGGCCACCGAGCATCATGTAACGGCAACAACCGCCTTCGGAGATAGGGTGCGGATATTTCAGGACCTCTTCCTTTTTTTTTCGGGGGAACATGCCGGAACACCCTTCCCTCCCAGCAGGGCACTCATGCCCGCGTGAACACATCACTTTTTTGAGGGGCTGGCCCATCTCGTTGTGACCCAGCGAAGAAGGCCGTAGCAAAGTAGCAAAAAGACTTGGAGTTGCGTTCTTTGCTTGTACGAACGGTGCCTGCTAGTGCATGTGTGCAGGATACCGAACGCTGCCACGAGTCTTTTTAGTGCGAAAAGCTAGCTGTTCTTGCAAAAAAGACTTGGAGTTGCGTTCTTTGTTTGTACGAACGGTCACTTTTTATTTTTCCTCCCCCCTCCTTTTCATCATAAACGCGTATACTGATCAGCAATGTTTTCGCTCGACTTGACGTATTCGGGGTCGACCCTGCATCCGTGAGCTTCCGCAAGCTGGCAGATCCCATCAAGCCAGTGCTGTGCCCCGACGACGTGTGACACTCCCTTCCGGATGGCTCCGATAACCGCCTGGTTGTCGCCAAACAAGATGATACGGTGGTTCTCCCATCGGTGCCTGCTACAGACTAGTTTCACGGCCTTGTAAGCAGCGAAGAGCTCCTTCATGTATATAGTCTCCCCGCGGAGGTCGCCCCAGAACTTACCGTGGTGAGCTTGTAAATCGTCCAGCACCACGGCCCACCCCGACAGGCTGGCATCGCACACGACCTGAACCGTCGGGAGCTCCCGCCTTGACCATGACTGCCATGGGTTCTGTGCCAGAGACTCCGTCTGTTGATGCAGAGCCCGAGACACCTCGTCAGAGAGCGTGTACAGATCGTCCCAGGGAAGGCGGAGTTGGGAGGTAGTCGACATCCACGTGAGGATCTTCAGGGCGCCGTGCAGTGGTAGACGCAGTGCATGAAACCTCCACAGGAAAGCTCCGCTGATCCGCCACCACAAACGTAGGGGGGCCCGGCCCAGCGCCAGCAGGGCACGGGCTGCTGGAAGCGTCTTCGCAACCCACGCAGGATCCATGCGCCATTGGCGCAGCCGCAGGTTAACCTCAATCCCCAGGAGTGTAGTGTATGCAGCGGGGGATTCGTATTCTCCGATGACCACCTGATACCTTCTGCACAGCGTTGTGAACGTCTCGTGTACCTGGAACAGCGCGCTGCTGTCGCCACTGAAGATCGCGTTGTCGATCCACGCCAGGCCCTGTGCCTCGACATTGGCACAGCTCTCCTGCACGAGTAGGTTTGTCACCGCCTGGGCCGCCTGGGGCGCCGGTGCGTACCCCATTGGTAGCCGGGTCATGCGGCGATGACGTTGACAGGCCCGAAAACCGAAGAAGTGGCGCACTTCGAGGGGAACATCGAATTGAAAAAAGAAGGATTTGAAGTCAAACTGCATGACCAGGGTTCCACTGAATACGGTAGCCAGAATCTCGTCGTATGAGGGCAACTGGCAGCGGGGGAGGTCAGACATATCCAGGGCGTCGTTGATAGCCCTGCATGACATAATAAACCGCAGGGCACCCGGCACCTTCTTCGGGACACAGAACACCCCCTGATACCACGTGACCCCGGAGGCAGCCTTCGGGGAGGGCTCCGTAATGCCCAGGGAGTCAAGACGCTCCACGTGTGGCACTATCCTGGTGTTCGGGGGGCCTGGCCGTGGCTTCAGGTTGAAATTCACCCGGCGTGTGAGGAATTCGGCATCGCGGAACCACTGGAAGTTCTCACGCAAGGCAGGGAAGGCCCTCAGCATATCCTCGATGTAGATGGTGGTGCGGGTCGCCTCAGAAATGACCCCTTCGTAGGCGGCTCTTGGTGCAGCGGCGAAATGAGCATCAGCCCAGGCCGTTGCATAGTCATATCCTTTTAGAAACAGGCGGAAAGGTGCCGCCCGATACACGCTGCCCACTGAGGCAAGCGAATCCCCCGAGTCACTCACTGTAGAGTCTGTGTCGCTTCCTTCGACTGCACCGTCGTCTGCCAGAGATGGTGAGGGAGGTATCCTTCGGTCGAAGTCGGATTGCGGTGTCGAGCCAGCAGTTGGGCAGAAGCCTGGCCCGCCACCTCTGCCGTCCTCTTCAGGGCGCTCCGTCTGACCCCATGCGACAGAATGTGCAGAGACTGCCGGAGGAAAGTGTTGTACTCTGTGTACTTCAGCCCTTGGAACAGGGCACCCTCCGGGCTCTGAGACTGGCGATGAGCGACCCACCGTCGAAGCAGCCCGATGTACTTGCCCTTCGCGGGGAGCATGAGGGCCTGGCCCCTCCAGTGTAGGTCTGTCTTGCCGCCCAGAAAAGTCACCATGATGTCGCCGGAGGCCAGGAAACGGATATCGCAGCTGCGGAGCCTCTCCAGGTCGCTCCATCTGCATCCCGTGCTCCACTGTAGAGCGAGTGCCACTGCGGCCCGGGACAACGGCGGGGTGTAAACTGCGTTGAAGACCTGCACTTGCGAAATGGTTGTCGGTTCGGCCCTCTTCGGGGGGGGAATCTGCAGTGTGGCCCGGCGGAACGCCTCCTGGGGGGGAATTTTTGACATCCTGTGATATGTTAAGTACTGCCGGGCACTGGCCGCGCTGATCTGTCCTTGTTGCAGTAGGGTCCTGAGCCACATCAGAAAGGCTCTCTCGGGGTCCACGTGCGGGTCGTGCACCTCGAGCTGTTGTCGGAACTGGCGCGCTCGGGCCTCCACCGATACCATGGCCCGGAGCGAACTGTCCCGGTAGCACGTCGCCAGAAACGTGCTGGTGTCCAGCTCCAGCTCGCTGAACACCTCCTCGGACACCTCTGGGGCCGGTCGGCGGATCTGGTGTCTTTCGAGGAGGGGGCCCCACGGGTCGAGTCACTGTGACGGTCGTGGGCGCTGGGGGTGCTGAAAATCCCCACCCTTCCTCTTGTGGCCGGCGGCGCGTCCGGATCCCTGGTTGTGCTGAGGGTACTGGCGGTTTCCCGGGTTCGGGTTTGCCGGGGGCCTGTGCCGTGCCGCGGTAGCCCTGGCCTCCGACTGGGCCGCAGCAAACTTCTCACGCGTGCATTCGGAGAAGTGGAGGGAAGCGAGCCTGTGCTCGAATTCCCCGGAACCCACAATTGCCTGGTCCTTGTTGAGGGAAGCTGCTTTAATCCAGCCCTCCCGAAGCAGGATGGCCTCCAGCCGAACGACCAGGATGTGCAGCATCTCCGGAAGGGCCCTGGCCACAGGGGAGAAGATGACCATGCGGAGCAGCGAGAGGAGCACCCGACGCTCGTGGTGGTGCCCCGACTCAGTAGCCGTTGTGGGGCACGGGTGTCTCATCATCAGACGAGTCCACAAGTGTTCCACATGATGGGGGTTCCCGAGGGCCTCTCCCCACGTGACAACCCTGGATGGCTCGACCGAATCGAACATCTGCACAGGACGGACATGGTACTGTGGCCAGAGCGCTGCGGCATTGGTAGGAGGGGGGAAGCCTGTGCTTGCAGGAGGTGCTGTTCCTCCAATCCCCCCGAAAACCCCAGTGGGTGCTCCGTACCCAGACCAGCCGCCGGGCGGCTGCATCCCGAACCACTGGCTCTGCTCAGGGCTCGGGCTCATCATGCCCTGGCCCCAGTATGCTGCACCAGGCTGAGCACCTGCAGGCCCTGTGGCCGAGTGAGGTGGGAAAGTGTTCCCTGGCCCTGTGGCCGTGTTCATTGGAAGCGTGGTGCTCCATCCTGTGGGGGTGTTCACAGAGGACCCTGTGGCCGTGTGAGTAGGAAGCACGCCACCCTGCCCTGTAGGGGCAGAGCGCGGATCCTGACCAGCCTGTGCTGGGGGCGGTGCCTGTGCACCAGGGGGGGGCGGACCTGTTTGGGAGGGAGGGGGTACGACAGCAGGGGAGGTGGCTTTAGGTTGGAACGGCACTTCGAAGGTCTCCGCATTCGCCGCCGCCGCCTCACTCACCTGCTCTTCAGCCCCTTTCATCTCCGCCAGCTCCCCCTCGAGCTCTTCCCCTGTCGACACCGCGTAGGCGCAGAGGGGCAACACCAGTCAGGAACATCCGGGTTTTTCTCAAAACGCTCGAGGGCGTTCTCTTCCCCCGCGAGCTCCTTCCACTCCGGGCAGCTGGCGCGGGCACGACACCCACAGCGCCAGCAGGAGACACTCTCCGGAGCCCTGTGGACAATGAGACACGGGGGGAACACACACCTGGGGCGCAGGGGGGCCGCACGCCGTCCCTCAGGAAGGCGGGGAATGGGGATTTTCTTCCAATCCACCTTCCTGAGCTGCGCCATTGTTTAAGGGTGTGTGGTCTAAACGTACGAACAACTTTTTGTTTGTACGAACGGTGCCTGCTAGTGCATGTGTGCAGGATACCGAACGCTGCCACGAGTCTTTTTAGTGCGAAAAGCTAGCTGTTCTTGCAAAAAACTGGAAGGCGAAGAATGCCACCGATCAGTTAGTCTCGCCGGGGTAGCGAAGGCCCGCGGGAGGACACGGCATCGGGCTGTTTTTGATTCGCCGGATTCACTTTTTTTTTGCGTATTTTTTGCGATGAATTCACCCGAGAAAACGCGGCGGCGGAACGGGGAATGTGGCACTCGGTAGATGCACATCCGGTCTCAGCAGACAGGCACAGCCCCCTCGGGCCTGCCCACACAGCACACCGTTGGGGTCGGAAGAGGGGTGGGTGATGGAAGGGCTGGGATATATCGAGCGTTGGGTCACGACAACCACGATCCTGACGTGAGATGATCAGACAGTGCCACTGTGGCGTCAGGCCTGGGCGGGGAACGAGCCCTTTTTCCAGGTTTTTTGGGTCGGGGAACCAGGTTTTTTCTAAGAATTTTTACAAGGGATTTTTTGCTCGCCCCCCCACAGTTTCCAGGGGCGTGCCCGTCAGGCGGGACCTTTTCTCTGATTTCTCTCCGCGTCATCATGTGATAGCTCTCGAGTGATGCCCAGAGATGCTTGCGGCAGAGAGTGCCCCTCATGCGCGTTACAGCTGAAAATGAATGAGGATCACCTGGCGCTCGTTCTCATCGGGGGTTGTGCTCCGCAGGGACTCAATACACCTTGGCACTCTCGCAGGGCTGGACATGCCAGCAGCTGGAGGACAGTTACAAAGCTGCCACTCCCCGACGCCACCCACCTGCTGGCCCCTTCAGGTCTGAAAGCCCAAAAGCTCCCGGGGATTTTTGCAGTGGTGCGCACCATATTCAGCGCAGTAGGGTGATCTCTCCGATTTTCCAAAACTGCTGGTTTACTGGTTTGGGGAACGGTCGCCGGCAGACCGTTGAAATGCCCGTGTTAGCAAGGCACACTCACGTTTCAGGTAGCGTGTCGCGTGTCACGCATGTCGCGAACGCGGCAAGTGTACCTCCCAGGTGGGGAAGCCCGACCTCCTGTCCGATGTCAGTCAGGCTTCGAAGAAGCGCTTCATGGATGCGCTGACCTCCTACGCTGCACTGTACCCGGGGAAGTGAGATAGATGGACGGGCACACGCTACATCGGGGGTCTGGGGGGCGGTGCCCCCCAGCCGCCGGAGGCCACGGTAGCGAACATCTGTTCGTGTGGGCGTACAGATTCTGTGCGAGTTGGCTGCGTCCTCAGAGGCGACTGGAGTGGTTGGACCCCGACTTGATGGGATTCGAAGGACTTGAGTACGAGACGTACGCCACAGGGGGGTCTGGGGGGCGTGAGCCCCCCAGCCGCCGGAGGCCACGGTAGTGAACGTCTGGCTCTCCAGTTGGCCAGCAAGGCGAACGGTACGTGGGACAGACTTCCCTTCCATCCTTGTGCGCGCCCTGTCGACTGGGGAAAACTTAGAAAAAGTTTCTTCCTCTGCGAAACAACGTTAGAAAAAAATTCCCCTAATAAAATTCTTAGAAAAAAACTTTTTTCCCCTTACAAAAATTCTTAGAAAAAAAGTTCAGAATCCTGAAAGTGGGGAACAAGCCCCCCAGTTAGGAACAGCCCTGTGTGGCGTCCTATATTTTTTTCCATATTTTTTTTGGAGAGAGGTTGAGAGCAGGGTATAAGATAGACTTTTTTTCTGGCGCCGTTTTCCGGTTTTTCTGGTTTTGAAAATTTTTCGCGCGCGCCTTCGGCGCGCGCGACCCGCGCAAACCCTCCCAGAATCTGAGAGGGCCCAGTGCCTGCGCGCGTCCTGTCGTACTGAGGCTGCTTGGTGGGGCAGGCGCAGCAGCTGCTTTGAAAGTTTGGACTCTCGGCCAAAAAACCGGTCTGGTGCAATGTTTTTACGCAGGGGGGTCTGGGGGGCGGAGCCCCCCAGCCGCCGGAGGCCACGGTAGTGAACATCTGTTCCCTACAGTCTGGATTCGCTTGTAAGTAGGAAGGCTTCACTGTATCGCAGCCCGGCCAGCAGGAGATCACTGGTCCTTGAGGGTTCAACCTTCAGGGTGGAGGAGGACGTGGGAGCGACCACTCGTGACAGGTGTGCGTTGTGGGTGGAGTGGATGCACGGCAGACCTTGTCATGGCCAAAGGGTCCACGAGATCTCCGCCACGTAGAGCCCAGACGAGAGTTTTCGAGGAGATGGGCACCTAGCTGTGACGACAGGCAACAAACAAATCTCATCTGTTAGTTGCCCCCAATAGGCTTGGCGACCTTCAAGACTGCTTGAAAGTCGTTCGTGTTCTCGTCTCAGCCCTCCAGACAAGCAGATCTGTCTCGAGTTGGTGGGCTGTCGCCATGTATTCGATGGCACCGAGTGACGCTGCACAGAGGCAGACGACACGGTGAACTCCAGCGGAGGTTACCCTACCTCCGCTGGAGTACACCGTGTCTCCCATGAGTCTCAACTAGCGGGAGTCTGAGCGTAAACTAACTGGAAAATAGACTCCCGTCTCCAGTACAGACTGCAGTCTTAGACTCCCTCTTAGACATGGTGGCTGGAGTCCACCATGTGTGCACCTTCAAAACAGAAGAGACCTGCATGACGAGGGCATCACCACCCACCGGGCCACCCGCTAGGTCCATTTTTTCTTCTCCGCTTCTCTGCCTTCTTTGGACTATTTGGGCTCTGTGCGGATCACGATGGGGTCACTTTCTATTTTTTTGTGGCGTTTTTTCTGACTGTTTTACTGTCCCAAAGTCACAAAAAAACCCGCCAAAAATGAGACCGACCTTTTTTTTTTCTCCAGAAAACCGGGAACCGGGAAACCCTGGTTTTGAAAACCGGAAAACCAGACCTATCTTATCCCCTGGTTGAGAGGGAGGGGAAGTGGTGGTGGCAACACCACCAGCTGTTTTTCTTTTTTGCCTTGGGTCCGACAAATTCTGGCTTGGTTTGACACTGTTCGTCGGGCGACCCTATATACCCCCCCTCCCCTCCACCCACCCTTCGAGCAACACTCCCCGACGCCAGCCACGAGCCATGAGTTAGTAGGTTTCCCGTGGGACCGGCGCCCGACAGCACGATCTCTGGATGTGATGAACGATTCGGAGACATGTGGGTGAAAATTGATGCGCCGCGGTTTTCGATGTTTTTTTATTCGACGCCGGTGGCCCCTTCCATTCCCCCACGATGCACCATCCTAGAGGGAGGGAGGCACGGGCCACTTTTTGTTTTGATGTTGGGTGGGATGGCCTTCTCCGCTCGATGCGTCGGGAAACTTGAGCCAGAAACGTGCGGCACACAACATGGCCCGCCAGAGAGAGAGAGCGGGAGTGGGGTTCACACACCTCTGTTCCGCACCTCCTCCCTCCTCCGGAACGAACCACACCTGCCCACACCCCGCACCGGAGGGAGGAGGGATGGTACAAGTCGTTCGTGTTCTCGTCTCAGCCCTCCAGACAAGCAGATCTGTCTCGAGTTGGTGGGCTGTCGCCATGTATTCGATGGCACCGAGTGACGCTGCACAGAGGCAGACGACACGGTGAACTCCAGCGGAGGTTACCCTACCTCCGCTGGAGTACACCGTGTCTCCCATGAGTCTCAACTAGCGGGAGTCTGAGCGTAAACTAACTGGAAAATAGACTCCCGTCTCCAGTACAGACTGCAGTCTTAGACTCCCTCTTAGACATGGTGGCTGGAGTCCACCATGTGTGCACCTTCAAAACAGAAGAGACCTGCATGACGAGGGCATCACCACCCACCGGGCCACCCGCTAGGTCCATTTTTTCTTCTCCGCTTCTCTGCCTTCTTTGGACTATTTGGGCTCTGTGCGGATCACGATGGGGTCACTTTCTATTTTTTTGTGGCGTTTTTTCTGACTGTTTTACTGTCCCAAAGTCACAAAAAAACCCGCCAAAAATGAGACCGACCTTTTTTTTTTCTCCAGAAAACCGGGAACCGGGAAACCCTGGTTTTGAAAACCGGAAAACCAGACCTATCTTATCCCCTGGTTGAGAGGGAGGGGAAGTGGTGGTGGCAACACCACCAGCTGTTTTTCTTTTTTGCCTTGGGTCCGACAAATTCTGGCTTGGTTTGACACTGTTCGTCGGGCGACCCTATATACCCCCCCTCCCCTCCACCCACCCTTCGAGCAACACTCCCCGACGCCAGCCACGAGCCATGAGTTAGTAGGTTTCCCGTGGGACCGGCGCCCGACAGCACGATCTCTGGATGTGATGAACGATTCGGAGACATGTGGGTGAAAATTGATGCGCCGCGGTTTTCGATGTTTTTTTATTCGACGCCGGTGGCCCCTTCCATTCCCCCACGATGCACCATCCTAGAGGGAGGGAGGCACGGGCCACTTTTTGTTTTGATGTTGGGTGGGATGGCCTTCTCCGCTCGATGCGTCGGGAAACTTGAGCCAGAAACGTGCGGCACACAACATGGCCCGCCAGAGAGAGAGAGCGGGAGTGGGGTTCACACACCTCTGTTCCGCACCTCCTCCCTCCTCCGGAACGAACCACACCTGCCCACACCCCGCACCGGAGGGAGGAGGGATGGTACACTTGGCAAAAACCGTGGTGTCGGCAAGGCTTTCCACACACACTCCTCCTCCGGGGACAACTGAGGTGCGCACGTCAGAAGGCTCGGTGTTGACGCAGAGCAGATAGAAAGAAAGGGCCATCGTTTTGGGAGTCGGGGTGTTGGACTTCATCTCCTTTTTTTTTAGCTTCAGGGGAGGGGTGGCGGCACGGTTATCAAATTTATGCACGGTTCGTTCTGTCATTTTGACAGGCAGACGGCATCTCGACGGCCTCCCCCTGCAGCAATTCGCACCCCTGACTGGGATGCATCGGAACGGTAGGGAAAAACACAACAAAAAAAGGGGGGTGGGGGGGCTGTGGGTGGGCCAGGTGGGAAACAGACATAACACAGCACGTGGGTGTGGCGTGCGCTCTGCGGGGGCTAATCCCGGGATCCTCGGGATATAACGCCCAGTTCAGGAGCAAGAGAAAAAAAAATCATCCAGAGGCTGCAACTGCTACACCCCCACTGGATATTTCTTGAGTGAATACATGATAACCCTCAACCTTCGCGAGCGATTAAAAACATCGGGATATCACGCACCACGCACACGACACCCCAGGGCACAGTCGGAGGACAGAGCACTCCACTGCACTGTTGGGGATGTGACCGTGTGTGTGGCACGGGTGAATACGATACCAGCCGATAATAGGCACGCCTCCCCGGCCAGGCATGTGTAGAGATGCAGGAAAATAAAAAAAGGCGATTGCTCTGTTCGTTCTGCACATTTTTTTGATTCGGGCACCCCCAGGATGCGCATGATGATTCTCCCACACTCCACCACCCCTGCTAAGGGTGGAGCAGCGAGTGGGGGTCGCATCAAAGGGTACGGGAATACGCTGCACCCACATTGGAAAATTTGCTGATGAGCCTCAGAGAAAAATATATACCGGAGGATCCTTGAAATCGGTAGTGGACAGTAGCGGACAGGGCGGACATTTCCTTGTGGAAAAAGTGCCCGAAAAAAAAATTCGAAAAGGTCCCCCTTACAGAATTAGCCTTTTTTCAAAAAATCGGAAAATTTCGGACCGCAATTTGTACCCAAGAAAGTGCCGAATTTTCGGACTTGGTCCGATTTGAACGATTTCCGTGCCTCTTGCAACCCCCATGAGGGGCGGCTGCTGTTTCGGGTTCTTCCAGTGGTACATGCTGGGGTGTCAGGACAGGGAATCCTGCTCGCTGTACCCGGTGATCCCTGACGCAGCCAGGAAGTGGAGAGCCTTGGAACCCTGGTTGAGGCCTGTAACACCCGGCCTTCCTGCCACTTGTGGCATTGTGGAGCGGAGGTGGTTATGGAGAAGGTTCTCTCTCCGTCCGGTCGAGCACAACCGTCCTCTCCAGCCAGGGGTCATCTACTTTCCAAACAAGGGCCAGGAACATGCTCAAACAAACTAATTGATCAGAAAATCTGGCTTGCCGTGGAATCATTGAGCATTGGGGAGTGGTTTGCCCCCTTGCTGCGTATGACATGTCCATTTTTGACGATTTTTGGGCAGAATTTGGTGCGTGGGACCTTTCGATTTTCATGATTTTTTTCGGAATTTCGTGGGGACCGGTACCCCATTTGAGGGCCAAAAATCTCATTTCCGAGGCCTGGGAATGGTCGCAGTGGCCTCAGATGTCCAAAAACGTTCAATTGACCTCTCCTCGAAAAAAAAATCGAAAGGTCCCCCCTACTGGCACCCCGGATTAGGACACACCAGAGGCTCTCTACACACCAGAGGCTGGCGTATGGAATGGGAACGGCCAGCCTTGGTGGTGCACGATACAGCCTCTCTTATGTGGTGGTGGTGGCGGTGGCGGTGGTGGGGAGGGGGGGGGGGGGGTGGGAAGAGAGAGAGAGAGCGCGCGCGGGTCCACTCCCAAAGGGCAGGAGGGCCCCTCCCCTCCCCTCCCACCCCCACCCCCCACAATTAAGTCAGGGGGTGCTGCACTGGGGAAACACCTTTGTCGTGGAGTGAAGAGTCGCGCTTCCCCCCCCCCCTCCTCCTCCTCCAACACCGAATTTGTTTACCGGGAGTTAGTATTCCTTATCGTACTGGTTTGATGTATGTTTCATTTGGGTTGACTTCTCCGGGGTGTGAGTGTGGGTGTGGAGAAGGCAGTGATGGGCAGAGTCAGGGGAAGGGTGGCAGACGGAGGCAATTTGCCCTTTCACTCAAACGGTACCCGTGTGTGGGGACGGTATTGGGGGGCGGGAGGGGAGGGGTAATGGGCGAGGGGTGCTTGGGTTTTCTTGTTTGGGGGGGGAAAAGGGGGGGGGGGGGTAACCGAAATTCAGTTCAGGTGAGTTGGGATGCAGCAGGCGCGCTGTCGCTGGACTCGCGCTGGAGCTGCATCCCTCTCCACGGCTCCAACACCAGGGGCGTGGTGTTTTTTTTGGCAATCGAACCAGGAAGAGCGACCTGACTTGTATTTTTTGCCCGATGCGTTCGGCGGGTGTTCAGTTCTAAGGTTTCAGTTCGTGGGTGTTGTTGATGTTCTTTGGTATTTTTGAGTAACGAAGGCCCTGGCACAAAACCTGTGCCAGATTTTTTGGGTGCACGATATACAGCCCCTGTTGTCATTTTCTCTTGCAGGAGCACATGCCGTTTGAAAAGAGAGCTGCCTGTGTTCTGGAGGGTGGAGGCAACTGATCCATTGTGTGGGCGGTTTGCACCATTTCAGATGTCTCTGAAGAATCATGTTGCAGTGCAATCGCAAGCTGGTTGTGTCCGCAAGGGAGGCACAGGAACGTATGCGGCGCATGTGTGATCAAAAAACACATTATCACAGCTGCGGCATCACCCCGACCCACCCTCACCCTCCCCCCCTCTGCAGCCTGTTGGTTTGTTCAGTTTTTTTTGTGGTGCGTTGACACTTCGACACACACACACCTGACATGAGAACGCACACCTCTTCACTGACGAAGGGATGGAGTGTGTAGAGTGTGCAGTGCACGTTTGTTCGGACTGCTAGGCTGCGGAGGGAGGGGGGGTGGTGGG
This sequence comes from Rhynchopus euleeides, assembly GCA_963210315.1. NCBI lineage: Eukaryota > Euglenozoa > Diplonemea > Diplonemida > Diplonemidae > Rhynchopus > Rhynchopus euleeides. The sequence continues at coordinate 1,273,625 of OY723306.1, read as the reverse complement.
AGGGGACGATGTGACCCTTCTCATCACACTGTGGTGTGCGAAATGAAGAAACAGTACAAAAAAAGAAGGGGGGGGGGTCTTTGCGTGCGCAACAACGCAAGCAACACACGGGGGGCCCATCGCAACGATGCACGCCCCCCTTTTTTTTGATTGTCTTTTTTAGGCAACCAAATCCGGCGGTTTGCACAGGATGTCGTGGGCGAATCGCCTTGATATGATTGGCTACCATTCAGCCGACCTTCCAGACACGATCACTTGTTGGTTGAATGCACCACCTGTTCTTGATACGATCAGACTGCTACGGTTTCACAGTCACAGACAAACCACGCACACATGCAGTTCTTCCATAGTCACTTGACAAACATGTTTATTCGCAACACAACACTCAGTTTCACAGGGATATTTTGTTGGAAAGTGCCGGAGCTTTGGTCAGGGGCAGGCCAAACGTGACCCACCCTTCCCCTTGGCACTGCGACACTCCGCCACACACACACAACACATGACAGCTTTGAAGCAGGACATGCCTGCAGGAGATTTGGCCCGCTATGCACACCCACCAGCAACACCCACACATCTTGTCTGCACAGCTACACATAGTCGATAGAGAGAGCAAGCGGGGATGAGCCAAGAGGGGTATTTTCCGGCCACAGCACAATTTTCAAACATCACACATGTGCCCCCCTGCCACGCGCAGGGGGGGAAAAATGCATTGGGGCAATGAGAAGGATGGGGGTGGGGGAGGTGTGGATCCGGAACACATTTGCATTTTTAAAGAAATCACGCCGGGTTGGTTTCGTTTCCTATTTTTTATTTAGCTTTACCCACACATGGGAAACCACAAAAATGAACACAATGCACTGCTGAGGGTCCAGGCCCCAGGAAGGCTGGAGCTTGCGGAGGGGTTCGAGGAGAGGTGTCGGATCCCACACCCGATATAGCGGGTGCCGGTGCATCCACCTTTCCGTACTACTTTTGTTACACGGGGGAAAATCACATGGGTGCCACACACGAAGAAAATCGGGTATGACGCCCGATAATTTGAGCCCCCCACGACTTCACTCCAGGCTCAGAGGCTGGACCACGCAGTGCGCACACACTGCAAAAAGAGATTCAACGGACACCACAGGAGGTGGAGTAGGGAGAGGGGGGGGGGGGGATTTTCCAATAACGAGGCATAAAAACATGAAGAAGAACACGTGTTTTGTCGTGGTTGTGGCGGCCCCCACCCCCAGCCACACCACCCCACACCCAACCCGCTCTGCAGCGGATGGTGGTGTGGGGGGTCGAGATGGTTTTGTTGAAAAAGGGCAGCGCACCCTCTACCACACGCACCCCCCGACCATACCGGATACCTAGCATGGCCTCAGGGTAGGTAGGGCAGGGCGGGGTGGGTGTGGGTGTGGGGTGGTGGAGGCAATTGCACCACCACCACCTTTGCCGAACATATCTCTCGATATATCTCACTCTGTGACTCACTTATCGCTGTGAACCAAAGCGCCGAGAGCACCAAGATAACCGTCGTGCTCCAGGAAACGCGCCGTCATCTCACCCTTCGACCAGAAGTTGATCGCATAGCTGAGTTTCGACCAAACATACGGGTTGTCATGGGTGAACCCCCCCGTGAAGTAGATGTTCTCCACGCCGTGGATCCGCGCGTTGAGGTAGGTGATCTGCCCCACATTGTTCGCCACCATCAGCAGGAGCGAGCGGCAGATGTCAGGGGTGTGGTACTTGCCACGGGTCGGCGAGGGGGCGCTGTTTGACTCCGCAGAACGCCCGCCCTTCTTGCGGAACTTCTTCCTCCGTGCATTCGCCCCCGTCTGCATCGGAGCTACCGCAGGGGCCGGGCGCCCGTCAGCACAGTTGAAGCTGCTGCTGTTGTGCCCGCTGTTCCACCCCTCCTCCTCCTCCGAGGAGCACACGCCGCACTTCCCAAAGGAAGACGCGATGACATTCTCCCCGAGACCCAGGGTCTTCATGCACCGCTTCCCATAGATATCCCCCACGAGCAGGTCGACCTCCCTGTTGTCCCCCTCGCCCTCCACCTGGCGGACATCCTCCAGCTCGTCCCACGTCTCGATGTCTGTCAGCAGCTTCGACAGCCCCCAGAAGGTACCTCCGCCGACGCAGCTCCCGCTGACACGCTCCCACTCGCCCTCACCCGTGACCTTGATGATGCTGACACCGCTGCCGATGGAGGTGATGAGGTAGGGATAGGTCCGGGTGCCGCTGCCCACGACGGGGCGCTTCACCTTCACCTGCCAGTCGTATTCAAACACCTCCCGGGAGGGCGCCACGGTGAGCAGGAGGTTGAGCCCGTCAACCAGGGTGCGCATCTCAGACAGGGGGATGAGGGTCACACCCAGCTTGTCCTTCAGCACCTCCTTGTATTTAAATGCACCGCCGCCTGTGGCGTACACCTCCTTCGGGCTGTTGTAGTGGACGAGGGTGTGGTTGTTCCGGCACCAGTCGAGCCAGTCGGGGAGGCGCTTTGTCGGCATTGTCAAATACTGCAATGGGGATGGTGCATAGTTGTGCTCTGCGATGGGTACGCGCGGGCCGTGGTCCACAGAGACATAGCTGGGCAGCTCGTCTGTCGAGACCTCCCTGTGGAAGCAGACGATCTTGCACCTGGTGCCCCCGCAGTCGATTGCGATGGACCTGTCGACGACGACAGTGCCCAGATCGCAGGTGTCGTCGTGGCTGCTGCAGGAGCTCGTCGCGAGCCAGCTGCTGGCGTCGGTGCCCTCCCGCTCCTCCAGGGGGCGGTCTGACGAGGGGGTCGTCTGCTGGCCTGCGCCGCGCGCGGGCGGCGGCGCGCACTGCCGCCCCAGGAGGCTTGACACATTCCTCGCAAGAGGCATACCCGCGGTGCCCCTCTGTGCCATCGATGCCTCCATCGCCTGTGGGGTGTGGTGGGGTGGGGTGTGGTCAAGTTGACTTATTGTGCTCATACACACCACCCATCCACCATTAAACGCTCCGGAGGGCCTTCACTCAGAAGTGCAGATTAGTGCAAAAAGGTGAGCCGGCCTCGCAACACTGGCTGTGAGAGTGACAATGTTTGACACACAACAGTCGACACAGCAGATGAAACTGCGGAATTTTTCGCCTGCGGCCCAAGCTGGGGGTGGGGGGTGGGGGCGACGTACAGAGAGGTTTTTTCCTACTAATATCTGGCGTGTCAAAACACAAGCAAAAAAAATCCACATTGGTTTTGTTTTCCCCCCCTTGTTTGTATGCCGAAATTGGTGCCCCTGACGACCCCATATTGCGTAGTTTGTGCGTAGTGAAAAGGGGGGGGGGTCTCATTTTTTGATTTACTCAGCCATTCTCTGTCTCTATGCCGGGACCCCAAACTCAAGGAGTTCTTGCTGTTCCGGGGTCAGTGAGGGTGCAGGCGCTTCAGGTGCTGCAGGTGCTGCAGGTTCTTCAGGTGCTGCAGCGCTGGCAGCCTTCGGTGCGGGTTTCGACGCAGTCTTTGCAGGTCTCTTTGGGGGTGCCCTTTGGCGCGGTGCCTGCTTCAGCTCGTCGGGTGGAAGCATCAACGCATCATTAAGCGGTGCCTGCTTCAGCTCCTCCGGGTGGAAGCGTCAACGCATCATTAAGGAAGAAGGAAGCACAGTTGCTACGCTTTTTTGCAGCTGCAGGAAACGACACCATACCCAACAACAATCCCCAGACCGTCGAGGGAGAGTGGGCGCCTGGATCCCGTGACACAGATCTCTAGTGCCGTTGTGATCCCCTCGGATAACGTCTCCTGGACGTTGTCAGCGGAGGTTGCCTGTGTGGCGGTGACCTCCGTATACCCCGCGGGATCCAGTGCCAGTAGCGCCTTCTTCAGCTTTTCGTCGACCCCTCGGCCGACGCTCTCCTTGATGTCAAGGGCCACCTTCAGGGTGGCACCTCGCATCGCCCTGAAGGCTGTGATCGTATCATCATTCACAATCTCGAGGGTGTTCTACGCGGCTCCTGGAACTCACTTCCTTCTCAGGTGTTTCTGGGCATGGGGCAACCTTGCCCAGGTGTTTCTGGAGTCCCGCCCCACATGTCGTGCGTTCTTTCGTACGGTGTATAGTGAGTTCTGGCAATAATTTTTTGCTCGGTCAGCGCAGTGCCTCCAGTCCTGTCTCAGTAGCCACACAGAAAGGGGGACCAAAAAAAACTGGGGGGGGACCAAAAAGCGAGACCCCCCCCCCAGATTGCGTAGTTTGTGCGTAGTGAAAAAGGGGTAAATCAGGGGCACCAAAATTTGAAATGGTATTTTTTTTGTAATTTTTTTCTCTCTTTTTTTGCGGTGTCCACCCCCCCTCCGTGTGTGGCAGGCCATCCTGGGTGGGGTTTTGCGGCGCGGCGCACACAGCGCGCGCGACCCATCCGCCCACCTCCCTCACCTAATCAGTTTTTGTATGCCGTGCAGTGCAGTGCAGGCTAGCCGCATTGTTTTCTTTGGTGTGTGTGACGTCAATGTCACTCACACTCACATGCACTGACCACGCATGGAGCAGCAGCACGCGCCTTTCCACCCCTTCCCTGTGCCTTCCATTTTTTTGCTTCACACTTCGTACCAAGCCATGATGTAGCATGTAACCAGTACTAACACCAAGTGGTTTTGTTCCAATTTTTTTTCGACCAGTCAATGCTAGGTTTTTTGCCTCTTTTGGGTGGTGGCGGAGGCGGAGGCGTTGCTGCGTTGCGTGTGCCGAAACAGAATTAGGGGGCCAAATCACCTCACCTACCCCCACAGCATTCGTTCCTCAGAGCAAATGAGCCTCTGTATGCGGTTCTGACGAGCACACGCAAAGAGCGCAAAGTCATGCACAACCCTCCCCCCCCCCCCCTCCCCCACCCACCCCACCCTCCCATCACAACCACCACTGCCAACCTGACTATCCATCACCCATCCACGTCTCCCCTCCTCCTCCTCCTCACCTTACCCCTCCTCACCTGCCGCTGAACAAATCAAATGTGTACGTGTGTGTGTGTGGTGACCACTGACTGAGTTGGCCGGCATTGGCCACAACCCATGTGTGTGTACGTAAGGTGTGATAAGTGCCGCTATGCTTTTATAAGAATCGTTCATTGGGGGGCCGAAGGGGGGAGGGAGGGGTGGGGGGAAGGGAAGGAGGAAGGCGGGGAGAGGAGAGACGTGAGGTGAGGAATTCTGGGAGAGTTCACCCCCACCCCACCCCACCCCACCCCACCCACACACCCCGTCAATTTTCTTTATGTTCTTCGTTATGTTTTTTGATGAAGTAATCGCCGTTTTTTTTGATTGTCCCGGACCCCCACCCTTGCCGCGACTTTTGATGGATTTTTTGAGGGGGGGGGGGGGGGTAGGGGGGGCTAATTCAACCCAAAAAACGGGAGTAAACCCCACTTTTTCAGGGAGCACCCCTAAACATGAAATCAATGCTACAAACCGACCCAAACCAGTCCAGAAACGTGTTTCTGGGGGGTTTTGGTGACCTGTGTGGCCCAGAGAGGCCCAGAAACGCGATTTTTTTCAGTTGGCACAGATGTGGTACCAGATGCGGTACCTGAATGGCCCGAGAAAAACAGCCGGCGGGCACTCCTTTCTGCAGGCACTGCGGCTTGACGTCATATGTCACCATTGCATCAATGTAGTCATGATTGAGCCACTTCGATAGTGTTCCGCCCCCTTCACAGTTTTTAAGATCGGCAAGGTGTGTTTATCGTGGTTGGCGTGCCACCGTACCTTTTTCACGTACCCCAATGCTGGCTGGCACGACATGAACTGCGCCAGCCACTCCGGTGCATCTCCCGGAGGAGGGAGACGAGCTTCTCCTCGAGAAGGAAAACGTTCTCGATCCGAGTGGCGCTCAGCTCACCAGCAGGTTCCTTGTCATTTGCCTTCAATTATTTGAGGGCGTAGCCGCCCCATTAGAATGGCAAGGGCCGCTAGTTGATTACTCTCAATGAGAGCAGGGCATCAAGTGCTCACTTTGGGGGATATCGAGGTCGCTGAGTTATTGCCACCTCTGAATGGCGTCGGAACGGACAAACCCTCTGAGCAGCGTCCTGCTTCCGCCCATAGTGCGTGCCCATCATCTCCGGAACCTCAATCTACAAGGGATACCAACCTTCTCAGTGCAAACACGAGTGCACTTTGGCCTCTGCCCCCACCTCGCGGTGCTGCTTGTCGCCCCTCGGTACATGGTGCTGTTACATCGATCCGCGTCATCAAGTAGAGCTTGACCGATGAACCATTCGGTTGCTTCGACTACAGGTTTCGCTGTATGTTGCAAGCAGCCGCTGTAAACTGGCACAGCACCGGTACCACATCTGTGCCAAAAAATTGGAGACGCAAAAAATGAGCTTTCCGGGGGGAATTTGGGCCTATTTCGGGCAGATACCGGATTTCCGGGGTGATATGGGGTGTTTCTGGCCTTTTGGTGCCCTTGGGGGCCTCTCTGCGGCGAAGTTGAAAATTTGGGTTTACTCCCGGTTTTAGCCCCCCCTAGGCATACTTGTCCCCCCATATGGGGAACCCCCTAAATCTGGGGGAAATATGGGGGGTCGCAAAACCCCGCCCCCATATGGGGAAAAAGGCTGAAAATATGGGGAAAAACCGGTAAAATATGGGGGAATATGGGGGAAATATGGGGCCCATATGGGGGGATATGGGGGTATTCGTGCTGCAACGGGAGAACATCAAACCACTCATGCACACACACACACGAAGTGCGCGTCGAAACCGGCATCATGCCTTGTTGGGGATCCTCCAGGAGTCCGATCCTGGGGGGTGCGCGCTCGTTCAGGTGTGGCCAGGTCTGGCCCCCCCCTGGAAGATCCCCCAGGTGGGTCGCACCGACCTCCTGTTCCTCTCCTGCGCCGATACAGCGGCAGCGGAGGGCGAACGCTTCCCGGTTTGGCGGGGCACCGCAGTGACAGCGGCAGCGGTGGTGGACACATACGCACAGACACACAGAGCGCGTTCAGGGTTAACAGCTCCTCACAACACACACTCTTGTGTTTTTAAGTCCTGTCTGGCACGTCACTCTCACACTCGCTGTCCTCCTCCTCTGGTGTGTTTGCGATTGCGAACTGCCCCCTGGGATCCTTATTAGATAAGGGAATTCACAAGCAGTGCATTCTGGGGTGTCAGGCGCTTCCGCCACTTTTGACCGCTCCGAGCGCCGAAAAGTCGGAGTCGACGCTCGTCACCAGGCAGTGCTTGACATGTTCAAGCTGCATCTGCCGGGTGGAATGAGACCTGTGAAGGCCAGTACAAGGACTGGCTGCAGGACGCAACTGTTCTGCCAGCAAAGACAGGACTACTGGACAGCATGCTCTGATGACCGCTACTCAGACTTGAAGAAAGTGGCGGTCGGCGCTCTCACAGCACCTTTTGTGGTCTGACTCGAGCACTTCAGCCGAGCGTTTCCTCTCCGCAGAAAGCGACGATGCGAGATGGCTCTGCAAGGTGCTAGACGTCTCCTGTCAGTCGCTGACTTCACACCCTGTGAAAAGCAGAACGAAGAGAACTGTTTGTTGACTGCTTCCACCTGAGGAACCCCTGGGTTTTCCCCCATATATCCCCCATATGGGGGAAATATGGGGGAACAGGACTTGAAAAACCCCCCATATTCCCCCCATATTTTCCCCATATTTTTGGCCTTCCCCATATGGGGGTACAAGTATGCCTAGGGGGGGGGGGGCGGTGGTGGTGGTGGTGGCGGTGATGGGGGTCATTTGAAGGGAAAACAGGGAAGAACCATGGCATGGCCCTCCTCCTCCTTTTTCGACCTCCCGTTTCAACACTGGCGGGGGTCTCCCAGAAGCAAATCCTGCATCAACGCAGCCTGGTCTCGACAGACAGTGGCACATGCATACTCTTTGCCAGAAGGTGTTGTGCCCGAATGGTAAGGTAATGTATAGACGCACAATCCGTCCTTTTTTGAATCACCCGTTTTTTTCCCTTATTTTTTTTGAAATTGCCTGCAAGCATCTGGCTCGTCACACTCGATTCTTTGGGTGACCACGGGGGGAAAAGAAGGAGGGGAAGAGAGGGCACGCTTCAGAAAATTGGAACGAAGCCTAGAACCCCGGGTTCTCGGTGCAAGACCCCTCCCACCCTACCCCACCCCCCCCCCCCCCTCCCCACCAGACTGGGAGTGTACATTGGTATTGAATCGTTCGTCAGAAAAGAAAGAGAAGACAGAGAGTGAGAGAGACAGAGAGAGGACGTGATAGAGAGAAGGTGGAAAAAAAAACGGGGCCATATTTTGTTTTTTTGTTGACTCGACTAGTTTGAGGGACAGCCCGCCGTCTCCCGCGCGCCTCCCCATCCCCCCACAAATTGCAGTGTTGAATAAGGGGCGGAGAAGAGCAGGCAGAGAAAAAGGAAGGCAGCAAGACCCCATCCGGGTTGGCATGCAGCAAGAGCACGCTGGGGGGGAGTGGAGGGGGGGGTGTATTTGCAACAAAATTCTCTCGTAAATCGATTTAGCCTCTCGATCTCGATGTCTCTCTCTCTCTCTCTCTCTCAGCGCGAATTCCATCAGGAAACACAGTTTGGAAGCAAAACGACGTAACTCCAAGTCTGTTGTTTCCCGGCCTGCGCCGTATATTTTATTTTTTTTGGAACGTGCCTGGGTATTTTTGTGATTCTGTCCCCTCACACAGTGCTGTGAGGAGAGCAAGTTTGCAGACACGCCCCTTCCTTGGTTCTCAAGAAAATTGAAAGGAGTTGAAAGGAGGGGGCCGAAAGATTGGGCGGGGCGGGGTGGGGAAATATGAAGAAGACGGCGGACCTCAGGCGAGTGTGACTCGGCGATGTCTGCTGGACATCAGTGTCAGCAGGGTTCTTCATAACCACATGAAGAGTAGTGATAGCGCCCCCTCCTCCGCCATTCCCACGCCATCCCGTTCGCAGAACCGACAACACGCATGGTTTTTTTTGCTGCATTTTCTGAAAATTGGCCCTTTTTTTTTGTGAGGAAAACAACGCAAAAAATAGGCAAAATGGGCCCTGCAAACTAATGGATCGCGACGGGCCATCCCCGTGGAGGAGGAGAAGAACAGAGGAGAGAAGATGTAGACGATTCAACCGGGCATTCTGTGGCGTTGTGTGCACAGGATTTATTTTGTTACTCGTTCCGAGCGACGAAGCGGAGTGAATTCGCGAAGAAAGTGTGCGCTCCACAAAAAAGCAGCCCGGAACTGTTCTCGCACAGCTGCTGGACAGGGTGTCTCCAACAGGGCGATTTTCTGACCGTGTCTCGTCGCAGATATTTTTTTTACGCCGCAGCTTTGATTTTCTGACAGCTCTCAACAACGACCCTCAATCTTTTCTTTGCCACCCACAGTATCCTGGTTGAACGAGTTACACGAAAGTCCGGAAGTCTGGGTTGGGGGGGGGGGGGGGGGGGGTTGATTGGATTGGGGTGGGGTGGGGGTGGGCAGAACCACCGCAAGAGAACTTGTGACGATCCGCCATGTGCAGTGCCAAAACGTACCCGCCAACAAACATTTGAAACCCACACATACACCCACCCCTCCATTCTGCACGATTCTGGAGAAAGAAGCAAAAAAAAATGCGGCACAAAAACCTGTGCACGCATTCCTAAATGGGCTGGGGACAGTGCGATAGCTGACAAAACACCCATCCGCACCTGCGGGATGGGAGGGGTTGGGGGATAGGGACGGGGAACAATTTTTTGTTTTCCTGACCAGAGGAAAAATGGGAGTCCCTTAGCCACTCCACCTACCAGCAACTTGGCTCCTGGAAGGGTCGGATGCCTTGCGTAGGGGAAGGGGCGGGTGGGTGAGTGGGTGGGCAGGAAAACTGTATGACCCCTGGAGTTGCGCTGGGGCTTCGAAGGCGATGGTTTGATTTTCTATTATTGAACGCTTTTTTCCTGAAGGAAAAGCTTTGCAGGGGGAGTCTCGCCCCGTCTTTGTGACAGAGATACGTCTCAGGTGGAGCAAACCGGTCTGTGGCTTGTTCGTCTGTCTGAAATGGGAGCAATATCGCCGGTTTTGATGAGCCGCCAGGCCAATACAGCCTCGGCGTGCCACATAACCTGCACGCAGCGAACTGCATGTGAAACGGTGCCAGAAGCGGCGAAGGGGATCGCGCCGTGACATGCACACAACCCAGCCACACAAACCTCAGACGGCCGTCAACCAAGATGGGCAACTCCCTCCCCGGTGCACACACACTCACACGGTAATCCTTTGTTTTGATTTCTTCTTGGAGTAGTGTAGCCACAGCTCAACAGAGAGCTGCGCTGCCTGTTTGTAGGCTGCACCGAAGTGAACTCCGATATGACCTTCACACCCACACACACCGACCCGTGTAAATCTGTGTGGCTGGAGAAGGAGTGAAGTGGCGGGGGTGGGGGCGTGGGGAAAACGGAAGGAACAAAAAAAAAGAAAGAAGAGACAAAAAAAACAGCCAAAAATAAAAGGAATGGGTGGCGAAAAAAATTTAAAAATAAAACGAGCAAAAAAGAAGTGGAAGGGGGTGACGAAACGGGGGATTCTCTCACGCAAGAATGAGGGTGGGAGGGGCAGGGGCAGGGACTGTGGAGACATGCTTCTGCAACCCTCGGCTGCGGGTGGCGGCGGTGGTGGCGGTGGCGGGTTTTTGCGGTGCGGGGAGGAGATAACGGGCCCACCCCCTCCTCCCCACACCCACACACACGCCTGGAACGAATCCGAACGAAATGTTCTGGAAAACGCCAAGTCGGCACAGCCACTCTCCCTCCCCCCATTCCCTTTCCCTTTCCCTCTCCCTTCCCCAACCCCCTCCCCCCTATATAGGTTACTTTCTTTGAATTCTTGTTGGAGTAGTGTAGCCACAACATTCATTCGTGGTACGGAGGTGGTACGTATTTTGCCCCCTTTTCCCGTGATGCCGGGATCCAGGGGCGGGTTGGGGAAAAAATGGATTTTGGAGGCAGGCCTGTCGCTAACTTTTCGATTTTGGAGATTTGGTGGGTTGACGCTCCTGTTTTGGGGGGGGGGGGGGGGGATAAGGGGGGAAACCACTAGGGGGCAATTTTTCTCGCGCGCGCTTCGCGCGCGCTCGTGTTGTTGCCAAATTTTCCCATCGGTGGACCACTAGGTGGGCACGGTGTGAGGCGCTGGGTTCCTTCCGTGGTTCCTCTCCCGCTCGCGCCGTCGGGTGTCGGAGGAAACCAAAAAATGGCTTTCGGGACCATGATTTCGACGCTGCCCCCTGATATGCCACGGCCGTCAAAGCGCAAGGACTTGGGTACTAGACGGGCACGCGAGATGGGGGGGTCTGGGGGGCAGAGCCCCCCAGCCGCCGGAGGCCACGGTAGTGATCATCTGTTCCTGCAAAGCCATACTCTCTTCGACGTCGACCCAGTGAAAGTGGGTTGACGCTTGGTCGACGCTTGGTGAGCGTCGACCCAGTGTAACCGGGTCAACGCTAGGTTAGCGTCGACCGAGTGTAATAAATGGGTTGACGCTTGGTCCAGGCTTGAATGGCAACCCAGTTGGTCCACTGGGTCGACGCTCCAAGCCTCGACCAAGCGTCAACCCAGTCCACTGGGTCGACGCTTTTTTATGGGGGGGGAAACCCAAAATCACTGGGTCGACGGTCGACGCTTAGCGACATGCCTGTTTTGGAGGCGGGGTGGGTGTGGGGGGGGGGGGTGAGGAATTTTGATTTTTTTGCAGCTCCTTTTGTTTTCCTGCACAGTTTTTCTTCTTCTTCTTCTTCTTCTTTTTTCAGGATATCGAAAAACGCACACACACACACACACACACACAGGGGCCGCAGGGAGGGGAGCACACCGTGACCCTCATGGAGTTGGCTGTCGACTTTGAGCTGTCGACCGGCCTCACCCTCCCAGAAGTCGAAACGCGCCGCATCCGCCCCCACACACCTGACCCCCCTGAGAGGGGGCCGCGGGAGGCCCGCCCACGCATCCCCGAGGACACAGCCCCGGGGCTCACCCTCTACTTCGACGGCGGAGCAAGGGACAACGGCACCCCCTTCGCCCTGGCGGGTGCAGGTGCGGTGCTCTACCGAGACGGCCTCAAGGTGTCGGAAGAGATCCTCCCTCTGCTGAACGTACGCAGCAACAACATCGCTGAGTACGAAGGGGTTCGAGCGGGCCTACGGCTGCTCAGAAGGGGCGACCCGCCCCCTGAGGGGAACGTTACGGTGCGGGGTGACTCGCAGGTGGTGCTGCGACACCTAAAAGGGGAAGCGGTTTGCCGCGATAAATCCCTCCGCCCCCTCTTCCTCAGCACGGCACGGCTGGCTGCCGACCTCGGGCCCCGGATCACCCTTACGTATGAGCACGTGAAAAGGGAGCTCAACGTCGATGCGGACGCCCTCAGCAACGCCGCCATGGACGAGGCTGAGAGGCAGGGGGAGACCTCGCAGGAGCAGCTGCGGCAGGACTTCGCAGCCTTCCAGAAGAGCATCCTGGGCAAGGCTCACTCGTTGAGGCAGCTCTGCGAGGTGGTGCGCAAGACTTCCAAGCAACCATGGCACTGTGGCCACACTGCGAGCTCCACTGTCCTCACCGCGATCGGGGGAACCGTGGCAGGGGGCCTGTCCAGGAGAGCCCAGCTCAGCCCAGCCACCGAGTCGGTGATGCGCAGCCTCCAAGCGCACACGGCAGGCCCGGGCTTGAACCAGCGGGACACAGCCTTCCACTCCCGCGGCACGGCGTGGGCCGCAACCTTCGCACCGCAGCCCCACTACCCAGAGGGGTGGCAGCAAGCGGCCCAGCAATGGACTGCCAGCAGCCGGCAAGCCAACGCCCGGACAGGACGGTCATGGGAACGACGGGGCGCTGCTCCCCGGACTGCCCCCCCTGGAGCCAGACGGAACGCGAAGATGCTTACCTGCGCTCTGCACTGGAAACCCCGCTGCGTGGACTGCCGGCGCCGGCGCCTCTCGGAAGAGGACTGCTGCCGGGACCACCACGGGAAGAACGACGGCTTGCAAGTCACCATGGAATTTTGCAAGACGCATCGCATGGGCCGGTGCGGGGACTGCCACAGCAGTGCGAAATCACTCACACACTGTTGCGGCACGCACCACGCTGGCTATGCCTCACGCCCTCCTCGGAGTGGCACTGAGTTGGCCCCACACTCTAACCCGAGTGGGGCATCCGCTGTGACGTAGGGGTGGGCGGGGAGTGGGCACAGATCCGCGCAGGGTTACCCACTTAAAACCACTATCACTACACACACACACACACACACACACACACAAGACACGCTTCCACTCGCACCCCCCCCCCCCCGCCGCCCCTCCACCCCAAATCATGACATGGGATGGCAGAGGGCACAAAGGCTTTTATTGAGGGGATCCGGGATTTTCTCCGAGCTCTCGCCCTGTTTTGAACAATACTGGCTGTGCCTCTCGCCGCTCCCTCGAGAGATACGCCGCAAATTTCGGGCATTTCTGTTGGTTGACGGCACAAGCCAACACAAGCCAGGCCTGAACTGCCCCCATATTCTCCCCTTGAGCGAACGGGACAACGAAGGTATGAACGAGGGGGGGCGGTGGCGGGGGGGGGGGGGGTAGGGGGGGTCAAATGGGGGTGACAAACACGATTTTTCAAAAAACCGACGCAGAGGCCCCAAAGCCCCCGTAAACCCTCCAAACCCCCCCAGATCGGTCCGGAAACCCATCGAACCCCACTTTTCCACCATTCCGGGCACCTCAGGTGCCCGAATTGGGGTACCTAAATTTTGTGCCACCGTTTGGTACCGGACAGTGCCACTGTGTGGGAGGTTGGAAACATCTGAGGGTTGCAATGCATGTTGCTTGCCAACCACGTCATCCGGTGGGTGTCAGGCGCTATGTAGGTGGCATGAGCCAGGTCTTCGATGTGTTCTGGCTTGTATATGTACCTCCCTGCCTGCGGCACAGGCACTGCCTTTGTCCCCCACACCAGCCACAGAGAGCGTATTGTACTCGGTCCACGGTTGCTGATTCATTGTGATGCGTTGTATCCTCGAGTGAACGTCACACACTAGTGGCACCACCACCCGCCATCCGAGAGCTGTATTGACTTTGCGCCCTTCCGTTGCATTCACCTCGCCACGCATATTGCACCGTTCAGTACCAGTGCTCTTGGGCCAGGCAAAGTAGACCGCAGCAACTACCAATTCTGGCACAATGGGTACCACGACAGCGCACTTCGTGTGTTCCCGGAATGTACAGCTCGTGTTGCAACAGTCGTTGTCAACACATCCCGGTTGTGGAGCACTGCTGCACAGGAATCACACGACCATCTGGACTTGTTCCGTACCTACAGGCAGCCTCCCGGTGCATGGTGGCAGGGAGGTACATATACAAGCCAGAACTCATCGAAGACCTGGCTAATGCCACCTACATAGCGCCTGACACCCACCGGATGACGTGGTTGGCAAGCAACATGCATTGCAACCCTCAGATGTGGTGTGTTGGGGCATTTTCTTTTCCAACCTCCCACACAGTGGCACTGTCCGGTACCAAACGGTGGCACAAAATTTAGGTACCCCAATTCGGGCACCTGAGGTGCCCGGAATGGTGGAAAAGTGGGGTTCGATGGGTTTCCGGACCGATCTGGGGGGGTTTGGAGGGTTTGCGGGGGCTTTGGGGCCTCTGCGCCGGTTTTTTGAAAAATCGTGTTTGTCCACGTAAAAGGGTGGCATTTGACCCCCCCTAGGGGGGGGGGGGGGCAGTGTTGGCAAGGTGTATTTTTCCTTTGTATTTTTCAGTGTATTTTTCAATGTATTTTTCGTATTTTTCCCAAGGGGGAAAAATACGAAAAATACAGGGAAAAATACACTGTACTACAGTAGGGCGCACTGGAGATCTGCTGCACACTGCCTCGGGAGCGGTGCAGAGTCCAGGCACAGCGGGGTTGTCTGCACCAATCCTCGCCACCACAGCGGCACGCCCCTGCCGCACACACCTCGGGTGCGGGAGTGCCATCACTCCGGTGTCATTGCACTGTACCGCTGTTCAGGTTCCACCGGACTGCCGGCTTCCTGCATGAGCAAGGCTCACTTTACAGAGACAGGCGCAACAAATGAAGGCGTCCACTTCCAGCGCGCGGTCACCGAAACAGCGGGTTCAGCTTTTGGGGCTTTTTTGCGGCCGGGTTTTCATGTTCCGCAGCGTATGAAGACTCAACGTCATCATGAGCAGTGTATCAGACGCTGGAGGCTTGCTTTCATCGAAGGGCGCCTCATCATGTCCCAACTGAACGACCATCCCCGCTGATGTGATACAGCACCAACCGGTGTGGGGACTAGCCTTCGAGTACTTTCAGGTTGTTCACTGCCGTGGCCTCGGGCTCCGCGCCCCAGACCCCCTGTCATGTGCCTGTCTCGTGACCAAGTCCTTGAGCGTCCGCGACTGTTCATCGCATCCATTCACACCCAGAAATGCAAGCGATTCCTCGGACGTTATGTCAGAGCTGGACTCTTTCATAGACACCAGCTCCGACATGAGGCTCTTCGGGCGTTTGGCCCGCGGGACTTCATCGCAGCCGAGCTGTGCTGACGTTCCTGAACACTGCGTGCTGGCAAAGTTCTCCTCGGCTTGCAGGTTTGCAAGTACTCAAAGGCAATCCAAGATCCCCTGAATACGGAGTTATTGGTCCAGCAGGGCGACCTGAGGAAGCAACATCCGATGCCTCTCGAAGTGCAATTCGACAGGACTCGTCAGTTCTGCTGGGGGAAAACGTTCTGCGGCCGTGCATTCGACCCTGGTATGCATCATACCGCGTCTTTTTGTGGTTTGCCCGACCCCCAGCGAGGCCACTGGTTGAGACGCCTGCAGCGTACTTTTCATGTATTTTTCATGTATTTTTCGTGTATTTTTCGAAAAATACATGTATTTTTCGACGGTCTGTATTTTTCCCGCCAGACCCCTGTATTTATCCAACACTGGGGGGGGGGGGGGAGCGTTGGGGCGTTGGCTGCAGGAGATCTGGGGGAGATGTTGGTTTTTTTCCTGCAAAATACCCACATCCCTTGGTAGGGATTTCAGGGGGGGGGGGGGGTGGGTGGGGTGTCCAACGAAGCTACCCCCGTTTTTTTTGTTAAAAGGGGGTCTTCTCTGGGGTGTTGGGGTGGGTTGGGGCTCGGGCAGGCACGCGGGCCTGCAGCACAAGCAGAAAGGTACGGAGGAACAGACAGGGATGGGTTGGTGGCACACCAGACGGGGCCAGAGGCAGGGACGGCAGCGCCCGCCAGTTGATAGACGGGAAGCCGGCAGCCCAACCACAAGCACACCACAGTGGCCTGAGAGGGAGAAGGAAGAACGGCTGGCATTGGAACAAAAACGGGCAACCAGACGCTACACCTGCCGCCGTGGGTGTGGGTACGGCTTCTAGATGACATTTTTTTTATTCTTCAAAGAAAAAACGGTCAAACCAGGGCCTGATGTCCAAACACACCCCCCTATGGCGCAATCAAGAGCAAACTGGAGTCCTCGACCCCACCCCCCCCCATCCCGCCCCATCGCTCCAAAGTGCAGGAAAAATCAAGTGCATCTGTGGCACGCTTTTTTGACAACAGGCGAAACGTCATCCTCTCGACTCCCACATAATGGACGATTCGGACACTTCTCCACCTAGGCTCCTGTAAAGGCAGCGGGTATCAGGTGCGAACCCCCTCCCACAAGGGAGGAGGTCAGAAAATGCCGGATCAATGGGTTTGGGCAAAAAAATGGGGGGGTGGGGGGTGTGGTTGGCGGAAGGAAAGGGGTGATAGATAGGCTGGGCAACAGAAGAAGGAGTGAGAGAGAGAGAGAGAGAGAGAGAGAGAGTGGGTGTGAATCGGGCTGGGGCTTCGGGGGAAGAGCAAGAACACGCCAGCGAGGCAACGCTTTTTCAAAGCGGTTGAGGGAGACGGGGGTGTGGTGGGCTGGGGTGCCGTGAGGTGTGTGTGGCAATGGAGAACCCATCAAGAGCAGATTGCCCGATGTCCTCTACACTGCTGTAATAGTAATCGCGTGTGCTGTGTGTGTGTGACAACCACTTCGGGGTGGAGTAGCGGATGCAGCATCAGAGCTCGCTTCTGTGCAACTCACACTACACAATAAAGGCTGAGCGCGCCTGGCGGTGTGCATTTCGGCATTTCGGGGGTTTGGTATCGACAATCATCCGCACTGAGAGCTCAGCAACTGCACAGTCCCGGATCAGTGCAGTCCCTTGAGGAGGACAGATGAGGACAGGGGTTGTTGTTCAACACACGACCCGGGGAGAGGTGTGCGTGTGTGTGCGGATTTTTTTTGACATTTTTTTTTCTGAAAGAAAAAGCCAAATATAGGGATCGCTCGGCAGTCGGGGTGTGGGAAAAGTGTCGCTTGTCAGGGATCACTCCATCACCGCACCGGTCAACGCAGGAGCCAAAACCCAAAGAGAGAGTCTGGGCCAGGGCTTTCCCTAAATATTGGGTCCGGGGGGGCTGGGAACCGGTTTCGGGTACAAAAAAAACGCGCACAGTAGGGGCACTTCTCGGGGGAGCTTGCCCGGCCCCTATGCCACCTGAGCTCCTGCAAAACCTACTTTTTGGCATGTTTTGACACATCTGTCTTCAAGACAGCTCCAGAGGGGCAAAAAAAGTTCTGTTTGTCTTATTTGCCAACCGCTCCAAAGGTGCAGAAATCGAGGGAAAACGTCCGATATTCTGCATTGACTCAGGGGTCCCAGCGGGACCCCCTCCTCAAATTTCCCAAAAACCCGTTCTTTGGAACGGTTGGAATCCGTGCGTATCGTGGTGGGGTCATTTTGGCCATGGGGTGCTTGTTGACACCCATAGCTGGCTTTCGTCACTGGGGCCCGCCTTGTCGGCTGTTTACGGTCCCTCTACCCACTAGACCTGCACGACCCCTCCGCAGCGGACAAGTCCATGTCACAGGGGGGTCTGGGGGGCGGAGCCCCCCAGCCGCCGGAGGCCACGGTAGTGAACATCCGCGGTTGGGACGCGCCTTTTTTGTACCCTGGAACAGCCTACTGTGCAGCTTGGGAGTGAAACCAGCCCATTCTGCCACCCGTCTTGCTGCTCACCGGGAGATCCCCGAGTGCGGATAAACCAACCTTTTCTGGCCGCAATGAAATGATTCGTGCGAACCCGTTCCACGAGTATACTAAACCCCCCCCCCCGCATAATATTAAATATACCTGGGACCCCCCGTGTATAAGTCCCCCCCGCCTTACCCCCGTGTTTAAGTCCCCCCCTGGGGGTCTGGCAGGGGGGGGACTTAAACACAGGGGGACCTAAACACGGGGGTGAGCTGGTCTGGAGGGTCATCAGGTGGCCCCTAGGCCCTCCAGGTGCTGTCAGAGTCGAAAAGTGGGGTGCCAAAAGTCCATCCGGACCGGAATTACCCCCCTACGACAGCAGAGGAAGAGGTCTTCTTGGTCTCCACTGTGCCACCCCCGTGTTTAAGCCCCCCCTGTGTTTAGGTCCGCCCCCCCCGTGTTTAAGTCCCCCCCGGCCGAAAATCGCCTCCAGGGGGGGGACTTAAACACGGGGGGTCCCAGGTAGAATATTTAATATTATGCGTATATGACCTAATCCACCTCGCCTCCGGGCGAGGGTGGTCGAGTGTGGGCGAATGTGGGCGAACGTGGGCGAAAGTGCAAGAGTGCGGAAGAGGGTGGGCGAGGGTGGTCGAGTGTGGGCGAATGTGGGCGAGTGGTGGTCGAGTGTGGGCGAATGTGGGCGAGTGTGGGCGAATGTGGGCGAATGTGGGCGAGTGTGGGCGAATGTGGGCGAATGCATGTGTGGGCGAGTGTGGGCGAATGTGGGCGAACGTGGGCGAGTGTGGGCGAGTGTGGCCGAGTGTGGGCGAGTGTGGGCGAGTGTGGGCGAATTAGTGGAGGCGAGGCGGATTAGGTCAGTATATTTAATATTATGGGGGCCCTCGCTACCAAGTGTGACTGAGTGAGAAAAAGTGAGAAGTCAGCCATGTTTGGCTGACAACTGACGACTCGTGACTCACAGTGACTCGTAGCGAGGGCCCCCTATGAGTTATATTTAATATTATGAGTTTTGGGGGCCTATATTTAATATTATGAGTTCTGGGCTGTTTGCTATCAGGACTCACTTGCAAAAAACCGCTGGCGAACAACGGGTGCTGAAAATAGGATTTTTTCAGTCACCTACGTCATGTACAGACACTGTGCGTCCCCGGAGATGACCTCTTTTGGCCTACTAGCCGAAAAAAACGGCCAAAAAAACCCCAAAAACGCCCTATTTAATATTACGAGTTATTTAATATTACCTGGGACCCCCCGTGTATAAGTCCCCCCCCCTTACCCCCGTGTTTAAGTCCCCCCCTGGGGGTCTGGCAGGGGGGGGACTTAAACACAGGTGGACCTAAACACGGGGGTGGGCTGGTCTGGAGGGTCATCAGGTGGCCCCTAGGCCCTCCAGGTGCTGTCAGAGTCGAAAAGTGGGGTGCCAAAAGTCCATCCGGACCGGAATTACCCCCCTACGACAGCAGAGGAAGGGGTCTTCTTGGTCTCCACTGTGCCACCCCCGTGTTTAAGCCCCCCCTGTGTTTAGGTCCGCCCCCCCCGTGTTTAAGTCCCCCCCGGCCGAAAATCGCCTCCAGGGGGGGGACTTAAACACGGGGGGTCCCAGGTATGCGTTATATTTAATATTATGCGTCATATTTAATATTATGCGCTATTTAATATTACGCGTTATTTAACATTATACAGGGGGGGGGGGTTTATTTTTTTTTGAAATCTTCACCATTTTCCCCCCTCTTCAGCCCACACCCTTCCCCTGCAAAAAAACGCGCACAGGTGCTGCAAAAAAAACGCGCCAAACAGAGGGAAAATCTTGAAATCGCCGGTCCCCGGGTTAGGGTATGGATTTAGGGAAAGCCCTGGTCTGGGCAGCGAATATTTTTTTTCTTTTTGCGCGCTCTGGTCAGGGTATAAGATAGACTTTTTTCTGGCGCCGTTTTCCGGTTTTTCTGGTTTTGAAAATTTTTCGCGCGCGCCTTCGGCGCGCGCGACCCGCACAAACCCTCCCAGAATCTGAGAGGGCCCGGTGCCTGCGCGCGTCCTGTCGTACTGAGGCTGCTTGGTGGGGCAGGCGCAGCAGCTGCTTTGAAAGTTTGGACTCTCGCCCAAAAAACCGGTCTGGTGCAATGCTTTTACACAGGGGGGTCTGGGGGGCGGAGCCCCCCAGCCGCCGGAGGCCACGGTAGTGAACATCTGTTCCCTACAGTCTGGATTCGCTTGTAAGTAGGAAGGCTTCGCTGTATCGCAGCCCGGCCAGCAGGAGATCACTGGTCCTTGAGGGTTCAACCTTCAGGGTGGAGGAGGACGTGGGAGCGACCACTCGTGACAGGTGTGCGTTGTGGGTGGAGTGGGTGCACGACAGAATGGCCAAAGGGTCCACGAGATCTCTGCACACATTCCGTTATCGAGGAGATGGGCACCTAGCTGTGACAACAGGCAACAAACAAATCTCATCTGTTAGTTGCCCCCAATAGGCTTGGCGACCTTCAAGACTGCTTGAAAGTCGTTCGTGTTCTCGTCTCAGCCCTCCAGACTGCAGTCTTAGACTCCCTCTTAGACATGGTGGCTGGAGTCCACCATGTGTGCACCTTCAAAACAGAAGAGACCTGCATGACGAGGGCATCACCACCCACCGGGCCACCCGCTAGGTCCATTTTTCTTCTCCGCTTCTCTGCCTTCTTTGGACTATTTGAGCTCTGTGCGGATCACGATGGGGTCACTTTCTATTTTTTTATGGCGTTTTTTCTGACTGTTTTACTGTCCCAAAATCACAAAAAAAACCGCCAAAAATGAGACCGACCTTTTTTTTTCCAGAAAACCGGGAACCGGGAAACCCTGGTTTTGAAAACCGGAAAATCAGACCTATCTTATCCCCTGGCTCTGGTGCGATTTGTGCTTGTTATTTTGGTTTCGGTGGTTCGGCACGAAAGCAGAGCGAGAGTGGATCCGGGGATTCCCCGTTGTGTGTCTGTTGAACGAACGGGGGGTGGGGGGGGGGGGGGTTTAACGGGGAGTAGTGTATCCTTTTGCAGCCAGCATTTCTTTGCTCCCTCTGCACCATGGACAGGTTGTTCCAAAACCTGCCGTCCCCAGGGCAAACAGGGCAAAGCTGGCACGCCTCCGCACGAGGGAAAACATGAAAAAGCGCACGACACCCCCCACGCCCCCATCCCCCCAGACACACGCTTGCTTCCTTGCAGAGCAGACTGCCGGGGCAACAGACAGGCCACATGTGTCTGGGCTGGGTCGAGTTGGGGCGTGTGATGTGTGTGTGTTGTGTGCACCCACCACGTCATCAACAGGGATTTTTGTACAGCAAAAAAAAATGACAGAATGGCCCGGAGGAATCGGAAATTCTGACATCCTCCGTGCTGTGTGCAGAGCTTGTTATTTTTTTTGCTTTTGATTGGATGTTGTTGTTGCCTCGAGAGGGCGGGTGGGGGGAAGTGCCAAAGCTGACTGCAAACGAAATACACAGACATGCCGGTTTTCGGCACGCCCTTGAATCAGCGCAGCTCCAAAGGAGCTGCAAGCGTAAGGGGGGCGGGGGTATTCTTGAACGACTTGAAGGATTTGACGACACGGGAGAGTGGGGGGGGGGGGTGGTAGTGCGCTGCGCACAAAAAAAACGTCGCGAGAGAAGGCGTTGCAATTCATTGGTGGCGTGAACACATCCCCCTCAGCCCAATCAAAACGCTTTTTTTTTGAACGATTGCGACCCACCTCCTCCCAAGGCAGGCCAAGACTCCTCTCCGGCCATTCTGGTCGCCGCTCGCCTTCGCCTCAAATGGACGGCAGTGGCAGGTTCCTTGTTCTTCAACCAGACGGGATTGGTCTGGGGCAAAGGTATAGGTAGAACGAAACGCGTGGGCTGAGGTGCGGCAGTGCAAGAAGGCTTTTGGCCGTTGCTACTGTGCGTAGAAGCGGCAAAGAATAGGAGAGACGACGATGGTTGGGTTCCATTTTTTTGCTTTGGGGGCCCTCGCTACGAGTCACTGTGAGTCACGAGTCGTCAGTTTTCAGCCAAACGTGGCTGACTTCTCACTTTTTCTCACTCAGTCACACTTGGTAGCGAGGGCCCCCTTTGGGAGTATTCCAAAGGGGGGGGGGGGTGGGTGGGTGGGATTTTGCATTTTATTGGGGTGTTCTGTTCCATGTGTGGATAACAAGGTCAGGATTGTGGGTTGGGGGAATTTTTTTAACAAAAATAAACATCAGTGAGCTTGCTTCAGAGTGCATGACATTTCACATCTCGGGGACGGATTCCTTTTTGCTGCTGTTGCTGACAAGGCAATTTGCATATGCGGGGCTATGCGTGTGAGGCTTGATCATTCTGTTTGTGCTGACAACCAGACCTCCAATATCTTTTGAAAACACCGTCTGAATGGCTTTGCCTTTGATTGCATCGTTTCCTTGGGGAACCGGGGGAGACGGCTCCCAGCACGCGACATACTCACAGGGGAGGGGGTGTGTCTTTTGGATGGTTGGGCTGGTTGGGTGTGTTTCTGGAACTCACAAGACGAAGTATTTAATCAAAGTATGAAGGCTTGGGGGTGGAGGGTACAGAATATGATAGGATTTTTTGTTGATTTTTTCTCGACGACCACCATCCTGAAATGCATGACAACAAGGCAGTGGCGGACTTCTTTGAGCATCGGTTTTCCGAAAAACGCTGGACGATTTTTTTTTGCGATAATTCACACGAAGCCCGCACAAGGCACGCACAAAGCGCCAAGTCTGCGCGAACTACACACTTTTTTTTGCATTGGTTTCCGGTATCGGCTGTATACCACATGAAGTCCGTTCGAACACGAAAAATATACCCCTTAAATTTTCAACATCGCCAACATGGCCCCGTCTATTTGGGTTCTTTCTTCTTTCCTTCCCCAGATGCTGACACATCCCACATGGCCTCTATACATGCCCTGTGTGCAAGAGAGAACGCTGCCCGACTCATTTGTTGACAGCCTGGCAAAAAGGGCAAAAAAAAACACCGCCCTCCCTGCTGACCCAGCTCGATGAAAGACACAGGTGGTACAGAATGTCTTTCCAGCCGGGGTGACTTGAACGATATTTTCGGCCATCCCCGTTTTTCGGGGCTTCTTCTGGTTGTTGACTTCTTGAGAAAGTCGCCAGCACACATGCGACGTCTGGCCACAGTGGCATTGCCTAATGTCTTTCTGGGGATATTCTGACAGTGAGTTTGAATTGGTTTGGAATGGTTTGGTTTGGACCGAATGCGCGGTTGGTGGAGCAGTTACCGCCACAGCCCCCTGAAAGGGCTGTTAGCTGTCACTGGGCCGCTGGGGGAACGTGGGTGTATTTGCAGGGACGAGAGGAGGTCTCGCGGTGTCGGTTGCCTTTCTTATTGGGGTTGTCATTATTGCAGCGGAGGTAGTGTGGGATGGACATCCAAGAGTCTGTGCCGAGGCGCAGCGCTGCAGCCTGCAGGCACGAACCCCTCGGGTCCGGGGGCAGTAAGGGGGCCAGATGAAGCCTGTAGAAGAAGGGGTGCACTTTTTAAACATAAACGCATCGGGATAGCAGTCTTCAATCTGTAAAAAACAGGATAAAATGGTCGTATGCACTCAAAGAAATAACACTGTGTTTGCAAGCCACCGGGGGGGGGGGGGTGCTGACGGTGTGATTGATTGTTGTGTTGCCAGGACTATAGAGGAAGGGGTGGCTTGTACGTTTTTTTTGAATGATTTGAACGATTTTTTGAATGAGAAGATGTGCTCGGAATCTCCGCAGGCCCGTGTGTTTGTTAGTTGGTGTCGATGACCACCAACCTGACGTACGAGACGGCCGGACAGTGACGTGCCAGCTCGTGACGGGATGTTGGTTTCCTGTTGCACAAACAAATCAAAAGAGTCCTCGGCATCTCTTGTTGGTGTTATTTGAAAGATTTGAATGATGTTTTTGGCGGCGCTCTTCGCAGCCCCCCCCCCCCCCTCCCGGTGAGAGGGCCGCTGTTGTCGGGCTGCAAGAGGTTGTCCTTGGCGGTCGACGCAGCTCTCCCTCAACCTCAGCGAGAAGAACTCACCAGAGGGAAGGAGGCAGCAAACTGGTGGGGAAATCCAGATTTTCAGCAAGTTTTTTCCGCAGCTTGGCAGTTCTCTGCCCCAACAGTGTAGGAACCTCGACAGGACCTGCCTGGTGTCAGACACACCCCCTCTCCGGGCGTGTGGAGTGGGTGTGCGGCTGCGGCATGCCTGTCGAATCCACACTCCAAAGGATAAAGAAACCAGCGAAATCCGCCGCAGTTCACCGCACCCAACATGCCTTCATGAGGTCTGGCAGGCTGTGGGGTGTGCAGGCCATACACTTCTCTCTTCTTCTGCATGAAGTCATCATTCCCCCCCCCCCCCCCAAGCAAAAACGACGTGACACGCAGCGAGCAGGTGATGGATATGGGACAGAGGCTTAGCTTGGGGGGGGAAACTCGGTCAGCTGACCGAGTTTCAGCCAAACCCGGAAAAAAACTCGGTCAGCCCAAAAAAAAAAAAAAAGGTAAAAATTTCCGCGAAAAAATCGGATTTTTTATGGGGTGCAGCAGCACAGGAGGTGAAGCACGCGTGCGAGCGGAACGCGAACACCCCATTCTCCTTCTGTCCCGGATTCGTCGCTAGCCCGCGAATAACGTCAGCAGTCTCGAATTCCGTATCCCGGCAACATGGTGGGCACGCAGGTGCAGGAGGCTCTGGGCCACATCGCTGACCATTGCCTGGCACCTCTCCCGGGGATCACTGGCGCGTACCCTTGCCCGGACTTCAATGCCCCAGCAGCACACCCACTGAAGTGGGCACAGGCGCACAAGACTGCCCTTCTGCAGGAGCCCGGGTGTCTGTTCCGAGTTTCGGAGGTTGGGCTTGCAGGAGGTTATTCGGCGGTTTACCTCGGGAAACCTCGCTCTCACGTGCAAGCTACTCCAGCTTGCATCTAATCAGGAATGCTTTGACCTCGCACGCCCTGCTCTGCCATGAACAAGCGCCCAGAAGTGACCCTTGATGAGATAGGGTCCCATCTCTGCAGCTGCGTATTCGCTGCAATCTTCACCTCCCGTGACTGTCCGCATCTACAGGAGAAATGTTGCATCGACAACGGCAGTGCTGGGCACTGCTTCTGTTGAATGCTTGTTTCCAAGCCCCGCTTTGTCTCCACCAGGCTTCGCCAACTGAGCAGCAAAAGCCTTGCAAATGTACTCTTTGCGGGAGTGGAATGTCGCGAAGATTCACAGGGTATCTCCGTAGCCACTCTTGCGAGGTAGAAAAGTTCACGGGATCACCAAGAAGGCTCTTTGTCGGCCCACTTCAGGACTATTTGCGCTGCCGGGACTGCACCCGCCACTGGCGGGGAACTGCCAATGCAGCACCTACAAAGGCAACAAAGCAAACTCAGGTTGCAGACCTGGTTGCTGAGCTGGTGTTCTAGAAGGGGGGGACCCGGGAAGGCAGCAACGTCGAATTCTGGGTGAACGGGGTGGTGGGGGGCAACTCAACTGTGTGTACTGTGACCGAGTCTGACCGAGTTTCGGCCCCAACCCCAAAATCCAAGCTAAGCCCCTGATATGGGAGTTGTTAAAAAAAGAAACGCGCGCGACTGTTGTTTCATCGCGAAACTGCGCTCAACACCCCAGATTTTTTTTAAAAAATATTGCAGGCACTCCCACGGCCTGAGCCTGAGATTTGGGGTCCTTTTGGACCGCTTCCTTCTTGGAACAGGGTTGGCCCAGGCATATACTGGGCCTTTGGGTGGTGGGCGGGGGACAGGGGTGAGCAAGACAACGGGTGGGGGTAGGCTGTTGGGTGCAAGACAAATAGAACCTGTGTGGCTGGTGTTCCACAATTAAAAAAGAACCACGCGTGGGGGGGGGGCGAGGGTGCAAGACAATTGGGTGGGGTATGGGGAATGTGGGATCAGTAAGCACTCACGGTGGGATCTTGTAAATTTTACATGTATAACTACAAGTATAATACATGTATTATACATGTATAATACTTGCATGTCAACTACCGTATACGTAAATATTATGGAACGTAAATATTATGGAACGGGCCCATTTTTGACCGGTCCGTTCCATAATATTTACGTTCCAAAATATTTACAGGGCCAGTTGGGGACTCGGTGGTGAGGACGGCTTGCGTCAGGAATCGCGCGAAAAGTGCACGAGTAGGTCCCGTCAGGGACTCTGTATGCCGTCCGATCCCCTGGTCCAAGTCCCCGAGTCGCAGAAAGCCCTGTAAATATTATGGAACGAAAAAAATCTGGAACGCCAACCCACCAGCGTTCCAAAATATTTACGTTCCATAATATTTACGTTCCAAAATATTTACGTATACGGTATTATACATGTATAATACATGTATATGCCTGAAATATACATGTAAAATACATGTATATCAAGTAAAAATACAAGTATAATACTTGCATGTCAACTATTATACTTGTATTTTTACTTGATATACCGTATACGTAAATATTATGGAACGTAAATATTATGGAACGGGCCCATTTTTGCCCGGTCCGTTCCATAATATTTACGTTCCAAAATATTTACAGGGCCAGTTGGGGACTCGGTGGTGAGGATGGCTTGCCTCAGGAATCGCACGAAAAGTGCACGAGTAGGTCCCGTCAGGGACTCTGTATGCCGTCCGATCACCTGGTCCAAGTCCCCGAGTCGCAGAAAGCCCTGTAAATATTATGGAACAAAAAAAATCTGGAACGCCAACCCACCAGCGTTCCAAAATATTTACGTTCCATAATATTTACGTTCCAAAATATTTACGTATACGGTACATGTATTTTACATGTATATTTCAGGCATTTACATGTATTTTACATGTATAATACTTGTCATGCAAGTATTATACATGTAAAATACTTGCATGACAAGTAAAATACTTGCATGCAAGTAAAATACATGTATTTTACTTGCATGCAAGTATTTTACTTGTCATGCAAGTATTATACATGTATTTTACTTGTCATGCAAGTATTTTACATGTATAATACTTGCATGACAAGTATTATACATGTAAAATACATGTAAATGCCTGAAATATACATGTAAAATACATGTATATCAAGTAAAAATACAAGTACCGTATACGTAAATATTATGGAACGTAAATATTATGGAACGGGCCCATTTTTGGCCGGTCCGTTCCATAATATTTACGTTCCATAATATTTACAGGGCCAGTTGGGGACTCGGTGGTGAGGACGGCTTGCGTCAGGAATCGCGCGAAAAGTGCACGAGTAGGTCCCGTCAGGGACTCTGTATGCCGTCCGATCACCTGGTCCAAGTCCCCGAGTCGCAGAAAGCCCTGTAAATATTATGGAACGAAAAAAATCTGGAACGCCAACCCACCAGCGTTCCAAAATATTTACGTTCCATAATATTTACGTTCCATAATATTTACGTATACGGTATAATAGTTGACATGCAAGTATTATACTTGTATTTTTACTTGATATACATGTATTTTACATGTATATTTCAGGCATATACATGTATTATACATGTATAATAGTTGACATGCAAGTATTATACATGTATAATACATGTATATACTTGTAGTTATACATGTAAAATTTACAAGATCCCACCGTGCTGGAAGCCGGGGGGGGGGGGGGGGGGAAACAGGCCGGA
The DNA here is from genome assembly GCA_963210315.1 of Rhynchopus euleeides. Classification (NCBI taxonomy): domain Eukaryota; phylum Euglenozoa; class Diplonemea; order Diplonemida; family Diplonemidae; genus Rhynchopus; species Rhynchopus euleeides. The sequence goes on along the minus strand of OY723306.1, from coordinate 1,245,968 downwards.
ACGGGTGCCAGGAGGGGCGCGGTTTGGAATGAGTGTCGGCGGTGGAGGTGGTGTATCTGGAACGGCGGGCAGGCAGGCCGGAGTAGGGGGGGGGTGGGTGCGGAAAATGCCCTTTTCGGGAACACCCCACTCCACCCCCCCTCCCCCTCCCTCTCCATCCCGGCCACCATCCCCAATCCCAATGGTTGATTTTGTCGGTTTGGTTGGTTGATTGGTTGGCTGGCTGGCAGATATTGCATTGCCTCCCCTTGATGTTTTTTTTTGCCGGGTCGGTGTGTTTATTTTTATTGCGTGGCGTCGCCAGGATAGGAAAACAATAGTGAGATCACAGGGGGAGCTCGTCGCAAAGCCCTTAGTGAGCTGCGGGCTGCACTGCCAGAATTTTTTTTTTGGGACGACCACGCCAAGCCTACGCGAGACGTGCCAGACAATGTGTGACACATCGATATTTGCTGCATTTGCACTTCTTGGTTTTACATGGTTGGCAAAGTTTTTTTTGGAGGGTTGAGTTTGTCTCGAGTTGGCCAAAACTTGAACGATTTTGAACGATTTTTGGCCGTGCTCGTCGAACTTCTTCGAACATTCCCTGCTCCAGAACCAAAGCAGGAAACATCCCGTCAAAATAAAAGTTACAGCAGCGCCGCGACTACCCGTCGACAACACTCCGGGAGCCCCAAATGACATATCCCCCAACCGACTGTCTTGGCTTTCCCACTTGACAATTATACTTTCAAAAGAACAAAGCCTGGTAAATGGTGCCGAGCTCCAGTCCTAAAAAGGCCCGGAGGTCACCACCGCCTCTGTTGTTCTTTTTGATATTCTGTTTGTTTGCTTGTTGTTGGTGGGGGGATTGAGGGGGGGGGGGGGGGCGGGTGTGGGGTGGTGTCATGACATCCCCCCCCCCCTCCACATGGAGAAAGAAGAAAAAGGCCATGGCAAGGCGTGACCCGGTCTCCCCCCCCCCCAGTTTTTTTGAAATTTTTCAGTATCTTTTTGTTTGAAAATGCACATATGCGGTTCCACAGACAACCCCCCCCCCCCCCCGCTGGAAAAAAATGAAAGAGAAAACACGGCATGCAATCCAACCAATGGCTGAACCGACCAGATCTTTTGGGGGCTGTGGGGGGTCAGAACTGGAGACAGGGGTGTGCGGGCCGCGAGTCATGATGGTCTCAGGCTGACCACACCCGGCAGGGCACGGGCGGGGCACCTTTTACCCACCAAAGGCGAGTCCTGGTGGTCTGGGATGGGAGATTGGGATGCCTAGAGGGTCGCAGCTCCGTTTTCGTTGGGCTAATAAGAGAGCGGAGAAGAGAGGTCCTGGGGGCAGACGAGATGGGGTTGCTTTTCCGAAAAAAAAAGAAGAAAAAAAAAGGTTGGTTTTAAACGGAATAAAATGGGTTTGACTGACTGAAGCAAGACGGGTATGGGGGAAGAACAAAGGGTAGGGCAGAGTGGGGTGAATAGGATGGGTGGGGTGCGGGTGTGAGGGTAGACAGAGAGAGAGAGAGAGAGCGTGTGCTCACATGTGTGACAAGGAACCAGAAGGGCACACACACATGAACCATATTTTTTTTCTTCTTTGTTTTTTTTTGTTTTTTTTTGGAAAGTGTCGGGTTGCGAGATTTTATTTTGGTGGGAAGCAGGTCAACAACCTGCTATTTTCAAACAGTTGATGCAGACTACTCTGCTTCGGGAGCCCAGCGTTGGTCCCGCTGATCTCAGCAGCCACAGCACAACAGGACGCGCGCAGGCACCGGGTCCTCGCGGGGCCTAAAAAGAAAGCTGATCTGCAGAGAGGGCCGCTGGAACACCGAAGCTGTGGCATTCCCTCCACGTGTGTGACAGAGACACACACGCAAACGCAGACCACTTCATTTCTCCTCTCCTGTGGCGGCAAGTTGTGTTCCCCTTTTTTTGAACAGCTGTTGAAGAACCGTCCAAAAAGAACACCAGCGGCAGCAGAAAAAAAGATAAGGCGTTGTTTGTGCGCCAAACCCGGGAAAAAGCTGGCTTGGCGGGTGGGCCCTTCAAGCCAGCCCTTCGGGGCGTTGGGGGGGTGGGTGGGTGGGTGGGTGCAAGTTTGGTAACCACAGATGAAGTGGGCAAGCCTTGCGCGGTGCAATCGTAGTCCACTTCAGGCCCCGCCCGGATCACAACAGGGGTATACGGGCCCACTCTCTCGCCATACAGTGCATTGTGCAGCGGTTGAACAACGAGGAACTGAACGGGCTGTAAGCTGTAAGGTGTATTGCGTCAAGCCGGGTATGGAAGATATCGGCAATGTCATGTCCTGAAGCAAACGGGTCGTTAATACCACAGGGGGTTTTCATAGACTTTTGAACGGTGGAATTTACGCAAACTAAATACGCGTACTCGACGTCCTTGTGTCTGTGAATGTTTGATGATCTGGACAAACGAAATAGGGGAACGAAAAAGGAATGTTTTGTTGACCGCTTCCACCACTCCTCTGCACAAATCTCACGACCGTGTGTTGTGTGTTTGTGTTGTCTGAAGTACAGAAGGTGTGGTAGAGCACGAAGAAATGGAAACCATGACAGAGGTAATGACGCCAGTCCTTCTCGTATCGTATTTCCTCCAATACACGGCTGCGCTGTGTTTTGGATGGTATAAAAAAAAACTCAATCCCACCGCGACGCGAACAACACAACCCGGTTCCGTTGCATCAGAAAAGTCAAACAACCTATAGAATAAGGCCTGTGGGGTCCTTTCAGTCTAAAGTGTACACAAGCGAGCCGCCTCACAGTATAGGCTGCAACCTGACACACCTTGGCACAGAGCGGAGGCTCCCAGATAATTAAAAAAAAACGCCACAACAGAAAACCCTGTGTACCCCCCACCCTCCACCATGTGTGCAGAACGGTCGGGATGTCCTCCCATATTCCCCACACATCGATGGCGGCAATTTCTATAATTTCGGGGGTACTCGTGGTGTTGTGGGGGGGGGGGGGGGGGAGTGGGTGGCTGGCTGGCTGGTGCCCAGTGTCGCAGAAGGCCGAGGCCTCACAGTGCCAGCAATGGACGATGGCGGAGTGGGGGGTGCTGTCACGGGTGGTATCTTTTTTGGTTTCAAAGCTTCTCTGAGAGAGAGAGAGAGAGAGAGGAGATGGGGTGGACAGGGAGAGGGGGGAAAAATATCTTGCGAAAAAACGGGTAGAGTCGTGGGGAAGAACGCTCTCGGGGGGGGGGGCGATATCTGCGAGCTTCTGCCCCCCCCCCCCCACCTCTCACCCCTACCCCCCTACCCCTTCCCGAGAATGAAAATGACAGGCCGGCACTTTTTCACAAAAATAAATGAGTTACGAACAGCACTAAAAAAAACAGGGGGGCAGGACGGGGGCGGGAGGGGTGCAGGGTGGTGGGGGTAGGTGGTATAACAGTAGGGCATATGAGTGGTGGTGGTGGGTGTGGGGGGAGCGCGTGTGATACGGCCGGCCTAACTAACAAAAAAAACAGGAATATCGCGGAAGGGGTGTGGGGTGTGGGGGGGGGGGGGGTGAACGGGGATAATAAGAAAAGAGAAGGTGACTCGGGGGTGGTATATTGGTGTTGGACGTCTCGCAAGCAGGGCATTAGTTTGGGCTGGTTATCCGGTTATGATAACCAGGATTTGGAGAAACCTGGTTATTTTAAAAAATAAAAAAAAGTCAAAATTCTGGCTCGGAACCGGGGTTTTTCCTTACCAAGAAACCTGCTGCGCTCGCCCCACCAAGCCATAGTACGACACGACCTGCATCTGTCATTCGGCGGCAGATGCAGGCCAAGATTGTACAGCCCCCTTCTACGCTGTCCCTCACTGACGAAACCCAGTCCACGACGAAGGTGAGCCAGCATGCGACCCGGATTCGTGTGTGATCAACCCGTAACGTGCCGCAAGACTGCAACAGCCGGAATGCGGCCAACATCTGCAGCATTCTGCTGGAGCAGACAGAATCTCTGGGAAAGCTTCTGGAACCGCGTCGTGTCCTTCGCCACTGACTGGTGCAACACCACGGTGGTGGGAAACCCGGGGCGCAACTCCACGAGAAAATTGCCAAGTGCCTGTACACGCTCTGGGCGTCGTGCCGCAGCCATGCCCTCAATTCAAGCTTCGGGCGCTCGCGGAGTGCCAGGAAGCCTGTCGGCGTGTAGATGGGTTATCCTCCTGGCACCAGCGCGAATTGTGTGCTGTGTCTGACACCTCTCACAAACCCGGGGGAAGTAGAGACTATACATAACCTGGGGGTGGGGAGACAGATAATAGCACGCCGCGGTCACAACGGCGCAGGAGGCACTCGGGCGCGAAGCGCCCGAGCGAAAAAATTTGGTGGGTCATAACCAGGGTAACCAGGTTTCAGGCTCCGTCGGGAAGGTCAAACTAATGCCCTGTCGCAAGAAGAAGAAGAAGAAGAAGAAGAGAGAGAGAGAGAGAGAGAGAGGTGTCGCTGGAAGGAGAGAGGAAGCCAATTATATCAGGAGAGATCTGTGTGCGTGGTCCCCCCCCCCCCCCCTGTGGGTGTGCCGCAGATCAAGGCAACCACCCTGACCCCCCCGGCCCGTGCAATCTGCTGAAATAGGCACATTTGCTTTTGTTAGTGCTCATGGGAAGGGACGGGGCGCGAGGGCGGGGATGAGGACCAGAGTATCCCAGCTAGAGGAGGTGTGCCAAATCTTCGGAATTTTCCGGAATATTTATTTCTCCTCTCGAGAACGCCCTCTTTAGAGAGGTGGCAGGAGAAGCGCAGGGAAGGGGAGGGGGCGGGCGGGCGGCAGGGGCGTTCCCCCAGCCCCCCCCCTCCCCCCGCCTCCTCCCGACCCCTTTTTCTCCGTAATAAAATCCGGGATTTTGAACACCCTCCCGAAGTGCTGCGGGTTCTGCCTTTTGTATTGGGTGGCTGTTTTTATTCCATTTTTCCATTTTCTTTGTTTCCATTGTTTTTCCATTTTTTCCATTGTTCACCCCCCCCCCCCCGTGCTGTGATGGTGATTCTGGTTGGAGAGGTGGGGCGGTGGGGAGGTGGGTGGGCGTCGTTGCATTCCACACCCCCCTGCCTGTCCACTGGGAGACACTGAAGTTTTTTTTTTGCCAGAAATATCGTGGAGCCGAGGAGGGGAAATGGCGTGTTTGTCACACTCGCCACAATGTAGCTGGTCGATGACATCCAAAATGTGTCGGGTGCTTTGGGCCGCAATGCCACCATATTGCCTACACCGTCACGATGTGTTGTGTACGTCGTGTGATTTCCTGATACAACGCACTTGACATTGCACATATCAATACCAACGGGCTGCCCCGGCAATGCCAAGACAACTCCTCGAAAGTGCAAACCGACGGGTGAATAGGGGCTATTTTGGCATCAGCAGAACAAAAACCCCCCCGACACAAAGCCACATCTTCAAACCCTAACACATGGGGTTTGCGAGGGGGGAGGGGGGAGGGGTGGGAGTTGAATTTTCTACCACCAAGAAGCCACCGCCCCCCTCCCACCCCCCTCCCTGTGGAGGGGGAGATGAGGAAGAAAATACCCACCCATCACGAACACCACAGTAGTACTACTGGCGCCCCCTCTCCCCCCCCCCAGGTAATAACGGAACTTTCTTTTCTGGGTTTTCGGCAAATAAAAAAGACAACAACTCCAGGATGAATAAAATACTGTCTCACCCCCCCCCCCTCCACACACACACAAAAGGGATGGGTGAGGGGGGGGGGGGTTTTTCTTCTTGTTCATATCACAACACAGCAACAACACAGCTGACGGAGTGAGAAAAATCGTATCCACTGGATGAAGAAAGCAGAGAGAGAGAGAGAGAGAGAGCGAGATGAAACGAGGGCCAGAACAGGTGGCTTTCACAAAGGGGAGGGGGGGGATGGGGGGGGGGGGCGCACAACTTACTTACGCCGAAAGACGCATTGTTGGGAGTGATCTCAAGCACGCTGAGAGAGAGGAGAAGGGGGGTGTGCGCGAGGTATGTGTTTTTTTTTTGGGGGGGGGGTTTATCAGGAACAGCTTCTGCCATGGGGGGGGGGCAGCGAGAGACGGGAGCGACGTAATCATTTTTGCTTGGAGATAGAAGGCTGAATGAGGGGGGGGGGTGTGGGTGGGTGGGATGGGGGTGGAGGGAGCTTGGTGAGTACGGCAGGGGGGGGGGGGGGGGGTGTTGTTGGTTGTATTTTTTTGTTTGTTTTGGGTGCCGGCAGCACAATAAAGAACCGACACGGGGCACCGTGTCAGAGCTAGGCTACTGCACACAGAGAACCCGTGGGGGTTCCCTCTCTGCTGTTGTTGTATGTTTCTTCAATTCAGGAAAAGCGCCCTATCACTTCACAGCTACAACCGCTCTGATGAATTTCCTTTTGTTTGTTGCGTTGACGCTTCTACACACAAAACCCTGAACTGATCACACCCTGAGCCTGATGAAGGGTGGGGTTAGTGTATAGAGCACGTTTGGTTGCAGCTGTGGTGGGGCGCTTTCCGCTCACACGAGTGTGCTTAACAAATAAAAACGCGTGCTATTTTTTCTTCTTCTTCTTCTTGCAGCAAGACCAAAAAACCCTGACACCATTTTGGACCACTCTTAAAATGCCGTCTCTTTGTTTTGTTGCTACGCACATATGGTGCTGGGTTCTGACCTTTGCTGTATTCAGAGGAAGGTGTGGGGGACGTGGGGTTGTTTGGGGAAAGATATGGGTGGCGAGATAGAGAGAGAGAGAGAGAGAGAGAATGGCTGTCCTGACAGTTGCTTGGGGGTGTGGGGGGTGGGATAGCATACATCAGGCAACTGCCTGTGTACCCCTTTGTAGGTTGATTGTTTTTTTTGTGTGCGGTTTTTGGTATTGCGTTTTCCTGCTGGGGGAGGGGAGGGGGGATGGAGGGGAGAATTTTTTCCTTCTCTTCCAATTATTTTCTGCCGCGGTTTTCTTTGTTGCCTTTGCTTTCAATCACATTGTGCTTTGTTGGCAACAGCCAACAAGACCGATGTGCGAGGACGACAAGTCCTTGCGATCGCCTTTCTTTTTTCTTTTTTCCCCTGCGGAGTTTTTTTTTGCATTTGGACGATCAATCGCCTGCTCCGCGAGACGACCCCGCAACTCAAAGAAACCATGCTGATTTTTTTTTCGCGTATCCGTCAGGTGGACCACCGGGTGGGGAGAGATCCGGTGTGAGGCACTTGGGTCCGTCCAGGTGGGCAGGGGGAACCTGGGGGCGGGGGGCCTCAAAACCCGTCTACCAGTGCCGCTTCTAATCTCGTCGGTCTTGTCCCAACCACCACCAGCCAGCCCATACAAGGCGCGGATTTTTTTAAAACAACTCAGTACTTGGACGACATCCACTCAAAATTCCCGCCGAACAATATTCATGTTGGCAATTTATCGTGCGGATTTTCTGGACGATGCCCCGAGGCTCGGAGACCCAGGAGATTTTCAGAAAACCTCCACGGGGGCGGAAGAACGAGACGACCCTCCTTCCCCCCCCCCCCTCCCGGCTGATCCCCGGCGCAACTGGCCACTCTGGACACCCTCCAAGGGAATTTCCTGACCTGATCATGTTCTGTTTTCTTTTTTTTTTTGCAGGATTCGCCACAGGATGATAAAACGCGGAACTAAATCGCTCGAGACACGATGGGGTGGGAGGCCCCCAACCTGCAAGGCCTCCCAGATCGGGGTGGGGGGGGGAGGAGGGGGGAGCAACTTCGCTCAGAAGTGCAGAAATGTCAGCAGCGCTCACAAAACTGGTTGTAAAAAAAAGGGGGGGTGGGGTGGGATGGGGGTGGCACACAGTGTGACACAGAGCGAAGCCACACTCTCTCTCGCTCCCCCCACACCACCCCCTCCCCTCCCCCCCTTTGTTAGCCTCTCATTCGTTCAGCAGAAAAGCGCGTCAGCAAGGGGGAAAAAAAGGGGCTGGGTTTTGCTGGCACACACAGGAAGAGCAGAAACAAGACAAACTCCCTAAGCAGAGGGAATGGTCTGATCTGTCAGCGGATAACACGGCTTTGAAGGTAACCACCGCCGATAGGCCGTGGGAAGAAAGGGAGCAGAGTGGCGGCGGGGGGGGTGGGGGTTAAATAGTGGGGCGGGGGGGGGGGGGGGCGGGCGTATCAAAGAATACCCCCTCCCCCCCCCCCCCAACCCTGAAAGGGAATTCGTTCAATTTTCATGTGTTTCGTACCCCCACACCCCGACCCCACCTATCTCATCCCCCCCCCCCCCAGGGCTGTAAATAAGGTTTGGGGGTCAGGAGTCGGGAGTCGGGAGTCGGTTATTTACAGTCACCTAAGGTACCTGGGGTGGGGGGCTGGGGGGGACGGGCGGTCTCAAACCCTACTCAATCCTGCACGCATCCTGTAGTACGGCCACCTCTGCCGTGGAGAGTCCCATGGACCCTCCAGCAGTCGCCCACCATTCGGTCAGGGCGGACTGACTCGGCGCTTGCGGGGTCTTCCCGCGTGCGAGGTGGTCCGCGAAGAAGCACGCGACGCACAGCGCCATGTTGGCTGTCCCAGCCAACCCCCCACTTCGCCCGCAGCGCCCCACACGCTGCGAGCACCTCACTCACGGCAGCAGTATTTGGCTGCATAGCTCTCAGTATTTCCCGTGCATGCAGCGCATGCATCCACAAATTTTGTGGATGCATCCACACACAGCCTGGAGCTCCGAAGCCCTGCATGCAGGCCTGCCTGCAGTGGATGAATGCCTGTATGCCAAATCGAAAATCCATTTTTTGACATTTTCGGGCATCCCTGGATGCCGTGGATGCATGCATGGATGCATCCACACCATCCACGGCCCCACTGAGAGCTATGTTGGCTGTGAGTCAAACACTACTGCCTCTACCTGAGGCATGTTTTGTGTCGCAACAGTTGCGTCACATGTGTGACGCATCTGTGTGGAGTGTGTGTGGTTGTGCACGTGTGCGCTGCGGTATGCTCAACCACCTGATGGGGGCGGAACACAACTCTTCTTGGGAGCTGCCAGGATCTGGCAAAAGGGGCGGGAAAGGGGCGCCGTATTCACAGCAGTGGTTTGTCAATGAACTCACCCCAGTTCAGAGACCGGTAATGAAGAAGATGACTGGGAGGCACACACCATGTCCCACCCAGCGGGACCCCCACACCCCCACCCACCCATCGGGACCCCCCCTCCTCGGGTGTTCCAAAAACCCTTTCTTTTGAATATTTGGAGTCTGTGCGGATCGCAGTGGGGTCATTTTGGCCATGGGGTGCCTAATACCGCACATTCCCTAAGGGAAGCAAGGCAACCCTCCCAATCCCAAAAAATCCGGCGCGAGTCGGGAGTCGGGAGTCGGCCTTATTTACACCCCTGCCCCCCCCACACGTCTTGTCAACTCTGCGATTCCCCCGCGCGTTGATTGGCCTGTGGATGGCCAACCTGAGGGGGGGTGTCAAAAAAAACCCTTTGATGCGTGCCGCTGCCCTATCTGTGTGTTTGCCTTTCGCTGGTTTTGCACCCGCTTTTTGAGAAAGGAGCGCGGGTGCTGTAAGGCCGCTTCAAACGTGGGGCTCGCCCAGAGCGCGCATCGCCCTGTTGTGGTGTGGAGGAGCAATGGTGGGCGGGAAGCAAAAGCTAGTGGGTCACAGAGGGGAGGAGGGGGAGAGGGAGGGCGTAGGAAACCACACACGACGTGCGGCGCCTCAAAGGGTTTTTGACATACTCTCTCAGGAAGCGGGGGTCGTGCCTGTAAGGGTCGTGGTCCCCGTTCCCGTGCTGGTCGCAGTAGTCCCACCACTGGCTGCGCCACTCCAGGTTCAGGCGCTGCCCCTTCTTGATCGCGGCGACAAGAGCTTCCTGCAAACAAGGGGTGTTGGTGACGATTTAAAACATCTGCACACAACAACGATCACCACCACCACCACCCGCTTCTGCCAAACAGCGCTTAAATTCCCACCCCACCCCCCCCCCCTCCATCGACACCAACCCAAACCCGACACGACAACCCAAACATACCGTTGAGATGGAGGGATCGTCCAACCTCCTCCACAGGTCAGGCACCTCCGTGGTGCGCGTCCCCTCGTCGATACCCGTCGCCATAAACTTCATGGCCTTCTGCAGGAAGTCAGCGTTATGCCGGGCAGGGTCGAGGTCGCTCGACCCCCAGCGGCTGCAGTACTCAATCCACCTCTCCCGGGTCTGCGGGCTGTCCCGCTGCTTCTGCTTCACGTGATCCACCAGCCCGTCGGTGGGCGCGCCTTCGTCACCCCCACGGGGGCCACCACGCCCCTGCGGGCGAGCCGGCACACCGCGCAGCCCCTTCCCACCCGCCAGCTCGCGCAGTGCCACGGCGAGGAACTCCGGGGGGTGCCTGTTGGGGTCGCGCACCCCGCTGCCCCGCGTGTTGCAGAACTCCACCCACTCCTCCTTGAACCCGGGCTGCGTGCGCTGGAAGCCCTTGATCACATCCACCAGCTCCTGGTGGTTCTCCTGCGGCGGCAGCAGCCCGCGCCGCAGGAACTCCAGCTCGTGCCTGCTGGGGTCCATCCCCCCCACCCCGTTGCTCTGGCAGAGCTCAATCCAGTAGTGCCGGAACCCAGCCATGTGGCGCTGCCTCTCCTTGACCTCATCCACCAGGCCCAGGCGCTCCTCCTCCTCCGCATGGCTGTACGAAGGGCCACCGCTCCACTGCGAGGCGCTGTGCCCACCACCGCCATGCCCCTGCTGACCCCCATGGGCATGCCCATGGTGGCCGCTGTGGCTGCCGCCGTGGCTGTGCCCATGCCCCCCGTGCGACACGTGCCCCCCATGGTCCTCTCCCTGGGAAGAGTCGTTCTGCAAGGTGTGGAGAGCCTCCCTCAGGAAGCTCGCTTCGTGCCGGCTGGGGTCCTTGTCCCCACTCCCGTGCACATCGCAGTAGTGCCACCACGCAGTCTTCCACCCGGGGAGGCTCCGCTGCCTCTCCTTCACAAGCGACACCAGGGAGTCGAAGTCGTTGGGGAGTCGGTCGCCACGCGGCTTGGAGTCTCCACCGTACCCCCCATACCCACCATAGGACTGGACAGGCTCGCTGTATGATGTGTACTGCTGCTGTGCAGGGGCAGCGGAATAGCCTCCACCGGAGTAGGGCGTGCTGTGGTGGTCAGAGGTGTTGTAGCCGTGGTTGCTGTACCCCCCGGCAGGGGCGACACCGCCACTGCCACCGCCGCCGCCGCCCTTTTTGCCGCCGGATTTGCCGGAGGGCTTGCCACCGGACTTGCCGCCTGGAGTGGGGGCGGTGTTGCTGTTCCCGCCACCGCCACCACCGCCTCCTGAGGCCCCAGCGAGCGCCTGCCTGAGGAACGCCTCGTCGTGCTTCGAGGGGTCCATCTTCTGGCCCCCGTACATCATGCAGTACGACTTCCACTCCTCCCGGAAGCCCTCCTCCGTGCGCTGCCGGTTCTTCACCTCCTCAACGAGCTGCTCGAACCCGCGGTGGTCACCGCGTCCCTTCCCGCCCTTGCCGACCATCGTGCCCTTGAGTGGTGAAAGCGTGGGGTGGGGGTGGGGGGAAGTGGTTTTGAGAGTTAGAAACAGAGAGAGAGAAGAGGAAGCAGGGGGACAAAAAAAATAAACTAGCTATAGATATACAGGTTGTGGTTGTGTTGTTGCAGGTGTGGGGGGGGGGAGAGAGAGAGACAGAAAGAGGGGTGTGGGGGAGAGGACCCTGGGGGCGGGGGCGGGGGCTGGGGGTGGGGGGCTCCCCTATCAAAGGGCTCGCAGGGTCCTCTTTCCCCGGGGTTCCGGAGTTCTTTGTGTGTTGTGTGTGTGGGCACGAGGCGAGGGACGAATCCTGTAGCGGGGTGATATAGGAGAGGAGAGGGTGTGGTAGCGTGTGTAAGCGGGGCAGGTGTCACCAGTCTGCGGGTCATTAGGCAGTGCTGTAAGGCGATAATGCACGGCGGTACCTGCGCCCCCCGCAATCCCTCAACGGAAATGCCTCCCCGGATTCGATCGGCAAAGTTTGCTTGCGAAATGAGTTGTCGACGGCAAGGATTACCCAGATCATGCATACAGTGTGCAGGGCGGAGAAGTCAGACTGCGCCAGCCCCGTGAGGAAGTCATGGCACCACTGCCTGCCGCAGTGCATCTCAAGAGGCAACGAGTGGGCAGGGGCTGAGAACAGTGGGTTTGGGTGGTGGGCGGGGGCGGGGCGGGGAGGGCTGCATGCGGAACCAACTTGACAGAACGCAATGGATACTGAACCGGAAAGAACGGCGCACGGGGAAAAAAGAGAAGAAGAGAAGAGAGAAGAGGGGGCACCCCGCGCCTGCGACAGGATGCGATGGCCAGCACCTCCGATCACACCACCCTTGCCCGTGGGCAAGGGAGGCGGGGCTAGGGAGAAGCTGTCGGAGGCGATGCAGTGAGGTTTGAGGGGGGGGGTGCGATGGGGAGTCGCAGTTCGCCTTTTGGAAGAACCACAAGGAGGCAAGACGCCCGGCGTCAGGTTGGGGGGGGGGGGGGGTCACCCCACCCCCCCAATACGCCAGTCGCATCGTGGTGGCCCGATATCCTTGTGTCACACAGATGGGCAGCAGTGCCGCTGAACCGCAAGGTGCTCTCTCGGAGAGCTCTCCTGTGGCTGAGGATGATGCCACTGTGTTTGGTTTGAGGAAAGGGGGAGGGGGAGGGTGGGGGGGGGGGGGTTGATTGTCGAGAGTGAATGGAAAAGCAGATCTTCCAGCACCTTCTCGCAATGCCAGTCCTTTTTTTAAAGTCACCACACCAAAGGGGGGGGGGGGCTAGGGGGGGTCAAATGGGGGTGACAAACACGATTTTTCAAAAAACCGGCGCAGAGGCCCCAAAGCCCCCGTAAACCCTCCAAACCCCCCCAGATCGGTCCGGAAACCCATCGAACCCCACTTTTCCACCATTCCGGGCACCTCAGGTGCCCGAATTGGGGTACCTAAATTTTGTGCCACCGTTTGGTACCGGACAGTGCCACTGTGTGGGAGGTTGGAAAAGAAAATGCCCCAACACACCACATCTGAGGGTTGCAATGCATGTTGCTTGCCAACCACGTCATCCGGTGGGTGTCAGGCGCTATGTAGGTGGCATGAGCCAGGTCTTCGATGTGTTCTGGCTTGTATATGTACCTCCCTGCCTGCGGCACAGGCACTGCCTTTGTCCCCCACACCAGCCACAGAGAGCGTATTGTACTCGGTCCACGGTTGCTGATTCATTGTGATGCGTTGTATCCTCGAGTGAACGTCACACACTAGTGGCACCACCACCCGCCATCCGAGAGCTGTATTGACTTTGCGCCCTTCCGTTGCATTCACCTCGCCACGCATATTGCACCGTTCAGTACCAGTGCTCTTGGGCCAGGCAAAGTAGACCGCAGCAACTACCAATTCTGGCACAATGGGTACCACGACAGCGCACTTCGTGTGTTCCCGGAATGTACAGCTCGTGTTGCAACAGTCGTTGTCAACACATCCCGGTTGTGGAGCACTGCTGCACAGGAATCACACGACCATCTGGACTTGTTCCGTACCTACAGGCAGCCTCCCGGTGCATGGTGGCAGGGAGGTACATATACAAGCCAGAACTCATCGAAGACCTGGCTCATGCCACCTACATAGCGCCTGACACCCACCGGATGACGTGGTTGGCAAGCAACATGCATTGCAACCCTCAGATGTGGTGTGTTGGGGCATTTTCTTTTCCAACCTCCCACACAGTGGCACTGTCCGGTACCAAACGGTGGCACAAAATTTAGGTACCCCAATTCGGGCACCTGAGGTGCCCGGAATGGTGGAAAAGTGGGGTTCGATGGGTTTCCGGACCGATCTGGGGGGGTTTGGAGGGTTTACGGGGGCTTTGGGGCCTCTGCGCCGGTTTTTTGAAAAATCGTGTTTGTCCACGTAAAAGGGTGGCATTTGACCCCCCCTAGGGGGGGGGGGGGGGGCTTTTGCTGGGGGTATCGCCTCTCCTGTGCCATCTCTCGGGCATGTCACCATGCGGCATGAAATGGCGCGTCAGGAACCATCGAAGGCCCCTGGTTTGGCGAGACGTTTAACATGATGATTCGGGCTGTTCTGCTGATGGTTCAACAGAAGGGGTGCGGAGAGACGGGAAGGGGCTGATGGGGGCGGGGGGGACTTTCGCTCGAGATCGCATACAGCTGCGTAAAAGGTGGGAAACGACGAGCCGCCTCACAACACTGGGCGGCAAAGTGACGCAGCTTTTGGCACACAGTGTGGCACAGAGCGAAGACCCCCACCGATAAGAGAGAGAGAGAGAGAGAAATTTTTTCACGCCGGTTTGCGAGAGAGGATTGTCAGGCAAGTGTTCGATTTTTTTGCGCGATTTTTTTTGTTTCTGCAGCAATGCTGTAGCATTTCGGAGGCTCGGTGTGATTTTCTTTTTTTCATTCACGGCAAACAAAACAAAATACAAAACCACCGCCAACAAAAGAGCAGGGCACGGGATGGCTTGTGGGGCAGCAACAACGGAAACAAAAGGTGAAGAAGAGAGGGCCTATGGGTGTGTGAATGTTGGTCCTTTTTGTACTGGACGCATGAGGATAGACCCATAGAGCACGCGGGGGGGATGGACTTCACTCTGATGTAGAAAATTAAGCCCGGGTAGTGGCGGCGGTGCCAACACAGAAGGGATCTCATGCTGCCACAGGTTCACACAGAGTGCATCACGTGCCGCACGAGATTATTTTGAGCCGCTTGCCGGATCAAACGCACCGAGCCCGCAGCTCTTGATGCGATGAAAAAGACAGCTCAGAAAGCGTATCAGAGGGGCTAAGCATTGTCTGAAACGGAATCGCAATAAAACAACCCCTCTCCTCCAGAACGGAACGACAGACAACAGACGTTTGCAACGGGACACATGCACACGAGGAAAGGACACCGAGGGGACAAGCCTTGCTTGAGATAAACCCGAGACAAGGCGCCATGTGTCCACACACAGGATGGCCGGATCACTTCAGTGCCAAATTCAGTGGCACGCTTCGATGGGAGCTGCAGCCCCAGCTAGAAAGTGACACGTCAGGTTATTTCGGCATCCGATACACACTCTCTCCCTCCCTCTCTCTTCCCCTCGTCTTCAGGGCAGGTCAGCAGCTGTGACTGGTAGCGAAAAATACACCCCAGTGCATTTTAGTGAATTTCCAGTTGAATTGGCTGAAAACTGACGAAGGATAACGACCAACGAAGCCCCCCCCCCCAAAGAGCAATTTGTTTAACATCTCTCCTCTCAAAACGTGCGGTACTTCTCTCCTTCTGCGCCCCCCCCCCCCCCCAGCTACAGACCCCCCTCCAGATGGGAGCTCGATGCGGGAGCAGCTTTAACACACAACCGCCCCACCTCCCATCACGCCCGCTCCCCCTCGATCTCCACCTCGATATCGCTTGCGGATGCAGCACTGCCGTCGAACTGCTCCTGCTTCCCCCCCTCCGGGGCACCGCCTCCCCCAACAGACCTCCAGCAGTATATCCCTGCTGCCGCCACGGCAACCAGAAGCACAGCCCCTCCGATGATAAACGCGAGTGTTGGGGGGGAAAGCCCACCACCACCACCGCCACCCCCCTCCGCTGGCAGCGGCTGCCCGTCGGGCACGGAGGTGGTGGGGGGCTCGATGTAGGTCGTGTTGGCGTAGATAGCGTCGAGCAGCCCATCCTTCTGCCCCGCCACAAAGGCATCGGCTGCACCGGGCGTGGAGAGCGTCCACTCCAGCATCGCAGTTGCGGCAGGGCCCCCCAGGCTGAGCCCGACCTGGCTGACCGCGATGCCGCCTTCCTCCACCCCGAGGGCCTGGGTGAGGTTCCCCCGGAACCCTTTGACAACCGCGTCAAGCAGAGCGGGGGTGTGCGCCACGGCGTAGGCCTCCAGATCGCGCATCTCGGCATCCGATACATCCGCTGGGATTGCGGAGAACGGGGCAGAAACACCCCCTGAACCCACGGGGTGTTTTGCGTTGTATGCCTCCAGCATCGCAACCCCCGCTGCCTGCTGCAGGGATGCGGGGAGTGGCACCGCGGTGCGCATCACCTTCTTTTCCTCGAGGATCACGATCCTCACAACCGCGCTGTCCGCCCCAGCCAGGCCCTCGGAATCCGTAACCCCCACCCGAAGGCCAACGCTGTAAGGCGGGGCGACCCCTGCAGCATCACGCCCGCCGTTCTCCCTCAGGGGAAGGCCTAACAGCAGCTCTCCAAACTTCGACACGCCAAATGTGTTGTACAGCCCCCCATTTGCGGCGCGAGGGGGTGAAACCCCCCCTGCAGAGATGACCTCAGCAGAGAAGGTTACCTGCTGCGCAGGGGAGGAGGAGAGGCCCCCATCCTCGTTGGGCCCAGCGGTGATTCCTTCGAGGGGTGCCCAGCGTGGGATTGTGTCGGTGGAATCGTCCTTCAGGAAGTGGAGCACCTTGCTGGTTTCCGGGATGTAGAAAGACGGTGGGTCGTTAACGGGGGTGACACGGATCAGCGTGGTGGCGTTGCTCTCTAAGATGCCATTCCCCGAAGAGGCGGTGAAGGTCACCTCTGCAGACCCGAAGGAGTTGGGGGCTGCCTCAAACTCCAGCGTGATGCTGCCGCCACTCCCCCCACCGAGAACCGCCCGGGGCCCCGATGCGAAAACCAGCCCTCCCGCGCCACGCGACACCTCCGCGCGAACAGACATGCCCCCACCACCTCGATCCACAAGCTCCCCAAACCCAGGGATGGAAACAGGCCCCGCGTCTTCCATCCTCTCCACCACAGCAGGGGGCTTTGTGAGGAAAAGGCTCGCCAACCCTGGGGAGCTCTGCAGGACAACCGTGAGCAGCTCCGGGGAGGTGAAAGACCTCGGGGGGGACCCTGTGTCGGTGAGGGTCACTTCGTAGTGGAGGATTGCCTCAGCCCCCGCAACGGCCCGCACCACGACAGTCCCGTTGGGGAGCAGTTCGACGGGGGAGGCGAGCAGGGCGGGGTCCTCTGTGGCGTTCACCAGAGGGGACCCCCCCGCATCCACGGGGGTCAGGATGAACAGAACAGACTGCGAGATTGCCTCATCCGGTGCCCCGGGGGTGATGCCGGAGCCCCACGCCTGGGTGTGGTGGAGGGGCACGGCGGAACCCCCACCACCTTCCGTTGGGGTGGTCGTGACGACAACATCCCCCCCCGGGGCGAAGAATGGGGTGTCGTTCACCGCCTCCACGGTGACAGTCGCGGATCGCGTCGTGGTGCTGGGGAGGATTGCCCCTCCTCTGTCCGTCGCGGAGATGACAAACACAGCTTCGCCCCACGCGTCGGGGAGGGTGGTGAAGCGGATGTCATAGGGCCCGTTCGACGCAGCGTCGAACCCTTCTCCCTCCACAATCGTAGGGGAGGCTGCGAGGAATGGAGTCGACTCATCCCTCACAGCGATGCGCCAGGTGAGGCGCTGCCCGTTCACCCCGCCTATCTCATTCACAGCCCCGACGTGTGCCGAGGGGATGGCCCCACGGAGGAGGAAGACGCTCCCACTCCGGTCTGTCCCGTTTGTGTTGGAGTTGGAGGTTTGCGGGTCGTCGTAGACCCCACTGTCTTCAAACACCGTGAAATTCGCCGCGGAGAGGGAGAAGACAGGGGGGTCGTTGGCTGGGTGGATGACGATGCGGAGCTCCGAGCAGAACCTGGAGGCGGCGGGGGTCGCATCCGTTGTGGCACAGACCTGGCATACAGCCTCACCCCACGCGTCGGGTTTGGGGGTGAACTCGAGAAAACCGGTGTGGGTTGCATCCCCAGATGGTGTGACGCGGACCAAGCCCTCAAAGAGTGATGTGTCTTGGCAGGGCTGCCCCACCTCAAAGCTGTAAGCTGCAGCCCCTCCGGCGGAGATGCTGTGCGCCCAGATCTGCCGGGCTGCGCCAGAGTCCTCCATCGCCTCCACAGCCCCCACGGTGCTGAAGGTTGGGACCGACTCCTTCAGGATCTCGATGGTGAACAGCTTCGGGGGGGAGACATTGAGCGGGGATGCCCCGTCGTCCTTCAGCAGAACCTTCAGGAGGACAGACCCGAAGAGGTGGTTGCCCGGCTGCAGTTTGAAGGAGAGCTCGCCGGTCGCCTCATCCAGAGATGGAACCGACGCGGGGTCAAACACAGAAGAGAGAGGCACAGTATCCCAGGAGAATCCTGCGGCTTGCGTGTCGAGCCCCAGCTCTGCCGCGATATTGATATTCGACCCATCTGCGACTGATTCAATCAATATTTCAAAGCGGAGTGTCTGCCAGGCATCCTGCAGCCCCCCCTTATCGATGCCTGTCGCGTGGCGGGGGTATCTTTTCACCTGACTGTCGTCTCCCATCCAGATGCGGACGTTCTTCTCCGGGAGGCGGATGTCAAAGCTCGGAGGCGTGTCACGCTTTGCACAGAACAGGGTGATGGACACCGGGGGTGACGCGGCGCAGTTAGGCGGAACCGCACCCCCGTCATCCTCGGCGGTCACCCTGATGGTGGTCCGCGCGGCTGCGGTGGGTTGACAAGCGAAGGAGAGCTCCGCGGTGGCAGGGTCCACCACCGGAGGTGTCGAGAACATGTCGGCAACGCGGAGGCGGGGGTCGATCCAAATCGAATAGGAAAGGGTCTGCGATGCCTCATTCGCAGGCCCCCGGGTGACAGCCCCCAGGGGAACCCGCAGCGACTCGCCCTGTGTGCACCTCGCCTCGAACCCGTTGGGAACCGTCGGGCAGTCGTTGACAGCCTCCACGGTGACTTTGAAAGAATGGGAAACCGCGGCAATCCCATCGGAGAGATCGCACGACACCTCCGCAACCCCGTTCTGATCCTTCGCGGGTGTGACGCTGAGGTCGCCGGAGGGGACAGCGATGGTGGGTGCCCCCGCGAGAATCGCCTTCCCCCCAGGGGGGACCACCTCCGCGCAAGTGAATGACAAGACCTGCGTTGCCTCATTGGGATCCGCCCCGGGCGACAGGCGCGTGGCAAACCCCGGGAATCTCGTCGGGAGTGCGTCCTCCAGCAGCTTCGGGTCTGGCCCGGCCTCCCATGAGGGCGGCTGGTTGACGTGGCGGAGCTTGAGAGTCACGGTGCAGATGCGAGTGTCAGTCCCCTTCTGACACCCCGGCCCAACCTGCCCTGAACACCACCTGTTGTCGGTTCCCCCATCGTCGGTATAGACAAACGTGATGGTGTCGGTATTATCCCCCGACGTCGCAAACTGCCTCAGCGTGAAGGTCATCTTCCCCGTATTCTCGTCGAGCTCCGGGGGGCTCAGGTAGAGATTCCTCTCCTTCACCTCGAGGTGCACGGCAACGGTCTGCCCCGCTTCGTCTGCACCCCCTCCGGGGGTCATCACAGCTGCCAGACGCCCCGCAGCCGGCAGGGCGGGGAACATATCGAGGGAATGCCTGCAGCCCCCCACCGTGCCCGCTGAGGTGCACTCATCGACTGTGATTGTCTGCCTCGATGCGTCGGGGCACCTCCCCGGAGGGTCGTTCACAGGGATGATGGATACACTGAACACCCTATGAGGGCAGGAGCGTGTCGCCTTGTCAAACGGGAGTGAGGCCCAGCACCCCCAATCCCGCGCCCCCAGGTATGCAGGACGGAGGGGTTGGCCAACCCTGCAGTGGTCGATACAGGACATCACGACCTGCGCCTTGTCGACGACATTCCCTGCCGTGCAGAAGGAGAGGGTTCCGTCTGGGAAGGAAACGTCTATCCCGGTGTGGCCCGCTCCTATTCCAGTCGGAGCGGGGACGCAGTCAGCAGTGGGGCAGAAGGGGTCCAGCTTTCCAGCGAAGATGTCTCCTCCAAAGGCAGCGCCCTTCTGGGGGAACAGCTGGTAGTCGAGGGTTTCTCCTGCGAAGTATTCAAAGGGCTCCGGCCCGACGGTGAAGGATTTCACAAAATGTTCGATCGTGTTGCAGCTGTCCTCATACACCTCGATGTTGGGGTGCACCGGGAGGGAGTACAGCTCGAACCCAGGGGGGCCGTCGTTCACCTCCTCGATGAAGAGCGTGAATGTCTCCGACATCTCGTTCTTCCCTGCGACGGTGCCCCCAGTGTCCCTCAGAATGACCTTGATGACAACCTCAGCCGATGTCTGCGGAAGCGCTTCAAACTCGAGGTTAGCCGTTGTGGCGGTGCACGCCGGGACAGGCGGTGTGCAGTCCCCAAAGGTCGCACCGCACGTCACAGAGCATGACCCCTTTGCAGGATTCGCCCTGGGCTTTGTCTTGAAAATCTCCTTCGGGTAAGGAGGCTTCTGGCTGACGATCACAAGGTCAAACTCCCACTCCTGCTTCGTGCCAGGGTAGAGCCTGAGCATCTCCCCGACCTTCTCCCCGATGCTGATGTCTGTGAAGAAGTTGGCGACCGTCACAGCCCCTGCGTCCTCATCCCTGCGGACGGTGTTGGATGCCTTTGTAAACTCAGGTGGGATGTTGCCGACAGCGCCGCCCACGCCGGCAGGGCAGTGCAGCACAGCGCAGCCGAAGAGAAGGAGAAGAGATGTGTGGGTCAGCTGCGGTCTGGAGGAACCATGGCTTTTGCTGCTGCTGGTCCTGCTGCGGGCATGGCACTGCCGTCTGCTCCCCACATGCATTGTTTTGGCGGGGTGGTGGTGGGGTGGTGGGGGATCCGTGGGTGTCTTCCACCCCCGGACTCCCCCGGCAGCAGCACCCCCTGTTAAGGTGAAATGGTATTTATTGGTGATAGCCGACAGCCGCAGCAGGTTGTGTCCGAGATCCGGTGCTGCGCTCGGCCTGTGCTGTGCTGGTACGATGGGTGAGCAAAAGTAGGCTGTGATGGCCGACCTCCTGGCGGTGACAACGAGATGGGGCCTGAAAGTGTATGCGTTGAAGGTGCGGAGGGAGTGGGGCGGGGGGGGTGGGGTTCTGGTTTTCTACGTGCATGTTTTTGACGAATGGCAATTGTGACGGCAGCTGGCCCATCGTTGAAATCCTGTTTGACAAGTACCTTGTTTAATGCTAGGTGGGGGAGGGGGCCAATGTCCGTACTGAAAAATACAAACACAACCACAGTGGGTCCACGCTGCGACAAGAAGCGGCATTAATCCCACGTTGAGTGTGTGGTGCATCTGGGGATATGTGGCACCCAGTCGAGGGGTCGCGAAGCTGACTTCGCCGCGGCAAACAAGCAAACAATAAACAAACTTTGTTGGGGGGAAAGTGAAACAGCAAACAAAGACACCCATGCACGCACACCTCGGGTGAGTTGCAGAGGAGGGTGGCGTTGGCAACAGGCGGAGGGGAGGTAAAATAAAAATGCACCCCAACAAACAGGCTGCTTGCCTTGATGTGTGAGTCGGATCGCGGGGCGACGTGTGAGCTTGATAACATCAAGGCACAGGGGAGCAAGGCCGCCGTGAGCACTCACACACCTTTGACGCGAGCAGAAGTCTGGCACTCTGCAGGCAAGCCTGCCTTCAACGACTCTGGCAAGCACGCCAGCACCTTCGGGTTCTTCTGAACAGCTGCCAGGAGGAACTTCCTGTCCTTCAACGACTCGTGGACCCACTCGAGTGCCTTGTGGTTGGCCTGCACGGCTGCAAGAAGAAACTTCGGATCTCCCTTCAGAGATGCATGGACATGCGCCATCGCACCGGCGTGTCGCTTGACAGCTGCGAGTGCAATATGGCGTACCGCCTTCAGTGCGTCATCTGCACACTCCAAGACCAGCCCGTTGTTTTGAACAGCTGCGTGAAGGATCTCCCGATCACCCCTCAGATGCGCAGGCGCGTACTTCAGGGCGTTGGATCTAAGCTTCACAGCTGCAAGAAGGAAGTCCCTGTCAGACATAAGGGACTGTGCGTGCTTCAGGGCCTTGCAGTCTGCCCCAATGGCTGCGAGCATGAATTCTTTGTCGTCGTACAGTGAATCAGGGGCGTCCTGCCATGCCTTGGGGTGGTTCTGCAGAACTGCGATCTGGATGTCCCGATCGGCCTTCAGGGAGTCGTGTGCGTGGAACACTGGGCTGACGTGACACCACTTGCCCCGAACAGCTGCGAGGACTATCTGACGGTCACTCTTCAGAGAATTGTGCGCATATTCCAAGGAGCGGGGCCAGGCCGCCACGGCCGCCATGACAATCTCCCGGTCGGCCTTCAGGGATTTGTGTGCGTATTCCAACGGGCAGTAGTTCTCATCCCCAGCCCGAACAGCTGCAAGAACAATTCTGCGGTCAGCCTTCAGGGATTCATGTGCATACTGCAAGGAATTGGGACAGGACGTCACAGCTGCCATTACAACCTTCCGGTCGGCCTTCAGCGATTTGTGTGCATACGGCAATGCACTGTGGAAACGGTGTTTAATGCGAACAGCTGCGAGGACCATCCGACGGTCACTCTTCAGATAATCGTGTGCGTACTCCAAACAGGAGGAATCCCCCTGAACAGCAGCGAGAGTGACTTTGTAGTTGGCACTGTGCTTGTGAGCGTATTGCAATGCGAGCGGCTCAGTCTGAACAGCTGCGAGGAGAACGTCGTAGTCAGCCCTCAGCGCATCAGACGCATACCGCAAGGCATGTTCATTGATCCGAATGGCCTCAAGAACCACATCCCGCCTCCCCCTCAGGGCACTGCCTGCATACTCCAGAGCAAGGGGATTATTCCTGATCGCTTCGAGAACAATGCTGTGGTCAGACTTCAGAGACCCGTGTGCGTCCTGCAGAGCCTTACCCTCCTTCCGAACAGCTGCGAGAACAACGTCATAGTCAGCCCTCAGTGCATCAGATGCATGCTGCAAGGCATATCCACAGGTCTGAACGGCCTCAAGAACCACATCCCGCCTCCCCCTCAGGGCAGGGCCTGCATGCTGCAGAGCAAAGGGGTCATTCCTGATCGCTTCAAGAACAATGCTGTGGGATGACTTCAGAGACTCGTGCGCGTGCTGCAAAGTCGCGCCCTCCTTCCGAACAGCTGCGAGGAGAACGTCGTACTCAGCTCTCAGTGCATCAGACGCATACTGCAAAGCGTTTCCTTTGGACCGAACGGCCTCGAGTTCGATGCCCCACCTCCCCCTCAGGCACTGCCTGCATACTCCAGAGCTAAGGGCTCAGTCCTGATCGCTTCAAGAACAATGCTGTGGTCTGACCTCAGAGATTCGTGTGCATACTGCAAAGCTACGCCCTGGTTCCGAACAGCTGCGAGCACAACCTCCCGATCGGCCTTCAGGGACTCATGCGCAAGCTCCAAAGCAAAGGGTGAGCGGCGGACAGCTGCAAGAACGACTCTGCGATCGCCTCTCAGATGTTCGTCTGCGTGTTCCAAGGCGCCGTGGGGATAATACCGAACAGAGCCTTCAGCAGCTGCGATAACGGCCGCCCACCACCCCCGCATCCACAGTGGGGCTCGAGACAGACATGTCTTCCCTGTCCGCAGCGCTTCGAGTTCGCCTGCGCCGTCGCTCATGCGGACGTCAATCGTGCACCCTTCCTGCAGGACCGCAACGCAGCTCAGAGGTTCCCCATCGTCCAGCATGACCCCGTCCACCGACAGCTGCACACCACCGCACCGCAAGGATACACAAATGCCTGGTGCGCGGCTGCTTTCAGGTCTGCCGCCGTGTCATCCAACCCGATCTCGACTGGGCACTGCTCCCCGCTAGCCTCATCGCTGAGAAACACTTCCATCAGGAGGGCCTTGTGATGTGCAACTGTGTGCAGGCAGGCCGCGTGGCAACCACCCTGGTGGTGCCCTGTGGGGTGGAGAAGGGTGGGGGTAGCCAACACAAAAAGAACAGCCTCGGAAGCACAGGGTTTTGACCTCCTCTTCCGACGGAAGCAAGCGGGTGCCAACACGGAAGGACACAACACAGCGACAACGGCAGGGATGCCGGTATTCCGCAGGGGCAACAAGAGATGGAAGGGGGCGGGGCCGGGTCTCATCGCTGCATTTTCATTCAGTATCGTTCGTCGGGGGGAGGGGGGGGGGGGCGCCGGGCAGTCCCGGGGGGGGGGGGGGAAACCACCGCCACCGCCACCCCTGCCCTCACCCCCCCCCCCCACTGGATGCCTCCCCTATTGTGTGTGTCTCTCCCGTCCTCACAATGTCAAATTCAGCCCAGCCCAGCTCCCCTCCGAGACACGGGGCTGCCACAACACCACCCGCGACTCACCCCGCAACATGAGCTGGCCTTGATCACAGCAGCTGCGGGTGCACGGAGGGGGGGGATGGTGGATGTGTGGCCAAGACAGACTGGGATGAAGGAGGTATTCCCTACCCAAAAAACCCAGGCGGCGGGAGGAATGACTTCCTTGCCTAGGGAAAGGTGGGGTGGTAGCTGGGTCGTAGTGTCCCACACACAAGAAGGTTTTATGGGGGGTGGGGGGGAGGGGTGGGTACACTCCACCCCCGTGCGTCTCTGCCGTGCAGCTGTGTGTTGTATGGAAGAAGACATGTGATATTGCAACGCGTTGTGGCACAGTATCACCTCCAGACTGGCCCACACAAAATGTGTCGCTACAAAATTTCTTCGTTTGAAACCAGTTTTTGACTATGTTCACGCAGCCTCCAGAGAGAGAGAGGGCTGTTCTCCCTATAGGTTCTGCCGTTCTTCGGTTTCTTCGGATCTGCCGCACGGCGGCACTGCCTGGGAGTAACAGAGGTTTTTTTTTTGTGCGGCCTGTGTGGTTGTCTTCGTCGTTTGTCTTCTTCGACCGGACATCCCCTTCTTCTGGAGACACCGATCTACACCATGAACCTCGAGCTGATGCTGGAGCTTTCGGGAGCCTCTGCGAGTGGGTGGCCACGTTTTCTTTGGTGGACGCACCCAAAAGAAAATAAAGAAGCAGAAAAAACCCGAAAAGAGGTCGAGGCACCCGCTCCACTCCAGCACCATGGGGCTGAGGTTCACGGATCACACAGGTGAGGATCAGTCCTCTGTGAGGCGCTTATCCTGAAGACGTACCAGTTCCCCGGTCGGTCTCCAGAAACTCGGGCCGCGTCTGGCGCTGTATCGCCTCGGCGGGGCTGTCGTCCCTTACAGTCTTTTCTGTACGAGGTTTTCCACAGGCTGCACACCTGCCCCGCGGCTGTGTGGCAGTCTTCGCGGAGTGCAATGCGAAGGTCTGGCCTGACGTGGTGTGACTATTTAGACTCCAGGTGTCTCCACCCATCCTGGTCTGGGGAGCCTCGGTACCCAAGCAGTTTTCGGTCATGCCCTGGACCACGGCCGTGCTAGACTCCTGGTGCAGGCACCCGTCATGGTCCGGGGACGGCCCCCCCAGGCAGTTTAACGTCTTACCCAGGACTTTGGTAGAGGTAGTTTTCTTCAATTTTTTGACATCTCTTCGGGGAGGGGGGGGGGGGACGGGCCATACAACTCCAGTTTCACCTGGAAGGAGAGGATTTGGGGTGTGTGGGGGGAGGGGGGGGGGTTTTTTGCAGCACTTTGCAGTATCGATACAGTAGAAGGGGGGGTGGGGGAAGGGAAGGGAAGAGAAGAGGGGGGGGACACATCCACGGACGAAAGTATAGAGAGACAGAGATCCACAACACACTCACAACACTCAATTACATCACAAGCCAGCACAGTGTGCCACACACAGGAATATAAGAAGGGGGTATTCTGATGTTTCTCAGAAATCCGACCCCACACAGCCACCACCACCACCACCACCACCACTATCGCACTATAACCTACCCCGGAAGGCCGTTCAAGCCTCACACACTCAGTCGGGAGTACACAGGCATTTACATTTCAGGGATTTCGAGACATGATTTTGCTGCCAGTTACACCCCTGCCGGCGACCCCCGGCCCCTCCTCCCTCATACACCATCATCGTTCTCCCGACTTCTGCTCGTTATTTTTTTTGGCGTCCCACTGCCGTTGGCCGTTGTTTTGACGGCCAACAGCACTGTTATATACGACAGGACAATGTGGATCGTGCAACCCCGAACCCTCAAGTTCTGCCCCCTCCCCCCCCCCCCTCCTCCCCCCCCCCCCTTTGCATCAGCCTGCGATGAGAATACAACTCTCTCAGAGGGGAAGGGGCGTGTGGGGCGTGTGTGTGCAAGGAGGACAAATATGGCGCTATACAAACAAACGTACAGACACAAGCGGGTGGCAAAAAAAAAGAAAGCATATAACGGGGGGAGGGGGCAAACTTCCACCCCTCGCAACACACAGCGCGCCCCCCCCCCCCCCCCCCATCTCACCCACCCGCTGAGAGGGGGGGTCGCTGCCTATTCGTTTTCCACCTTCCGACGTGGAGAGGGGGGGGGGGGGGGGGGTGGGGAGAGGATACTCCCTCGAGAGAAGAGAACAGAAGAGTAAGAGGAGCACATCCACGCCCCCCTCTTCACTCTGCTAATGCAGGGGAGGGCGGGGCAGGGGGTGAGGGCGGTGGGGGGCATAGCGTGTATACTCACCCTGGTGGGGGTGGGGGGGGGGGAAATACAGAGAACGCTATAACGTAATCCATAACGTTGTAGCGCCCAATGTGGAGGGGGGGGGGGTGGGGTGGGGAATACAGTAAAAGGGTGCGTTGTTGTTTCTTCTTCTTCTTCCGACACAGACAAAAATTCCTGCTCTAGGGGGGGGGGGGGGGGGGTAGATTCCTCCGGCGTGAAGACGAGGAAAAGACGGGGGGGCTGTGCGGAACGACCAGATGCTGCGTTGGCAGAGGTGGTGGATGATAGAGGAGTGTGACCCAGGGGTGTTGTGTGTGTGTGTGTGAAAAAAGGCAAAAAACCCAGCCGTTCTGAGCTGGTTCAGACCAAGGGGCTAGTAGAATGACTTCTTTTTTACTGGTGGCGGAGAGCTGGGCTCCCCGGCGTAAAGGCGCTCCCCCAAAGCGGGCCTGGTACCCACGTTAGACAAAAAAAATGGGGCGGCAAAAACATAAACGCGCGACGTTTTTTTTTCCTTGCGGAAGAGAAGGGGTGGGGGTAATTTTTCCAATCCCTTGCCGCCGCCCCCACCCCAACCCCCCCCCCCCCCTCCCTCCCCCTCCCGTTTGATTTCTCAAAAATCAAAAATACCCACCCCAACCCCACCGCTACACCTCCTCTGAGCATCTCAAAATGGGCTTTCCAGAATATCGGGGTCAGAAAAAGCCACAAAATACGCCCAAAAGGGGGGGTGTGTGGTGGGAGCTTGACCCACCCACCCCCCCTCCCGCTATTACCCCTCTCACGGGAGTTCGAATGGGCGCGTTGTAAGCGTCTGTGCCGTGGAGAGGTCCATGTCGCCCTCCTCCACGCCCTCCGTCACCTCTGCGACGATGTCGTCGCCGCGGATGTGGCAGAACGTGGGCTTCTTCCCTGGCTTCACAGGGTTCCCGGTTGCCTTCTGGAACAGCGACCCCTGTTGGGTGGTGGGGCAAGTGAAAGGGTCAGGGGGATTCCTAACTTTCCAGGGTCGGGGGAAAACTGGGTCGCTGGGGGGAAAAGGGGGGGGAGCTGGGCAAAGACTGTCAAAAAGGGGGGCAATTTTTTTCCGGATGGCGAGGTGTGTGTCGTGGCTGTAAGTTCTTTAGGGGGGCATACCAGGTTGTTCTTCCACAGGCGCACGCCACGGCACTTGTTCTTCACGGTGGAGAAGTCGAGCTGGTTGATCGTTGTGGACAGCACAGAGCAGCCCGTCATCCGACCCTGTGGCAGTGGGGGGTGGTGGGTGGTGGCGTGGCGTGGTCAAGGTTTGAATTGGGTGGGCAGTGTTGAGCAATGCAAAAGAACAGGCCCCCCCAACGGCTCGAATTACTCCTTCTCAGGCTGAAAACCAACAAAACAGAACCGAGAGGATCGATCCCTTGTTATTCCATGATTTACCATTCAAGACTTACCCCCCTCCCCGCCCTCCCAAGCAATGGCCGACAGCCGCTCCCAGCAGCTCGAGGCGATGGTCCAACGGGCCAGTGACCTGCTGGAAGGCGGGCACTTGACGAGACTTGGATGAAACAACCGTGCTGAACCTGCTCGGCACCGTTTTAGGCTGTCGTGATTGCGACTCTAGGCCTCATCCTCCGATTACTCGAGCAGCAGCCTCAACATCAGCAGAATCCTCAGGATCAACCACCACGGGCACTTCTTCAGCAGGTGTGAGGTGGAGGGCGCAAAATCGCGATAGAAGCCGCTGAGACGAAGTGCAGCTGACAAACTGGCAGTTGCTACATGCGGTAAGTACGGGTTGAGATTCATCGTGCTGGAAAGATGACCAGCAAACCAGATGTTCGCAGAATATCCGGGCGATTTCATCCAGATCAAATGATTTTGGCCGGACCCTGCTGCGAATACAATTTTGCTGATATTAGAATGTAACACCACCCGTCAACCCAAATGACCGGAACGGACCCCCAATGAGCGCACCAAATCCTTCATGTATGTGACAAGGCTGCTGCAGATCTAATCAAAGCGACCAGGGCAAGCTCTCTGCCATACCTTTGTGAAGTTACCCCCCCAGAGGAAACCAGAGACAAAGTCCAGGTGGTACATGTCCACACCGTACATGGTCCCCTCCAGCTCCTTGCACTGCGACTCCGCCTCAGGACCACAGTCCGTGTCCTTCTTGCACGACTTGCGCAGGTGGATCGCATCGGACAGGGCACCAGACGCGCCAATCTGGAACTCGGCAAGCCCGCTCGTCGGGCACTGCGCGAAGTAGAGGTCCACGTTGCCGCGGCGCAGCTGCATGGAGAGCCCCAGCTTGTCGTTGCGCCCGTTGGTGTGCGTGAAGTAGTTCTCCGGCACCTTCACCTTCCCCTCCCACTTGAACGAGGGGAAGGCCTTGCTCTGCTGGCGCTCCGACAGCTCCTGCTGCCGCCCGAAGATGACCGCCTTGATCCCCTCGTTCCTCTCCTGCTCGTTCTGGTTCGCGAACAGCTCGTGCAGCGGCTCGTACCACTTGTCGTGCGGCAGCAGCCCCAGGTGGCGCATCACCCCACGCACCGTGTGGTACCCAGAGTACATCCCCTCACGCACCCAGTCCTTGACGTGGGGGAACCACCCGCCCTGCGACACGCCGGGGTGCTGGTTGTACAGCTCCCCTTCTGCCGATCCGGCAAGGTATGCAGGCGCGTACACATGCGACTCGCTCTCGCCTGTGATGTTGAAGATGTAGTCGGCAAGCGTGCCCAGCTTGAAGAACGCGTCCTTCGGGTAGCCATCCAGGAACCGCGACACCCACAGCTGCGGGGTGTGCATGAAGTAGGCCTCTGCCATCTGCTGCAGCGCCTCCACGTCGTCATCGCTGACGCCCTCGATGGCGCAGCGGAAGGAGGAGAGGGCCGCCTTCACGGCACCCTCCGCAACGCCGTCGAGCCCACGCAGGTGGAGTGCGAAGCCGAGATCGCTCTTGGGGGCAACCCACAGGCGCCCGTCACACCCCAACACGAGGAGCGGCTCCGACCCGGTGATGGGGTTCTCGGCAGGCGCAGCGAGGGACTGCGGCACCTTCTGGCTGCGCAGGAAGGCGGCGGCGTTCGTCTCCTTGCGGAGGCTGCCGTCCCAGGGGAGGACAGGGACGGGGGCGTCGCCATCCTCCTCGTAGGAGAAGATGGTGGGCACCTCGCCACGGATCAGGCGCAGGTCGCAGTGCGACCCGACGAAGCGGTCGCTCTCGCTGTAGAGGCAGGCGCAGCGGCGGCCGCAGAACTTCTTGGCGTCGCAGCCGAAGGAGGCGGCGGTCTCGGTGCAGCGGCACATGAAGAACTCCTCGCAGCCGCGGGCGTTGCGGTTGTAGGCGCTCTCCTCGCTGCTCTTCTCGTAGCACTGCTGCATGGCACCCCAGCACTGCACCATGTCGGGGCACTTCTTCTTCTTCAGCTGGTCCTCAGGCAGCATCGTGCACTGCCCCTCCTCCATGTCCCAGGAGCCGCCCGAGCAGGCGCAGAACTCACGCTCGCAGACCTTGATGGGCTCGGTGGCTGCGGCGCAGTGCGACGCCATCTTCTTCATGTTGCTGCACTTGATGCCGCGGAGCCAGTCCGAACCCTCGACGATCCCGTCCAGCTGCGTCGTCTGGTTGAAGATGCACTTGTACTTCGTCTTCTCGGCAGGGTTCCACACGCAGTACGGCCCGTAGGAGCGGCACGCGTCCTCCTTCTTGTATTTGCAGTACAGCTTCCCCATGAAGTACTCAAAGTCGTCATCGCTCTCACAGTCGCCAGCCTGACGGTGGAAGTTGCAGTCGTCGTACCTGGGAGGATGGTAGGGTGTGTGAGGGGATGGGGTGGGGAGCCATACCCGATGCACCAGCCGCCACCGGAGACGCCGTGCGCGGTGTTCTGCCCGCGCCTCCAGCCGTACTCAGAGTCCTCGCGGTTCTTCAGCGGCGCACACTCGTCCTTCCGCGGCATCGCCGACATCTTCTCCCACCTGCAAAAGGGGCACAGCCATACACAACCCACCCTTAAACTCACCACCCCACCACAGGACCAACCACCCCCACCCTACCCCACCCCCCAACACCCACATACATGTCGTAGAAGCTCTGCGACAGCCCACGGAAGCCCTGCCACTGCTTCGGGAGGCAGATGCCGGAGTTCGAGGCCGAGAGCCCGAGAGCCTCCGACACGCGCGACACGACTGTGGTGGCGAACTCCGCGAAGGGCGCCTCGCAGTCGTCGATGGAGCGGTCCGAGTCGATGTCCCCATCAACCAGCCGCACCAGGTGGTCGAACAGCGAGGAGGTGTTCACCCCGAAGTAGTCCTGCAGCACCGAGGGCACGGGGGGCAGCAGGTCGCCGAGCAGCCCCTCCACACCAGCCATGCCGATGACGCACTCCTGCGCGTCACCACACCCGTCGGCAGCGCAGGGCTGGAACAGGGTGGCGCACGCCTCCCCGCTGCACCACACGCCCAGGCTTGGGATGGGGCCATCGGCGCACTCCGCCACCGCCACCTTCAGGGTGGCCGTCAGATTCCCGCGGGTGTTCATCTCCACACGGCAGCCATCAGCGCCAATAAAGGCGTCCCGCGTGCAGGTCTCGGGCAGCGTGATGGAGCTGCCCGACAGCAGGCCCTGCAGGTATTTGTGGATGTCCCGGGTGAAGGTCTCCCCCTCGTCGAGGCAGGGGATGTCCTCCTCGAAGGCGGGCTTGCCGCTCAGCAGGTTGAGCACCACACGCACAGGGCTGAACCTGTTCAGGAACTGCTCGCGTGTCAGGTCGGGGCAGTGGCACGAGAGGCGGCTCTCCAGCTGGTCAAACGCCGCGTTCGCAAGCTTGCGGTACTTCGACACGTCTGCGACCATCCCAAAGGGGAGGTCGGGGAACACCTCGAGCGTGCCGCTGCACGACAGGGATGCGAGGCGCGAGGTGGGGGGTGTGGCGCAGGTGCCGCTTTCCCCGGCATCGGCGCTGCAGGAGCCCGAGTCGTCGCCTGCTGCCGCAGGGCACGGGAGTGTGCAGCAGAGGGCAGCGACCGCCACAGCGGAAAGGGATGCGGAGAGAGACCGCATTGTAGTGCCAAACCCGGTCCAACCAAGTCGCGTGGGGGTTGGACTGCCTGAGGCTGGTGGTGGTGGTGGTGGTGTTGTTGTTGCAGAGAGGTTGTTTTGACACCGAAAACGAAAGGCTTGGAGTTGCGCGCGTTCTCTGTTTTGGACAAAACGGTGCCTGCCCCTGCAAAGCCCAGCTGATTTTTTTGGCAAAAACCCCCGGGGCTTATTTTTTTGGCCATAACACCGCCAAACTCAGATTAAATCGCGTGGAAAGTCCACAGGGAAACCGAACGCTGGGGGTGGGTGGGGTGGGGGGGGCAGGGGCTGCACTACTTCCAAATCGCAGCCTGGACCCTCAAGGCGTGGTGGGGTGAGACCCATGCCCTGTATCTAATGGCATTGGATCAGGGGGGAGGTCAGCCCATTCGGCAGCCTCTGCAGGTGATAGAGGTGCTTGGGCACCTGTTCCACGGCGCGAGGAGGGGGCGGGGGGGCGGGGGGGAGTTTGTGGTGTTGCCGATGTGTGCCCAACCATTGCAGCAATATCCGAGTCGGCTGCAAGTTAGGGTTCACATTTCTCAAAGCAACGTACAAAAGGCTGCTGATCCGACCACCGGCGGTGTGGACGGTGTGTGTGTAGGCAATGCGGTGCAGAAGAAGTTTTACGAACCTCATGCCTACGCACGTCCTGTCGGCCTGCAGCTGCTTGGGGCTAGCGCAGCAAAAAAAACAACCCAGGTGCAGATAAAGAAAAAAAACTTCACAATCATTATATTTTGCGGAAGCGTTTTGTGCGCTCGAAAAGTGACGGGGGAAAAAATCACCACAAAAACACACACCCCAACCCCGTCCTCCTCGCGAGTGATGCAAACGGCCCAAGCCTCACCAGAATGACGAGGGGGCATCCTCGTCCCCTTTGGGCAGGTGCTTCGGTATCGACGCACACCCAACCTGGCATGCGAGACGCCAGGGAGTGGCGCACACAAAGCTTGCCGGGAAGGGTGAGGTGGGGGGGCGGGGGGGCGATGCCGCACCCCCAACATTTCTTTGTCGGACGGTTTGTTCGGTGCAGAAGGTTTGGTTGGCGCACCCCGTGGAGCATGATGGGAGCCCTTCCCCCCAGGATGCGCAGAGACGAGATCAGTTAAGGTAAAGCCGTTGGCACCGCACCACTGGCGACGCAGAGATTGCGTTGGGGGTGGTGTGGGGCACAGCGACTTCTGGCGCAGGAACAGCAGCACTGTCTGATTTGGGGAGGGGTGGGGATGGCTAGGCACACACACCCACACACCTTCACGTAAATCTCATTGGGTGGGGTGGTAGGGGAGCTGGGGAGGTGGCGAAATGCACACCCTCCATGCCACGGTTTTTTTTGAACGATTTTATCCAGGGTTTCCGCTATGAGCCCGATTTTTTTTCCCGGAAAAGCAAAAGTGGCTAAAGTCTAAAATCAAGCCAGAATTTTTTTTTCACATGCTGTGCACGCAGGGCATTTTATAGGGGCGAAATCTACGCTCATTTGGGCTTAAATGTGAGGCGTTCCCCGATTTTTTGACGGACCCCCCGGCAAGTGAGTCTTGCACTGAATGGGTCACCTCCCGGCTCCTCTCTCAGGGACCAGTGCTCGGATTGAGCCTCAGGCGCCGGAGGATAGTCCAAAAAATGGGCTCCGGGACCAACATGTCGCAGCCCCGTGCACAAGGACCTGGCTACAAGACAGGCACATGCCACAAGGGGGGTCTGGGGGGAGCCCCCAGCCGCCGGAGGCCACGGTAGTGAACATCTGTTCCTTGCGGGTGTACAGATTCTGCATGAGCTGGCTGCGTCCTCCTGAGGCTACTGAGGGTGGTCTGCACTCCATTCCCTGATGTAATATCAAAGGGTTGGGTGCAAGACAGGTATACAGCACAGGGGGGGTCTGGGGGGCGGAGCCCCCCAGCCGCCGGAGGCCACGGTAGTGAGCATCTGTTCCTCTGGCGTGCGATTCTGTGTGCGCTGCCTGCGTCCCCCTGCCTGCGAGCAGGGTCGTCTGCTTTGTTGGCTTGCTCTGTGACATTTTAATTGTGTCTGATCCGTGTTTCTGTTTGGTGTGGTGCAGTGGCCCTCCCCCCGACCTGACCCCCAACCCCAGCCCCCCCCGGCCCCCCTCCCCTTTTTTTTGGCTAAAGTCGAGGTGACTTTAGCCAATTTTTTTTGGCTAAAGTTACCACCTGTTTTTCCGGAAATTTCTGAATCGGGCTAAGAAAAAATGGGTTTTTACCCACGCGGAAAGCCTGATTTTATCTCTCCACCACCACCTCCTCCTCCACCTCCCCCCTGTTGTGCTATCCACGCGACCGACGCTCCCCCCTCCGCCTTCGCTTCGCCGCTCTGGAACAACAGAGAAACAAAAGCAATCGCCAGAAAGCGCCCTATCACTTCACAGCTACAACCGCTCTGATGAATTTCCTTTTGTTTGTTGCGTTGACGCTTCTACACACAAAACCCTGAACTGATCACACCCTGAGCCTGATGAAGGGTGGGGTTAGTGTATAGAGCACGTTTGGTTGCAGCTGTGGTGGGGCGCTTTCCGCTCACACGAGTGTGCTTAAAAAAAACCGCACCAGAATACCCCCCCCCCAGTGTTGGCAAGGTGTATTTTTCCTTTGTATTTTTCAGTGTATTTTTCAATGTATTTTTCGTATTTTTCCCAAGGGGGAAAAATACGAAAAATACAGGGAAAAATACACTGTACTACAGTAGGGCGCACTGGAGATCTGCTGCACACTGCCTCGGGAGCGGTGCAGAGTCCAGGCACAGCGGGGCTGTCTGCACCAATCCTCGCCACCACAGCGGCACGCCCCTGCCGCACACACCTCGGGTGCGGGAGTGCCATCACTCCGGTGCCATTGCACTGCACTGCTGTTCAGGTTCCACTGGACTGCCGGCTTCCTGCACGAGCATGGCTCACTTTACAGAGACAGGCGCAATAAATGAAAGTGTCCACTTCCAGCGCGCGGTCACCGAAACAGCGGGTTCAGCTTTTGGGGCTTTTTTGCGGCCGGGTTTTCATGTTCCGCAGCGTATGAAGACTCAACGTCATCATGGGCAGTGTATCAGAGCTGGGTGCTTGCTTTCATCGAAGCGCGCCTCATCATGTCCCAACTGAACGACCATCCCGCTGATGTGATACAGCACCAACCGGTGTGGGGACTAGCCTTCGATTACTTTCAGGTTGTTCACTGCCGTGGCCTCGGGCTCCGCGCCCCAGACCCCCTGTCATGTGCCTGTCTCGTGACCAAGTCCTTGAGCGTCCGCGACTGTTCATCGCACCCATTCATACCCAGAAATGCAAGCGATTCCTCGGACGTTATGTCAGAGCTGGACTCTTTCATAGACACCAGCTCCGACATGAGGCTCTTCGGGCGTTTGGCCCGCGGGACTTCATCGCAGCCGAGCTGTGCTGACGTTCCTGAACACTGCGTGCTGGCAAAGTTCTCCTCGGGCTTGCAGGTTTGCAAGTACTCAAAGGCAATCCAAGATCCCCTGAATACGGAGTTTTTGGTCCAGCAGGGCGACCTGAGGAAGCAACATCCGATGCCTCTCGAAGTGCAATTCGACAGGACTCGTCAGTTCTGCTGGGGGAAAACGTTCTGCGGCCGTGCATTCGACCCTGGTATGCATCATACCGCGTCTTTTTGTGGTTTGCCCGACCCCCAGCGAGGCCACTGGTTGAGACGCCTGCAGCGTACGTTTCATGTATTTTTCATGTATTTTTCGTGTATTTTTCGAAAAATACATGTATTTTTCGACGGTCTGTATTTTTCCCGCCAGACCCCTGTATTTATCCAACACTGCCCCCCCCCCCCACAGCTAACACAAAAGAGGGAACGCCACGCGACGGAACTTTGTACACACGGGGGGACAACACCAAACCCTAAACGTGAAGCAATGAGGAGGGGGGGGGGGTGTGTGCGTGTCGGGGAGGGGGGCACTGCTGAGAATAAGGTTTGAGGGTCCGGGACTTGGGACTTGGTTATTCTCAGTCGGACTTGGGACATGGTACGGGAGGGGGTGGCGTGAGGCGACCGGAAACCCGGTTCATTTGCATGTTTGGAGCCCGTGCAGATCGTGATGGGGTCATTTTGGCCTTGTGGCGCCTGCCATCACCCCTGAAATGATGCTGCCAGGCTGGAGGTGACTCCAGTGGTCACACTGACCGAGTCAGACCCTCGGGACCTCATGACTAGGTCACCCACCAGACCAGGACCTCGATCCTGATCAGGACAGACCCGGGGCCATGACCCAGGTCCTGACCCTACTTGCACAGGCTGGGCTCCAACCCAGGCCCTGACCTGGTCCAGGACTTTGATCATGAGTGGGTCCCACTGAGGGTCGCCCCCTTGGTCCCTGGGGTCCTGGTCGGACCCCCAGGGACACCAAAATTGGATTTCCGAGTTAGGATTTCCGGATATTCTCCGAACTGTGGTGGGGTCATTTTGCTCTGGGAGATGAGTTTCGTTGGTTGCAAAAAAGTTTTTCCGGCCCCACCTCAAGTGAAAAGGGGCTATTGTAAGGGTGAAGACCAGCCACGGATTTGGAGCTCGGGACTCGGGACTTGGCCTTATTCTCAGCATTGGAGGGGGGGGTGGCATCGTCTCTCAAAGGCACCGGGCTTGCCACACTGCCCGCGTGCCCGAGAACCGGAGGGGGGGGGGGGAAGGGGGAGGGCAAGAGTGCCGCGCCGGGTGCTGTCATACTTTTACGAACAGCAAGGGGGAGGCGCCCCAGCGTAAACAAGGCGGGTGTGGGTCGGCGTTGTGGCTTGAAGCCCTTCCTGGTGGACACACGCCCTCCCACCAACCGCACACCCCAAAGGTGTCATTTTTTTTTCTCTTGCTCTCGGTTTGCTTCCCAGAGAGGGGCTGATGATGGGGCCATATTATTTTTTTTGTCGTCGACAAATTTCACGAGGCGCTGCAAGAGAGAGAGAGAGAGAGAGGCTGCCGCACAGGCTGGCATGGATTTCATTGTCGACGTCCACTACCTGACGAACTACCTGATGCAAAGGAGGGGCACAGGCAGTGCCACACAACAAGGCCAATTTTTTTCAGATGAAAACACCCCCGACCCCCGACCCCCACCCCTCCACCCCCCACCCCTTTGGCTGAGACTAGCACAGGGGTAACCATATGGCAAGCCCTTTCCCCTTTCCCCCGTTTCTCTTCTCCTTTTTATCAGAAACCTCTCCCTTTTCCCTTTTTTTTGCAGCTTGGGCTAGCGAACTGGCGTCACGGAGTGCCCCCTAAAAAAGGGTCTGTACACAACGCGAGAACTGGGCACGCCATCCTATATCCGATTCAATTTTTGATACTTTTTCATGAGGTGGCAACAAACCTTGGCGTGTGGGACAACTAGGGCAGTCGTGTCCACAATTTAAGCCAGAAAGGGTGGTGCTCAACCCCTGACGCCGAGTATTTTTGAAGGCGTTTGGACAAACGCAACTCCATACAGGTCTTCTTTTGGGGGGGGATGGGGGGGGGGGGGCAAGGCTGGACAAATGCTGCATTTTAAAAATAAAAAACATAAAATAAAATAAAGTGCAATAAAATGCAGTAAAGTGCAGTAAAATGCAGTAAAGTGCAATAAAGTGCAGGAGAGCGTGTTGTAGGGGTGGCTCGGCGTGACGGTGGGCAGGATGCTGACCTGCCGTGCCAGGGGACCCTGATCCGCCCACTCTGGCCAACACAAGGCCACCAAGGCAGTGCCCCCGCCAGGCCCGCCCTGCTGCTGTTCGGCATGCTTGATGCTGCTTCCGAGTGCCGGGGCCAATCAGGCAGCAGGCGCACCCCAGCACCGCAGGCGCAGCAGGGCGGACCAGCACGGCGGTGTGCGGTGGGCAGTCCACCTTCCTCGGACGTTGTACAGCTGAGCTCTGGCGTACGGGTTCTTCACCATCCCGTTCGGGGAGGCTGGACATCAGAGCGGACTGAAAGCACTCAAAGCAGGACTGAAGCCAGGCGGAGGCCGCACCGATCAGGTCCTGCGAACCCACCGACCCAACATAGGCAGGGCACATCCATCCCGGCCTGCATTCTCTGCCGGAGCCTTGGTGCGTCCCTGTGACCTTCAGGAGAACCTCCGTGCAGGAGCGGTACTTTTTGCCATCTTCTGCGGGTTTGCGGCTGTCCGCAAACTTGCAGACGTGGCTGCACCTCTGTAAAGTGGGTGTGACTCCAGCATTTGGCCTGTCCATAGTGGTCCTCCCAGCTGTACGTATGCGAAGCCCAAGGCACCACTAAGGACCATGCACTTTATCCAAAAATCCGGAAAATAAAATACAATAAAATGCAGTAAAATGCAGTAAAATAAAGTGCAGTAAAGTGCAGTAAAAATTTGCTGCCAGCCTTGGGGGGGGGGCACGCACCCGCCCCTCCCCCTTGCATGATCACAGTCCTCAGTGCGACGTCCACACATCCTTAAGGTACCGCTGGTTCTTCTCCATCTTGTTGAGGCGGGCCTCGGCGTTCTCACGGGACATGCCGCCCTCGCCAGTCATGACCTGCACCAGGGCCTCCTCCACAGCGCGTGCCATGTTCTTCGCGTCACCGCAGATGTAGATGTTGCCGTCGCTGTTGATGATCTGCCAGATCTCCTTGGCGTCCTGCTCGATGAGGTGCTGGACGTACACCTTCTCTGCCTGGTCACGGCTGAAGGCGACACGCAGGGCCGTGATGATGCCCTTGTCGGCACAGCGCTCCATCAGGTCGCTGTAGATGTAGTCCTCGCTGCGCTTGCGGCACCCGAAGTAGAAGCGGCAGGGGCCAAGCTCAGCGCCCTGCTCAGACCACTTCAGCTTGCGGTGGAGGAAGCCGATCATGGGAGCCACACCTGTCCCTGGCCCGATCATCAGCATCGGGCGCTTCTTGTCACGCGTCGGGAGGTGGAACGTCGACTTGCGGATGAAGCAGGGCACGGTGGCGCCCACAGGCTTGTCCTTCAGGTACTCACTGCAGAGCCCGCCCTCGGACACAGCAAGGCAGAGGTGGACGCTCTTCCCGTGGAAGAGCGAGTCGGAGGCGATCGAGTACCAGCGAGGCTGGACACGGGGCATCATCTCGTAGAAGAGGTCCAGCGGCACCTTGGTGGAGGGGAACATGCGCAGGAAGCCAGCGGTGGTCCTGTGGGTGTGGTGGGGCAAGGGTGGGGTGGGGTCGTGATGTAGAGAAACTATCAGTGGGATAGCAACGGTTGTGATTATAATTGTTTTGTCGGAGGGAGATGGCCCCCCACTGCTAGGTATTGCACCCCACTTGGGGGCGGGGGTGATGGCAGCGACCCATGTGGCTTCCCTGCGGCGAGACATACCTGGCCTTCTTCACCGCCACGTGGTACTTCGCAGAAGACTCTTCGGACACGCGGAGGAGGCTGCGGAACTCGTCCTGCTCAGCCTTGTCGGCGGTGAAATGCGTGAAGGCGCGCAGCACGCTCTTCTTCGGCACACCCTGCAGGTCGAAGTACCACTTCAGTGCTGTGCGCACGTCGACCTTGTTGGGCAGCTGGTTCCGCTGGCTGGTGGTCATCGTGAGGCTGAGGATATCGCTCCCCGTCTCAGGCTCGAGCAACTTCATGTACTCATCCACAGTGGCGTCGGAGTTGGACGGCAGAATGCCCAGGTGGTCGCCCGCCTGAGTGGATGTGGTGGTAGTGGTGGTGGTGGTGGGGGTGAAGTGTGAACAAAAGACCCACTCCTGAGTCGCACACCCTCAGGCCAACGGTGCCGTGGCCTAGGCCATAGTCATACCTCGTAGGCCGGGAGGCCGGTCCCTGTGCAGTCGATCTCGATGTGCCGTGTGGACCTGTTGTCGGTGCAGTTGAGCAGCTCGTCGTTGCGGGTGATAGTCCCCCAGCAGGGGATCTTCTGGCTCGGGGGCAGCGTGGAGCTGGTGACGGGGAACGGCTTCGGCGCGTCCTTCGCCGGGGGGTGGCGCTTGATCGCCATCTGCTGCTCCGGCGCGTCGGCAAACTCGTCACGCGCCTCCAGCCCGAACTTCGCCGTCGCCTTCTGCCACATGTCCTGCTTCCAGTTGTCGAAGTCCTCCTCCATGTTGGCATCCATGTCGCCTGTCCCGAGGGTGTGCACACGCTTCGCACCCAGCTCCCCCAGACGCCTGTCGAACTCGATGCCCATCTGGCAGAAGTGCTTATACTGGGAATCGCCAAGGCCAAAGACCGTAAAGTTGACCTCCTCGAAGCCGTTCATATCACAGCCACGGTCCTCGTACATCATCCAGTCGTAGAAGTCCTTCGCTGTGTCTGTCGGCTCCCCCTCGCCGTAGGTGGACATCAGCAGCACGACAAACTTCTCCTCATGCAGGGACTCCTGGTCGTAGCTCGACGCGTCGTGCACCTGAACGTTAAACCCGAGCTTCTTCGCCTCACGACCCAGGTTGTTTGCGTACAGCTCGGCGTTGCCTGTCTGAGATCCAAAGATGACAGTGATGCGGGGCTTGCCAGCGTCATCCTTCGCCTTCACGCTTGCGGTCCTCTTGCCGACCGGGGGCGGCACCGTCTTCACAGACCCGAAGAACATCTTCTCCAGCGCCTCCGACGCGAACGACATGATCGCGGCGACAAGCAGGGGCAGCGCGCACACCCACAGCGGGTAGTCGTAGACAAACACCACAGCCCCCACGGCTGCCGCGCCAGCGTAGATCATCATCTCTCCGCTTGGGCCCGAGGGCAGGGCAGGTGCCGCAGCAACCCCTCCTGGCGTGGGTGGCAGTGTGTGCGGAGTGCGGGTTGTCGAGGGCGTGGAGTGTGGCAGATGGGCATTTCACAGTGAGTGACACGGTGCGCTAGTGTTGGCAACCACTAGTGGAGTCGACAACTGAAACCTCGACAACTGACTGGGTTGTTGACGACAAGTGCCAGTTGTCGACTCGACAACTGGCACTTGTCGAGTCGACAACTGGCACTTGTCGACTCGACAACTCTATACACTGTACTGCAGGAAGAACGCCCAAGTATGAAGGGGAAAACGCACAGTTGGGTTTGTGCTTGGGATATGAGGTGTGGTGGCATATCAGCGCTGGACTTTGTTGCGAATTTCCTTGTGCCGTTTCTCCCTCCCACAACCCACATCACCAGGGTCTTGCAAGCCCTGACCAGATTACCTCCATTGTTGAATAGATACACACACGCCAACAGACACACACACACACAGCTATCAATCATGCCTGCCTCTGCCAAAACCACGGCGAAGAGAAGCAGAACGGAGGAAACCGCCCCGAGCTCGGCCCCCCCGACGAAGCAGCCCGCCACTCAGCCGGGCTTTATTCAACTTTTTGTTGAATACTACGTCGAGCCGGAGGAGGGGGGGCGGCTGTCGAACACAGCCCTGAAGGCACTGATCGGGAAGATCACGGGCAAGCCCATAAAGGGCAACGACGGGACCGTGAGCGCGGCGATGGGGGCCAGGTACAAGGAGTACCAGGGGGGGACGGTGTCGGAGAAGTCGGCGAAGGAGGCGCAGCTGGAGAGGTACTCCATCCGCACCAAGGGGGGGACGGATACGGAGTTCATTGGTGTGAGGATCACACCATCTCCATCAGCCTCCGCCAAGTCCAAGGCGAAACTGGAGCAGATGCAGAAGCTGCACCCGCACGCCGCCCTCACCTCGGGCGTAAAGATGTCCCGGCTCTACGCCGCAGAGGTGAAGCTGGCTGCCCCCCAGAAGACGAAGGCATCCTCGAAGGCAGACAAGATCTTTCCTCAATACTCAGGAAGGAAGAGAGACGTGTCGTCGTTGCAGGGAGCAGCCAACACCTTTGCTCCAAGAACCGTCGGGGGATTCTACGAGTTCATCGTGGAATCTGGGCTGTCGACGGTACAGAAGGTGACCCAGAATGGGCACATTCTGCGCCTCACCCTGCGGAGGCTGCGCGCAACGCAGGACTTGGAGGCGAAGGAGTACGAGGTGGACCTGCACATCCCCTCCAAGTACCTGCTGGACCCGGGTCACGCTGCGCAGGTCAAGGACCGTGAGGGGATCGTCGTTGTGAGGCAGCTGCTGGTGGATTCTGGCGGCGAACAGTCGATACAGGCAACGACTGACACCGGCAAGTTTACAGACTTGCTGGATGGCGACGAAGATGAAGAAGAGGAACTGGACGATGAGGCAAGTGAGACTGCCCCCCCACCTAGCCCAAGCCAATCTAACTCAGGCCCAACGCAGGTGGATGTGGATGACATTTGATGATCCAGTGTGAGTGTGGAAGCGTCAACGTATATGAAAGCAAACGGAAGAAAAGGTGCAGAACGATCGCAGTGACACTTTCCCTTTTTTGGTTATCACTCTTGACGTCATCCTCCCCCCGCCGGTTCCTCAGGCATAGCCTTTTTTGTTGGGATGCACACACACACCACAGGAGAGCCGGGTGGGAATGGTTCCGAAGAGACAATGCAAGATGAAATGTCCTTGATGGCTGAGGGTATTCGCAGGTCACGATTTGTGGCAGGGACGTCCATCCGGAAGTGCGGTGAAATCTCGAAATGCATTCGAGAGACGTTTCGGGAGCACGGGAAGGCGCCTGAGAGGCACGGGCTCTCCCCGGCGACGGTGAGGAAGCATGAAGAGCACCTCCAGAGAGTGGTCGAGGCAAGGAGGGGTAGTTTGCTCAAAACTCTCGAGCACATTGTCGAAACACACCTGCATCGCATCGACATGGAACACCCTCGTGTTGTCCTGACTGCTGATGGCTATAACCCGGGCAGCAGGGACCTCACAGCCAGGATCCGCTTAGCTGCAGGTATTGCTCTAAGCTTTGGAAGCTGGCAACGGTCGAAGCAAGATCTACTCAGCCTGTGCCTCGGAAAGGACTATGGAGCGCGACCTCATTCTTTTCGAGATCCAACAACTTCAAAGTTGGGGCGAGAATGGGCTTTGGGGGGGTTCAGGACATACTCCGAAGTTAATGACCGCCGTTGGGGCATTCAATGTGTGTTCATGTGTTGTTGCGGGCAGCTGGGAAAAGGCAACAGGATCTCTCTACCGAAGACTTGAGTCTGCTGGGCTGGCGGACCACGTCAAAGAGAGAGGTCAGAGCGGGTGTGTCTTTTGGATTGATCCGAAAAAACCACCGAAAACCATACTGAACGTGTGTGTGTGTGGCAAGGAACCTTGGGGTGTGCCTCCCACCCCTACTCAAGAAGAAACCCAGTCTCTCCCGGAGGAGGTTCATGAATTTCGATGCATTATTTGTGACTACTCCTCAGCAAAGAAAACGTCTCTGTTTGCACACTACGATGCAAAGCACAGACCAGGGAGCAATGTCCCTTGCTCGTCATGCACAATCGAATGCAAAATATGTCACACAACAATAAGATTGAAGGGACAAAGCCAGCACTACCTGGCCCACCACCCCCGCTCTCTCACAACAAAACGTTGCTTACTTTGCTTTGAGACCTTCCGTAGTGTCCGTGAACGCGATCTCCACATGAAGACTGACCATCCTTGAGAAGGGGACAAGGAAATTCGCAACAAAGTCCAGCGCTGATATGC
Source organism: Rhynchopus euleeides (assembly GCA_963210315.1). NCBI lineage: Eukaryota > Euglenozoa > Diplonemea > Diplonemida > Diplonemidae > Rhynchopus > Rhynchopus euleeides. The sequence continues at coordinate 1,203,092 of OY723306.1, read as the reverse complement.
CACCACACCTCATATCCCAAGCACACACCCAACTGTGCGTTTTTCCCTTCATATTTGGGCGTTCTTCCTGCAGTACAGTGTATAGAGTTGTCAAGTCGACAACTGCCAGTTGTCGACTCGACAAGTGCCAGTTGTCGAGTCGACAACTGGCAGTTGTCGAGTTTGAGGTTGTCGACTCCACTAGTTGAGGTCACTCGTAACTACCAAACTAGTGCACCGTGGAGGCGGGTAGGAGGGGGGGGGGGGCTGGGGTTCCGGGATGTTCTATTTTCAAACAATTTCTTTTTCACACACACGCACACCTGCAGCTACGCCCCCCTGCTTGCAACCCCCCCCCCCTCAACTCTACTCCAGACACTCCCCGAGAAGGTCACCGCACCCATGCATCAACTGCTTGACACGCTCACGACGCTGCGCCTCCCTTTCTACCGCCTTCAGACACTCCGCCTTTGAGGAGATAGCCTTCTTCTTACCGACTTGGCCGCTGGGGCCGCTCGCCCCACCCCCCTCACCCAGGCTCGCAACATGCGTCACCCTCATGGGCAGGCCTGCCGTGCTGCCCCCAAGCCCCCTCCTGTCCCACCGCCGGGTTTTGATGGGCTCTGTCATGCCGGTGCCGTGCAGCCCCAAGCCAGACCCCTCCTGCCAGCCCATACGCCGGGCCATGGCAAAGCCGACCGAGGCCTTGCGGTAGGGCGCGCTGCACGACCCTACCCCTCCTGATCCTCTGCCGAGCGGATTTTTCCCAGAATTTCCTGGGAATTTCCCTCCGGGGGGTTCGGCCTGACCCGGAGGTGCCCCACCCCCCACGGCGGACTGCGCTCCCGATCCCCTCTTCAGGCCACGCCGCACGGCACGCAGCGAATGCCCTGTCGAGGCGTGGTGCTGACTGGCTGTGCCTCGATACGCCACCTCGCACACATCGCAGAAGGAAACAGGGCCCTGGTGGGGCCGAGCCACACCCTCCTCCACCTCCTCCCCCACCCCCACCACCCTCACCCGCCTCTTCGATGCAGGTTGCGGCAGTGCCGTGTCGAGGGGTCGGGCGGTGCCCCGCTTCCTCTTCCGTGGAGGATGGGCTGCCGCCACACCCGCCACACCCCCCTCCGCACCCCGCACACCCCCAGATGCAGGGCGGGGGGTGCCGGGTGCGGATGCGGCTAGGTCAGGCCTCAGGACAAGCCCCGCGTAGAACCCGGAGGCTGAGCTGTTCCCCTCACCACAACCGCCTGGCTCTGACGCGCTTCCCCCCGCCGGGGCGTCACCGCTGATTCCCGGTGTGGAGGTGTGGGTCGTGGGGGTGGTGGTGGTGGTGGCGGTATCTCGCGCTGCTGATCCCTCAAGCAGGAGCCGCTTCTCTTCAGCGAATCCCACGCGGGCGGGTTCGAAGCCCGCTAGAGTTGCGGTGGTTTGCAGCGGGAGGGGGTGTGCAGGGCGTGGCCCGGACATCAGCAGCAGCAGTAGAGATGAGGGGAGAAGAGAGAGAAGAGAGGGGCGGTGGGAGATGGGCTAATCCCTTCAGAGATTGCAGCAAGGCCCTGCAGGGCTGATTTGAAAACCGTATGACAATACGCGCGGGGTTTGGTGGAGCGTCAATGCGAGGGAGGGGGGTGGCAGGGGAGGAAGGGTGGGGGGGGCGCGCCGACTGTTCCAAGTGGTTTCAGATACTGCAGCCTCACGAAGCCAGGTCGGTGAGGTGGTGGGGGGGGGGGGGGGGGTGAGGAGGGGTGGTCGTGATCTTCAGGCCCACGCCCCATGTCGCCGGGCCAGAGTGATGGGCTCTGCTGGGGCATTTTTTTTAAAAAGGTTTTTTTTTGTTGGTTGGTGCCGAAGAACACCTGCCTGAACACCACCACCCCTGTCCTCCCCTCCCTCCCTCCCTCCACCATCCCCAAGGGGCACACCCGGAGGCTGCACTGCTGGTACACCCGCATGCCCACACCTGCACCCCACTCCCCTTCTCGCAGCACCACAACAGACGGTGTTACCCTAGTAGTCCTAGGGAGCCTGCCGTCCAGCGCTGGAGCGTTCATAGTGATTTGCGTGGTGTTGCATTGGCTGTGCTGTAAAAGACGCGTTTGTCTGTGGGGTCTCTTTTGATACGTATCGCTCCCCTCCGCCCCCCCTCCCACTGCCGACAGACATGCGTTTCAGTTAAGTTGGCTTCGTCCTCCCTTTCGCCTTCTGGCAGAAATCCCAACACAGGTCTGCCCCCTCCCTGACTGTGCCACAGCCCCACAGCTTTGCTTAGTGCAACGGGGGGGGGGAGTCGACCGCCTAACACAACTCACCCACCCCCCCACCCCCACGAAAAAAAACAACAAACCTCAGTTTGTTTTGTGCCAAATCCGGGCAAAGCTAAAAAAAGCAACCTCCCCGCAGCCCTGATCAGGAGACAAAACTGCGTTCGTTGCCAAAAAACGCTGCCTGCCTATCTTCTTGACACTTTGACAGGGAGCCCCCTGTTCCGAAAGGCCCGAAATCACCCCCACGCGACGCCTTCGCCCTACACCCCCCGGCCTGGCAAGTCCCTCCCCAGCGGCGCTGCTTCTAAAGGGGCCAGTGGAAGCATCGCACAACAGGGGGGGGCCGGGGGGGAGGGGAGGAGGGAGAGAAGGGAGAGAGAGAGACACCACGCACAGCGCCCCCCTGCAATGTGACGGGGGCACTATCTGGAGCCACCATCTCTCGGCAGGGCGATGCAACACCCCCTCGGGGCTGGCAAGCCTCCCTGTGTTTCCAAGCCCTCCCTCCTCCGACTAACGGTGCAACGTCTCTGGGCTGAACGATCCGGGTGACTGGCACATGCATTAGGGGCGCCTCCGAAGCTCAGTATTTTCTCCGGCACATCACTGGTGTGTCGGTTTGAAGCGGGCTTCGCAGTATTTCACAAACTCCGTGACATCTGGGGAGTCGAGCGACACGCCGGATTCGCTGGAATGCAAACCGCGCGCGATGGACAGCGCAGCCGCGACAAAGGCAGAACCAGACATCGGCGGCACCGCTTGGGCGAGCTGCCGCAGGCGGAGGCGCGGCAGGAAGGGCGAAAGCGGCGACTGCGCGAGCCAGCATGCCAGGCTCGCGGCCTGCCCATAGGGGTTGCGGAAGGAGTGGAAGCAGGGGTAGGGCGCGGTGCCCGCCGGGGGTGCGGGGAGGTCGCTCCCCACCTGGTCCACACGTGCGAAGAGGGTGTCGAGCGCTATCTTGGCACCGTACTCCGCACGCACGAGGGCTACCGCATCCCGCTTGCGCTTCGACTTGGGGCCGTCGCTCGAAGGGGTGCGCCCCCTCTTCCGCGTCGGGGTGGGTGTGGCAGTTGGCGTGTCCTGTGAGAGGAGGGGGTGGGTGGGGTGGGGTGGGTGTTGGTGGCACGGTGGGATCTTGTAAATTTTACATGTATAACTACAAGTATAATACATGTATTATACATGTATAATACTTGCATGTCAACTATTATACATGTATAATACATGTATATGCCTGAAATATACATGTAAAATACATGTATATCAAGTAAAAATACAAGTATAATACTTGCATGTCAACTATTATACTTGTATTTTTACTTGATATACATGTATTTTACATGTATATTTCAGGCATTTACATGTATTTTACATGTATAATACTTGTCATGCAAGTATTATACATGTAAAATACTTGCATGACAAGTAAAATACTTGCATGCAAGTAAAATACATGTATTTTACTTGCATGCAAGTATTTTACTTGTCATGCAAGTATTATACATGTATTTTACTTGTCATGCAAGTATTTTACATGTATAATACTTGCATGACAAGTATTATACATGTAAAATACATGTAAATGCCTGAAATATACATGTAAAATACATGTATATCAAGTAAAAATACAAGTATAATAGTTGACATGCAAGTATTATACCGTATACGTAAATATTATGGAACGGGCCCATTTTTGGCCGGTCCGTTCCATAATATTTACGTTCCAAAATATTTACAGGGCCAGTTGGGGACTCGGTGGTGAGGACGGCTTGCGTCAGGAATCGCGCGAAAAGTGCACGAGTAGGTCCCGTCAGGGACTCTGTACGCCGTCCGATCACCTGGTCCAAGTCCCCGAGTCGCAGAAAGCCCTGTAAATATTATGGAACGAAAAAAATCTGGAACGCCAACCCACCAGCGTTCCATAATATTTACGTTCCATAATATTTACGTTCCATAATATTTACGTTCCAAAATATTTACGTATACGGTACTTGTATTTTTACTTGATATACATGTATTTTACATGTATATTTCAGGCATATACATGTATTATACATGTATAATAGTTGACATGCAAGTATTATACATGTATAATACATGTATATACTTGTAGTTATACATGTAAAATTTACAAGATCCCACCGTGGGTGCCGAGCTGTTCTGGGGGGGGGGGGAGGATCCCCTCTCTCTCTCTCTCGTATGATTAAGGTGTGAATATCCCCGGAATGAAAATACTCGCACCCTCTCTCTCTCTCTCTCTTTGCTCGTCAACTAGTTGAAGCACTTTGGTGCGTCTTGGGGGGGTCACTAGGAGGCTAGATCTGAGGAAGTATCGCGGGTGAGGAGAATGACTTTGGGTGGGCAGGCTGCCCTCTCTTACCATTTTTGTGTGTTTTACCACTTGCTGGTAGTGCTGCCAGCAAGGTTGGAAGGGAACCTCTGAGGACACTCACCACCATTCAGCAGTCCGGCTTCGGTGGCGGTTTCCTCACGGGTCCCCCGTACGTACATACACATGGCAGTCCCCGGCAACCTCATGGAGGATGTCGCTGCGTTTAGAGATGCTCCTGCCAGGGAGTTTAACTTTAACCATCCTCACCGGGGCCCTGGTGCGGGCCCCGGACTGTGTCAAGCAGGCGTGTATCACCACAAAAGTGCGTGGGGGCTTCGTCTTCGAGGCGTATGCGGCGCTCGCACGCCCTGTGCCCCCCACGGCGGAGAGCCTCAGGGCGATGTGGCGCTGCGCCGCCGACACGGAGGAGCCGGGGGACGAGGCCCCCGACCCGTGGGACAGGATGGCTGGTCGGAGGGTCCTCCTGTGGACAGCGGTCGTGCTGAAGCGCCTGGGCAACCAGGAGTTTCACCGACTCGTCTCCGGCCAGCAGGGCGACATGGAGCGGGCGGTTTCCTTTCGTATCGACAGTTCTACTGCAGACAACTTCCCTCCTCACCCCATCCATTGTTGCCCTCTGATTCATACCGCCTCCTAAAGTGACCCCCCCCCCCTCTCTCTCCAGTCAAGGGGCAAGTATGGCAGGGTGTGGCAACATACCTTGTTTGCCGGCTGGACGCCCCATGCCTCCGCCAGCGTCTGCTGCTTTCCCGGGGAAGCGGGCGGCACCGGAAAGGGTATCTGCTGCCCCCTCGCCCTCTTGGGGGCCGGCTTCGCCGCCGACCTCCCCCCACGCGACGCCACCACCGCATCGACACCCTTCTTCGGCGTCACCTTCCCGCCCTCCTTCGCCACCCCCTTCACCGCCTTCACCTGCTTCCCCCCCTTCGGCGCAGGCTTCGGGAGGGACAGCCTCCCCTTCGCCTTCTCCGCCGACACATCGCCGCCGCCATCCCCCTTCTTCGCCCTTCCCTTCCCCCTCCCCTTGGATGCCTCCGCCTTCTCCGCCTTTGCCTTGGCTTTTGCCTTTGCCTTCGCCTGCTTCGCATCGCCTCCACCACCGTTCACCGCCACGACACCTCCCGCAGGCAACTGCCCCGCAATGCTGAGGGGCAGGGCAGTATGTGCGGGATCCAGGCTCCCGTCCGACATGACAAAGGGCAAGCCACCACCGTAGGGGATGGGGCCGGCTGAACCAGGCCCACCCCGACGCCCGAGATCTGCAACACCGCCGCCACCATCGCCGGCGGCAGATCTGTCCCCGTCAGCCCCTGCCGGGTCGAGCAGCGGGGGCGACGGGAGAAACCCGGTTGCAATCCACCCGCCACCCGCCGCGGTGTCCGGCACCACCGACACCACGGAGAACTGGGACAGCGGGGTGGCCTGACTCCCCTCGGGCAGCGGTGTCCCCACCGCAGGCGACTTCGCAGGGGTTCGCGTTGGGGTCCAGGGCGATGCTGCCGCTGTTGTCGCTGGTGCTGCTGCTCCGCCCTGCGGGGCAGCGCCGCCACCACCCGCCGCTGCTGAAACCTCCGCTTCAGCGGCAGGGGTGCCCGGGAGTAGAGGCGGGGTGAACGCCTGCGTTGCCGCCGCGGTGTTCCCGCCAACAGCAACCCCCCCTCCGGCAGAACCGGCGCCTTCAGCCCGCTTCCGCGCGGTGGAGTCAGCGTCTGCCCCAAAGTAGACCTCATCCGCCACACTCAGGCACCCCGACCGGAGCGACACAGGCTGCTTCGCCTGGGCAGAACCCCGTGCAGCCGGGTCCAACTTGCCCCCGTCCTGTTGTCGGGTGCCGGGTGCGGTGTCGGCGGGGTGGTGGTGGTGCTGAGGATGCGGGGAGACAGCCGGTTCTCCGTCAGGGAGGGGCAGGGCAGACGCAAGGGTTGCGGCCGGGCCGGCATCCGAAGTGGGGTCAGCAGGGTCGCCGTAGCCAAAGCTCCCGCTGAGCGTCCCGCCCCAGCTGAACTCGAGTGGGATGGGCTCGCTGTCCCCGAGGGGGTCGTGCCCGGCCCTGCCCAGGTCATTCGGGTCCAGATTCTCCACGAAAGACCTCTGCAGGTCTGTGTCGGAGTCATCCAGCACACCCGGGTGCTCCTGCAGCGCGTTCATCAGCCTCTTCTTCTTCGTTGTCGGCTGCGGCGACCCACCGGAACCCATTTTGCCTCCACCTCCGCCTCGCGCCTCCACCACCACCCCTTACCCCCCCCCCCCCAACTATGGGAGGAGAAGGTTCAACCGGATGGGGGGGGGAAAGGAACACCGAGCAAGTCTGAGAACTGAGAAAACTTTTACAGCGAGCCCCACCCCCCCCACGAGGGAATGGAGGAAGAGGGGTGGGGGGAGAATGGGAGACTGCCCCCAGTCTCCCGTGTAACGTCAGAGGGGGGGGCAAGGCTCGTTCGAGGCTCTGCGCTCTGCAGCCTTCGTTTGTGCAGGCAGCATGTGTGCGCAGGGGGGGAGGAAAAGGTCACAGGACTAGCGCCAGAGATGGAATGGATGCCTCTATGAAGAACCACGATCCATCGCGGGACAACGAGGGTGTGAGAGCGGGGGATTGGCCTGTTTGCATCGGGTGGTGGGTGGTTGTCGCAGTAAAAAAATGACTGCAGATGTCGCGCCGCCGCCGGCAGAGGAACCCCCCCATAGTACCCCTGATGCTGCCCGCCGTATCAAGGAAGTAGGGGGGGGGGGTGTGCAGGGTGAGGGTGGAGCGGGGGGGAGAGGCAGCAACCAGCCGGCCCATCGTGCTCGGTATATTGGGTAGTGTGTCGCGGTGCTGTGCCTTTGTTTGAGCGCACTCTGCGTCGTTCTGTCTGTGGGATTATCATATTTTTGTCTTTTTTTTGTTGCTGATTTTCCCGTGTTTTTTTTGGAGCAGGTGTTGCAGGCTTCAGCCCTCCCCTCCCTCGACGAGCTGATTATTCACTGCAGTGTTGTTTTTTTTTGCATTGGGGTTGATCAGGGCATTAGTTTGACCTTCCCGACGGAGCCTGAAACCTGGTTACCCTGGTTATGACCCACCAAATATTTTCGCTCGGGCGCTTCGCGCCCGAGCGCCTCCTGCGCCGTTGTGACCGCGGCGTGCTATTATCTGTCTCCCCACCCCCAGGTTATGTATAGTCTCTACTTCCCCCGGGTTTGTGAGAGGTGTCAGACACAGCACACAATTCGCGCTGGTGCCAGGAGGATAACCCATCTACACGCGTGGAGTTGCGCCCCGGGTTTCCCACCACCCATGGTGTTGCACCAGTCAGTGGCGAAGGACACGACGCGGTTCCAGAATCTGTCCCCAGGGATTCTGTCTGCTCCAGCAGAATGCTGCAGATGTTGGCCGCATTCCGGCTGTTGCAGTCTTACGGCACGTTACGGGTCGATCACACACGAATCCGGGTCGCATGCTGGCTCACCTTCGTCGTGGCCTGGGTTTCGTCGGTGAGGGACGGCGCAGAAGGGGGCTGTACAATCTTGGCCTGCATCTGCCGCCGAATGACAGATGCAGGTCGTGTCGTACTATTGCTGCTTGGTGGGGCTAGCGCAGCAGGTTACTTGGTCAGGGAAACCCCCGGTTCCGAGCCAGATTTTTGACTTTTTTTTATTTTTTGAAATAACCAGTTTTCTCCAAATCCTGGTTATCATAACCGGATAACCAGCCCAAACTAATGCCCTGGGTTGATTTTCTGTTTGTTTTCTCTGAATTCTCTGGCAACGTGCAGTTGCATGGCCCATGAATTCTCCTGGCATTTGATTTGGTGTGGCAGCCACAAAGGGCCGTGCGAAAAGCAAAGCCACTGCGTGGACCGAATCTGTCAAAGAAATTGCCATCCAGATCCACTCTTCCTTCGAAGAGACAGACCGCCGTTCAACCCTTTTTCCGAGTTCACCACCCAGAGACTTTTTGTATCAGTCACTCCCCCCTGCTACCACAGTTGCTTCAGACACCACACAACCACAGGGACACACAGAGCAAGGTTGCACCGACACCGGCACAACCGCGGAATGGCGGTTCCTTTTCCCAATCCACAATTCTGCTCCGAATCCGGCACCCGTTTCCACGACCCGCGCCAGGTGGATATGATACTTCATGTTGGGGTGTGGGGGTAGGTGGATGGGGCAGAGGCTGAAACAGGGAGTCAAAAGAGAGAGGTAGGGGGCGGAAGGTGTGGGGTGGGTGGGGGGGGGGGAGGGAAAAGGGGGAGGGGCAGTGTTGTTAAAAACCCGGGTCCCAGAATAAAAACCCCAAAAAAACCCAAAAAACCGGGTTTAAACCCTAAAACCGGGTTTAAACCCGGTTTAAACCGAGTAAAAACCCAGTAGGAAGCTGCAGGGGGTGAACACGTTACGTGCACCGAGCTGGTTTGCGGGAGGGGAGGGGGGCCAGGGAGGGACGCGGCTGTCCGACTTGTTCAACTTTCACAGGTCTTCGTTCATGACCGTATTGCAATTTGGGTTAGCGTGCTGGCATCGCAGCCTGGCCCCGAAGGACCATACCGTGAGGAACCGGGCCCGCTATCCTACTCTTGCTCTACGTGACACCACACGGTTTCGCTCTCCTCCTCGTTGCGCTGTAAAGGAGGGGGGACACACACACACTGGAAGCCGGAGATTGCGCCTGCTGATACTGAGGCGCAATCTTCGCGACGACGCGTTGAAAAGAGCGCGGAATAGCCGCCGAACGAAAGATGGTGGGAGAGGGGATGCAGCGGGTGCGCTTCGGAACCGCACGCAACACCCGCTTCTGGAGGAAACGTGAACGAGAAGGACGGACAGCACGTGTCTTGCGCTCCAAGAAGCGCAAGGCTTGTGAGGCCCGTGGGAAAGGGGAAGGCACGCCTGATCTAGCTGTGCTGATGATCGTGCGGGAGGAAGGAAAACCTGCTCTGTTGTTATGAAACGAGCATCGCTCTAGGGCAGATTCGTCTGCCTCCCGCATGTGCGCTACACGTTTCTGCGCGCGGGGAACCGAGGACTCAGTTCATGACCGCATCATACTTCTCATCGAGAAGTTTACCCCCGAGTTGGTGCCTGCTCGGCAGCTGCTTGACATCCAGGCTGGGGCGTGTCCCCGACGGCCTGAGGAAATGTTCATCCTCAATGATGGAGAGGGGGAGCCGGCAGCCAGTACAAAATCTGCCCAGGCATCCACGATCCTCGTCATCTCCGTCTCGCTGGGTCGGGGGGTCGCAACAATCCTGCATTGCCTGGCTGGTTTGGCAGCTGGTTTTGACTTCTTCTGAGAGGGGTCTCCTCCGGGCGTCGCTGGCGTTACTGGCGTTGCTGGTGCTGCTGGTGCTCCTGGCAAATGACCCCACCACGGTTCGGAAAAACGCCGGAAATGCAAATTCCGCGAAACTGAAAACCACCATTTTGGGGGTACCAGGGGGACCTCCCCCCCGTACCGGGGGTGACATTCTTCCCATCCGCGACACAGGGCAACCGTTGAAGAATGTCACCCCCCAAGCGGAGGCCGAGGGTGACATTCTCTCGGGGTACCCTAGGTACCACCTCTACCATCCCAGCGCAGACTCCGAAGACAAGTACAAAATGGCTGGCGGCAGTGATCTGAGTAGGTCCCTCGGCCCTGGGCCCTCGAGGGGGTGACATTCTCTCGGGATACCCTCGGTAGAGTAAAAACCCCCCGCTCCCGCCCCCCACCAAAAAACCGAGTTTAAACCCGAGAAATCTCAGGAATAAAAACCATAAAAACCCAATAAAAACCCGGTTTAAACCCGAGTTAAAACCCGAGTTTAAACCCACCCTAACAACACTGGGGAGGGGGGGATGTCGCAAAAAACCCGGCGCAAAGGCAACGGGCAAAATGCATCTCTCTCTCTCTCTCTCTCTCTCCTCTCACCCACTCACTCACCCACTGTGTCAAACACTGTGCCGGTTTGAACGTTTTTTTTCCCCGGCCATGCTCTGCCGGTGCAAAGGCAGCGGGCAAAAAAGCTCTCACGTTGCATCCCCCAATGAGAGAGGGGTGGCTTTGCTGCTTGAATGATTTCAACGATTTTTCGGTCGTATTCCTTGCAACCCCCGATGAAAGGGGTGGCTGTCTCGCTGTTTGGACACTACACCTAAAAAGACTTGGAGCTGCGTTCTTTATTTGGTAACGCACCGCGCCTGCTTTGCGCATGGCGCAAGTATTTTTTTTCATTCGAAAATTGAGTGTCGAAACAAACCCCCCATATTCTTCCAAACGTGAGAGAGAGAGAGAGAGAGAAACTTACCCAGCATTCCGAGCGGAACACCCATTCTGTGGAATTATCACACACACCCATCCTCTATACACTTTGAGGGCCATTCGCGATAAAGACGGGCAAGTTTTCAGTAAAAAATACCCGCTACGCCTCCCCCCTCCCCCCCCCTAGGGGGGGTCAAATGCCACCCTTTTACGTGGACAAACACGATTTTTCAAAAAACCGGCGCAGAGGCCCCAAAGCCCCCGTAAACCCTCCAAACCCCCCCAGATCGGTCCGGAAACCCATCGAACCCCACTTTTCCACCATTCCGGGCACCTCAGGTGCCCGAATTGGGGTACCTAAATTTTGTGCCACCGTTTGGTACCGGACAGTGCCACTGTGTGGGAGGTTGGAAAAGAAAATGCCCCAACACACCACATCTGAGGGTTGCAATGCATGTTGCTTGCCAACCACGTCATCCGGTGGGTGTCAGGCGCTATGTAGGTGGCATTAGCCAGGTCTTCGATGAGTTCTGGCTTGTATATGTACCTCCCTGCCACCATGCACCGGGAGGCTGCCTGTAGGTACGGAACAAGTCCAGATGGTCGTGTGATTCCTGTGCAGCAGTGCTCCACAACCGGGATGTGTTGACAACGACTGTTGCAACACGAGCTGTACATTCCGGGAACACACGAAGTGCGCTGTCGTGGTACCCATTGTGCCAGAATTGGTACTTGCTGCGGTCTACTTTGCCTGGCCCAAGAGCACTGGTACTGAACAGTGCAATATGCGTGGCGAGGTGAATGCAACGGAAGCGCGCAAAGTCAATACAGCTCTCGGATGGCGGGTGGTGGTGTCACTAGTGTGTGACGTTCACTCGAGGATACAACGCATCACAATGAATCAGCAACCGTGGACCGAGTACAATACGCTCTCTGTGGCTGGTGTGGGGGACAAAGGCAGTGCCTGTGCCGCAGGCAGGGAGGTACATATACAAGCCAGAACACATCGAAGACCTGGCTGATGCCACCTACATAGCGCCTGACACCCACCGGATGACGTGGTTGGCAAGCAACATGCATTGCAACCCTCAGATGTGGTGTGTTGGGGCATTTTCTTTTCCAACCTCCCACACAGTGGCACTGTACGGTACCAAACGGTGGCACAAAATTTAGGTACCCCAATTCGGGCACCTGAGGTGCCCGGAATGGTGGAAAAGTGGGGTTCGATGGGTTTCCGGACCGATCTGGGGGGGTTTGGAGGGTTTACGGGGGCTTTGGGGCCTCTGCGCCGGTTTTTTGAAAAATCGTGTTTGTCACCCCCATTTGACCCCCCCTACTCCCCCCCCCCCCTGCGAGGTTGTTGCCGCCCCACCACCCACCCTTCCCCGTGAATGATTGCCAGGGCATTTGCATGCCACCCATCGATGGGTCGTTTCAGGTGGGGGGGTGTGATTTTTTTCTTTCGCGTTTCTTGGGCAAGCTCGACGTCATTTCTATGTGTGCTTTCATCGTTTTTTTTCATCCGGATTGCTTTCGACTTCGATGGTTCGTTCTGTCGTGGGTTCGAGGGGGGGGGGGGGGGGGGTGTGGGGAGGGGCGAGGAGATCTTTCCGGCGGTTTGCATGTGGGTTGGAACACAACACATCCCCTTCCCCCGGGGTGCCCTTTTAAAAGGCCGACTTTGCGTAGTTCTTTACGGGGTGTTCTTCGAAAGATTTGAATTTTTTGTGGCCGCGCTCTTTGTTTGGACGTGCTTTATATGTATCTGGTAAAGCAACTACCCTGCTCCCACACCCGTCCGCAAAAAAAAGAAGAAAATCACATCTCTTTTGAACATTTTGGACGGGGGTTTTTTGGATGTGTCTCATACAGCTTTGGCCGCTGTTTCTCCTGGGTTATCCTCGTCACACGGTGGCATTGCCCCCTTATACCTTAAAATGAATACCGCAGGCCCCCCTCAGTGCGGTTGTGAACGGAGCATATGCACCGCAGCCGCAAGCACAGTGTATATCCCTGCGCCTTCGGAGAGGTGTCTAACAAAACACAGAGCATTTTTCCCCGTCACCACGCCTATTCACCCGTTGCCCTGTCCCACAGGGGGGAGGGGTTGGTTACCCCAGCTGAAACCCCCCCGCCCCCCTCTGGTCACATGCCATGAAGAAATCACGCCTTGAAGATGGCGATCCCTTCAATGTGTGCTGCCCTCACCCCCTCCTCTTCCTTTTGCTTTCGGTTCACTCAATGGGTTCTCGTTCCATAAAAATAAACGTTCTGCAAAAAAAGAAAAGACTAATAAACAGCAGGCGGGTTGGTGTGCGATAATGCATGCGGCTTGGTGTGGAATTTTGAGGCACTCCCGTTATGGGGAAAGCCCTCAACACCGCAATCACCAGAGAGACAAGGGACAGATAGGCGTGTGCGGGGGTGATGCTACCGCGGGGGTCATATTGTCACGTATACGGGGGGTGGGCGGAGGGGGGGTGGGGTGTGGGGAAAGAAAGAGAAAGAGAAAGAGAAGAAGGCCTTTGCGAAGCGGTGCAACGAAGTGCGATTGCTTGTTTGGTGCATCCCCCCCCCTCCTTCCCGCCCCCCTCCAGTTTATTATCCAGAGGCTTAGGCCGGTTTAGCGAAGGTTGCCTGAGAGAGAGAGAGAGGGAGAGAGAGAGAGAGCAAGATATAGCCAACAGCTGGCCGATCGATTTTGGAGGTTGTGGTTTTCATACCCCCCAGAAGTCTGTAAAAAATATAAAGAATGAAGCAAAAGCCAGCAGTGTGCCTGATCACTGAGTCAGCGCGATTCAGGATGCAACCACCCGAATATCGGAAGACGGAACCGTGCTGGGAGGTGGCACGCGTGTCGAGTCACTGGGGGAGGGCGTTGGTGGATTCCCGGGATTCACGGGTTGAGTAGGGGGGGTGGGGGACGGCAGCAGACGGGACCCATGCGGGGTGGGCGTTCGCCTCCGTTTTGTTGTGACAAAACCGTATCAGCGTAGCGCCGCCACCTCATAGAACCTGAGGGAGGGTGGGGGGATTGGACCCGTTTCGGAAACTATCAAACTGTGACAAGAGCGGGATGCAAAACAGGGTTTAGTGGGGGCTCCCGGCCAGAACATGAAATGGAAGTGGTGAGGGAGAGTGAGAGAGAGAGAGAAGCCATTGAAAACCCCGTTGATTTTTTTTTGTCGGTGCCGGCAAAAAGAAGCTGTGCACAGGCACCGCAGATCTGCACTTCAACACCCACGCCGTTGCAGGTGTGTGAGGTATTGTGTGAGTGGAACTGTTTTTTGTTTCATGTTGGGTGACGCACAAAAAAAGAATGGACAATTCATCCTCGCAATGCTACGCTGTTTTGCGCCCAAGACACAGAGAGAGAGAGAAAAGAGAGGAAGTCTTGTCTATCTGACAGTCGGCAGGAGGTGCTGTGCAACCCACACTCGCACGTTAATCTTGCTGGGCTTACTGTAGATCACACAGAGTCGAACTCGGATGCTGCCTCCCCACACTTCACACAATAACAAGCACAGCAACACCAACCCGCACAGGGTGCGGTGCGGATATGGCATGTTTTGGAAGGAGAAAAAAACATATCGATATCAAAAGAAGCACCCATCTCTGTTGGCCACGCACGTCTCTCGCGGTGGGAACTGTACGGTGAGAGGGGAGGTGAGGGCATGAGCGATCCAAACGATTTCCAGCCGTGCCCTTGGGCATGCTTGTTAGATGCGCCCCAAAAGGGTGTGATCCATTTTGGGCCGATTTCTTTTGGAAATTCTCGCTGCAAGCCAGGAACTATGCATGGTAGAGGAGAAGCGAGGTGTGGGGGGCGGGGGGCAGTTGGCTGCCAGCCGAAAGAAAAAGAGGTTCCCCAAAAACTTTGTGTCTGCAAATCAGAAAGGGGAGAGAAGAACCAGCGGGTATTCGTCGATCGCGAGAACACCCCACACGCCTGCTGCGGGTGTGGTGTGTCCTGCATGATCTGCATAGCAAAGTTTCCTGCGTTGTTAGCACAACTCCAAAAATAAATCAATGCTGACGGCAAAAATCAGACAGGGCAGGGCATAATTGGCACCATTCCCCCCCATGACCAGTGAGTCATGGACAAAAGGGTGCAGATCGGATCCGGGGATCACATAGCTGGGCCATCATGCCTTTCGTTTTGGAAAATCTGAACGAGTTGTAGCAGTTTGCACACACCCATACCATCCACCCCTGCCCCCCCCCCCCCCAGCCCTTCCTGATTATCCCTACGGGACCCGACCCACAGTTCGGCGGTTGTGGGGGAGCGGGCGAATGGGGTGGCTAGTCGGGCGACAACCTTGCAGTCAGTAAAAACAGACTGCGGTCAGGGGGGGGGGGGTGGGTGGGTCAATTAGTTATTTCCTTTGTTGCGATTGTGGCGTCGGCGCGCGCGCAATAGTCATTTAAAGTACTTTTTGTTTGCTCTTCAGAGAGGTTCTGTCTTCTCGGGGAAAATATGGACTGGCACACAGGGGGGAGAATGGGGGACAGGGAGGGAGGGAGGGGATGGGAGAGGGGGGGGGGGTTCCACAAAAAAATACACTCAGGGACGCTTGCGCGCCGCTTGCACGCGACACCACCACTTCATTTTTCAATAAATCCTTATTTTGGCACCCCGAGCAACGCTTTTCCCGTCGTTACTTCCATACCGCTGCAAAATTCCTCCTTTGCCTCCCGAAGAGGCACTCTCGCTCAACTCAGCAGGCAGCAGTGGCGCCCCAGTGGCAGATTTCTTGTGGTTCGGGGTGTTTGGGTGAGTGTCGCGCATGAGGAAAAATATTTCGCAACAAAAAAAAACGAAGGGGGAGAACCAGGCGTGTATCTATTTCACGGAATGAAAATAGGAATTTGGGGAAAAAATATTTTTTTGCACTATTTTCCTTTGGATTTTATTGTGACCCTACTTGGTATTGGCAGAAAATTTTTATGTTCCCGGTCTTGGATGTGCTCAAACATTCAAAAGAACACATTTTCCGTGGCCAAAAAATTTTTTGCACCCGGAGGTGGGGATGGGGGTGGTGGTCACTACTTTTTTGCACCATTTTCCTTTGGGTTTTATTGTGACCCTACTTGGCATTGGCAGAATTCTTCTATGTTCCCGGTCTTGGATGTGCTCAAACAGTCAAAAGAACACATTTTCCGGGTGCAAAAAAATGTTGCACCTGGGGGGTGGAGAGGGGGGTCGGAGGGCGGTGTGAGAGGCTTGCTCTCGAGCTCAAACCAACAGATGTTCCCTACCGTGGCCTCCGGCGGCTGGGGGGCTCCGCCCCCCAGACCCCCCTGTGGCGTGTCTTTGCGCGACAATTTATCGTCCCCCCATGCGACATGTGCTATCTGTCAGTTGTGTTGTACTTGAGCGTATGCGACTATGGAGCCAGGCCAACAGACGTTCGCTACCGTGGCCTCCGGCGGCTGGGGGGCTCCGCCCCCCACACCCCCCTGTGGCATGTGCCTGGTCTTGGAGCCAAGTCCTTGCGCGTACGGGGCTGCGGTTCCAGCACCCTCGCGGAAGGCTGGGCCCGAGCACTGATCTCTAAGAGACGAACCACCTTGCGAATGCGATCGGGTTTGCGGGCTTGCGGCCATGACATCTCGAAAGGGTCGTCATGTTTCGGGTTCGACTTGGTGGGCATCCGTGGCATGCAAGAGATGGCACACCAGGAGCCACGCAGCACCAGGTCGACCTGGATCTGATCGAGCTCAGGGGGAAGGAAGCACAGTCACCAAAGTGATATCACCGCCGGCCTCAACCACCAAACTGCAACCGCAGAAGTTCCGCTATTCTCACAAGGGAAGGCGCCCTGGGATGTAGCAGTGATTTGTGTGCAGCGCCATCAAGTGACACTGACCGCCTTGAACAGAGAGGTAGTGTACAGATGGCGATCAGTGAGAGGGCGTGATGTGTCCTCCCACTTCCCCATCTACCTCCATTCGTTCACCGTTGTTGATAGCGATTTTTTCGCCATTTTTTCGAATCGTATGCATCGGTCAGGCCGAGTGAATCAAAATAGCGCAAAAATCACACCAAAATCTGTGTCTGAGGCACAGAAATCGTGCAAAAAAGCACCCAAAAAAAGTGCAAAAAAACCAAAATAGGATTTCGAAAATTGGCCAAAATACCCCCAAAATAGAGCCACACCTGGGGAGAACAAAAAAGAAAATCAATCATCCCATCACAGTGGGCTCTCTCTCAAGCGGCAGGCCGCCCCAAACTCCCTCCGTTCCGCAGAAAAGGGCGAAGACAAAGGAGGGGGGGTATGGGATGCCGCAAGAATAAACTGGATTTGTCGCACAGTCCAACCAAACGGATAGCATGTGTATGTGGAGGGTGTGGGAGGTGGGGTGCTCCAAGGGGGGGGTAGGCCCTTGCATGGCTGTTTAAATCTCTGTTTAGAGCTGTCACAAACACGATTTTTTGGATTTTGGGCCAAAAACTCCACCAAAATGGGCGTACCTGGGACCCCCCCGTGTATAAGTCCCCCCCCCCTTACCCCCGTGTTTAAGTCCCCCCCTGGGGGTCTGGCAGGGGGGGGACTTAAACACAGGGGGACCTAAACACGGGGGTGGGCTGGTCTGGAGGGTCATCAGGTGGCCCCTAGGCCCTCCAGGTGCTGTCAGAGTCGAAAAGTGGGGTGCCAAAAGTCCATCCGGACCGGAATTACCCCCCTACGACAGCAGAGGAAGAGGTCTTCTTGGTCTCCACTGTGCCACCCCCGTGTTTAAGCCCCCCCCGTGTTTAGGTCCGCCCCCCCCGTGTTTAAGTCCCCCCCGGCCGAAAATCGCCTCCAGGGGGGGGACTTAAACACGGGGGGTCCCAGGTACCTGGCCAAAAATCGAGTGGGGGATCACTGAAAAAATCCGAGAAAATAGCGGACACCCTCGGGAAAGTCGATCCATTCGAATTACTTGGCATTTTTTCCTGAAAAAACCCCCGAAAAAGTGTAACGCTCGTGTAACGCTCTTAGGCCGATTTGTAACGGTCCAAAAATACCACTTCCAAAAGGCAGAGAAGGCCTCTAAGCACCCCAAAACCACACAGATACCCCTCGGGGTAGGTTCCTGGGTGGTTTCTAGTGGTTTCGAGGGCCTCATGGTACCCAGAGGCGGTCTGAAAGAGGTTTCTCGTGGAAAAATTTGATACTTTCCCGAAAAAACCCTTATTTTTGGGAGCTGAAATCTGCACGAAATCCCCAAACTATCACCCAAAATCGTCACCAAAGTGAAGAATTCACCCCGGAAGTGATTCCGGCAGACCAAAATGGGTGGAGTACCCTGTTTTCGGGTCAAAAATGCTGATTTTTTCAATGATATCCGCCCATGTCATGGTCTGTAACAGTAGTGTAACAGTAGACCCCCCAATTTGGGCCGTTTTGGACCAGTTCTGAGCAACCACTTTCAAAGGCGGAGAAGGCCTCTAAACACCCCACAACCACACAGCTACCCCCTGAGGTAGGTTCCTGGGTGGTTTTTAGTGGTTTTGGTGGCCTTGTGACGCCCAGAGGCGGTCTGAAAGAGGGTTCTCGTGGGAGACCCACCATAACCCCACCAATCCCTTGTTTTTAGGGGGTGTAACCAGGGTGGGCATGAATCACCCAAAATATCAGCCAAAATCGTCACCAAAGTGAAAAATTCCGCTCGCAATTGATTCCGGGAGCCCAAATTGGGCGGAGTACCCTGTTTTCGGGTCAAACCTACGGAATATTTCAGTGGTATCCACATATGTAAATGGTCAGTAACAGTCGCGTAACAGTAGCCCCCCTAGCATATACCGACAAAGTGGGCACACACTATGAGATGAACATGGCATCAGGTGCAGTGCCCGCAGAAGAGACCCATGTGTGACACCGGTGTGTCTGTAGGACGAACAGGGGCTGGGAGAAGGCGGCAAACAGCAGGGTGACGATGGCAGGGCAAAACTCTGGAACGAGAAAACGGGCTCGCACAAGCACACTCAACTGCAGCCGAGATCCGACAGCCGGGCAGACAGTCTGGCAGAATTCAATGTTGTCAGACTCAAGAATCGCCAAGAAGGGATTCTGTATCCCTTGACAAGGAATGAACTGCAGGAATTTGCAGCAGAACTAGGTGCTGAGGTCCCAACCATACTCAAACGTGGATTTGTGAATTTTCTGGGTGAATAACAGGAGAAAAGCGCCCTAACGGAGGGGCTTTTTCCCACAAAAATACCCGAAAAATCCCCAAAAAAGCTGGAAAATTGGGGTGGAAGGGTGGGAAACAGGTGGGAGAGACCCACAAAAGTCATTTGGTGGTGTTTTGGGGGGTATTTTGGACCCAAAAATAGAAAAAATGGCCAAAATTTGGTTTTGTGACAGAAAATCGGGGGCTATGCAAGGGCCTAAAGGGGGGGGGGTGGAAAAGCAAAGCCATAAAAAAAACCGTAAAAATGTACGAACGTAGTAATACGTTCGCTTCGATGTGGACACCCTGTCCCTCCCACTGGCAGCAACTCGTGGAGAACAGTTCCGGACCACTTGTTTCGTTTGTTATCCCCGCTCCCACACCCTTCACTCAGATCACAGGCAAGTGTTTTCTGAGAGGGGGGGGGGGGGAGAACGGCATGCAGCATGTAATCAGTGATCTCTTGATTGCACGCGGGAGGGCAGTCTGCGACGAGGGGGGGGGGGATTTCCCACACGGTGGGATCCTGAAAAATATAGTACTATATATAGTGACATGGCGACTATAATAGTCACTATAATAGTGGACGGGTGACTATTATAGTCACTATAATAGTCGCCATGTCCACTATAATAGTCACTATAATAGTCGCATGTCACTATAATAGTCACTATTATAGTGGCATGCGACTATTATAGTGACTATAATAGTGACATGCCACTATTATAGTCACTATAATAGTGGACTTGTCCACTATTATAGTGACATGCGACTATTTTTACAACTATTATAGTGACAATTCTAGTGACATGCGACTATTATAGTGACTATTATAGTCGCCATGTCGACTATATAGTCAGTATGTGCTCAGTATATAGTGAACACATACTTCTATGCGAACATGGGCTGTCACTACATGTCGAGTAAACGGCCAGGACCTGTCACTAAGTGTCCAGTAAACCGCGTTTTTGGTCCACTATATGGCCGGCATTGCGACTATTTTACTGACATGCACTCAACATGTCCAGTATTATAGTGGACGTGTGGCCAACATGTCAGTATTTACTGAACATGTCCACTATTATAGTGACCGCATACACGCATGTCCACTATAATAGCCACTATTTTAGTGGCATGTCCAGAAAATACTGAACATGTCCACTATTGTAGTGTCGCATACACGCATGTCCACTATAATAGTCACTATTTTAGTGACGGCATGTCCAGTATATACTGGCCATTTTACTTGCATGCCGAAGTGGTGCGTTTCCCTTGCGGAACGCCTTGGCAAATGGGTGTCTCCCAAGGCAAAAATGAGTGAACGGGCAGCATGCCGTTCCACATTTTTCTCTCGTGAGGGCGACCCCCTTGCAACGCAAGGTGAAAAATGAAGAAACGGGCAGCATGCCGTTCTACATTTTCCCCTCGTGAGGGTGGCCCCCTTGCACCGCAAGGTGAAAAATGAAGAAACGGGCAGCATGCCGTTCCACATTTTTCGTCTCTGGATCAACAAACGAGAGTGCACCACAAGTCTAGGCATTATCTGCCTTGAGAACCTCTGCATGGACAGGAACCGGAAGCCCCCCTGTGTAGGAGTGATTCAGGAGAGACGAAAAAATTCGTCACGGTGGCGCTTCAGGCGTGTGCCGAGCTATATGTCGACACACCTTCCCGGTGGGCTCCAGGCATTTGCCGAGCTAGTGTATTGTATCAACTGTTATAATAATAATGAGAAAACATCCATGGGTCAGCAGGGAAACCCCTGCTGTGGGGGACAGAATCGACGTGTTTCTTTGAAGAAACAACAACCTGCGGGTTACCGCTGGGGTCGATGTCCAAAGGGGCGCGACACCACGGGGGTGCCACACCGCTTGTCTTGGGAAGTTCTTCACCTTTGGTGAAGGCGGAGTGTTCATATAAGCAAAATTTACGTACACAAGCAGCGCTCAACCATACACCAGCAAACCAAGCAGGTAGCTGCCGAAGGATCGGTTCGTGCACCTGAGTCTGTACTCTATCTGATCTATTCCGGCTTTTCATGCTTGTCCTTTCAGGCCGGAGGTCTCTCTCTCAAGGCATATAGTCATTCTCCCTTTGCCACAGACCAGTGGGAGTATGTTTATGTGGAGTCACCTAGAGTCACAGTTATTCGGTGCCACCACGAGAGAGAGTCCAGATTCAGACCGTGTGTCATCCTCTTCCACGGCCAGGCAGAGCTTGCGCGGGGGCAAGATGGCTGAGTTGCCGGGCGTCTACAGATGCTCCACACACACGACGAGCGCCAGCAGGAGTACTGGTTTCCGACCGATTCCCGACCACCTCTAATTCCACAAGGGCGCAGGCAGCCATATGGGGGTTTTCATTCCATTCCCAGACATCCGAACATAGTCACCTAGGGGGGCCACCACGCAAGGCCGCTGACATGCACAGTCTCACGCCGCTTTGTGTACGTAAATCTGCACCCAAAGTTGCCCTGCCCCACCGCCCCCCAACCGCCCGGTAGGTAAGACCCTCGGGGTGCTGCATCCCCATCATCGGGTCACCTAAACTTTCGGCAAAAAAGCACTCCGTCTTGAACTTTAAAAATCTGAAAATTCTGAAAAAGAAAAGCAGCGCAAAGCAAGGCAACAAGGGAGCAATGCGATGGGTGGGGGCACGAGCTTGAACAGGGCAGGGTCAGGGGGGCCGGGCAGGGTCGGGGGGAGTTTAAAATAGCTGGACAATCAGCCATGGTTCTGAG
Source organism: Rhynchopus euleeides (assembly GCA_963210315.1). Lineage (NCBI taxonomy): Eukaryota > Euglenozoa > Diplonemea > Diplonemida > Diplonemidae > Rhynchopus > Rhynchopus euleeides. Next base: position 1,181,373 of record OY723306.1, on the reverse strand, counting down.
CAATGGCCGTGTCGTCATTGCTCTTTTTATTCATTCTCTTGACATACTGGATACCGTCAATTTTGACACACGTCTGTACCGTCTGTAATCCACGAAATGACCCAAACATGATGTGCTTCATTTTTGGGACCGTCAGTGTGATCAGGATCAAAGATCTCGGGGTTTCTATGACTTCCTTCGAAAATGGAAGGTTCCAGATCACAAGGACCAGACTTTGGGGCCAGATTTTTTTTGCTCTATTTTTGAGGCGAATTTTCACCAAGGCCGAACAGGCCAAATTCGCGGGGCCGTTTTAATGCGTTTTAGGCCTCAAAACAGGCTCAAAAACCAAAAATTCCCTCGAAAATGGGCTCAAATGTGCAAAATGGACCCATCCGAAAAAAAAATCGAAAAGGGTCCCCCTATACATGTCGACTATTATAGTGACTATTATAGTCGCAGGTCCACAAAAATAGTGACTATAATAGTGGCATGCCCACTATTATAGTGACTATTATAGTCGCATGTCCACTATAATAGTGACTATAATAGTGGCATGTCCACTATAATAGTCACTATAATAGTGGCGTGCCACTATTATAGTGACTATTATAGTGGACATGCGACTATAATAGTCGCACGTCCACTATAATAGTCACTATAATACTGACATGGCGACTATTATAGTCGCCGTGCCACTATTTGCCCAGTATGTGTCCAGTATAATTGAGAATGTGTCCAGTATGTGGCGAGTAAGTGTGACAAATTCGGCAGTATACCATTTCCATATAGTACTATGTGTCCAGTATATAGTCACTATATAGTGGCAACTTATAGTGGACAAAAATAGTACTACATTTTTCAGGATCCCACCGTGCATACGACACCCTGCCCCATCCATCCCTCTCGCCACACACACACGTTAATCTTTTTAGTTTAGTGTAGGACGCCCGAGCGAGCTCTAGCGCTGCCGCCACTGTAACACACACACACACACACCCCTCTCCCCTCCCTTTCGCACAGCTGAAACGCCGAAAAGCACGGGGCAATTCCAGCCCCAGCACCTCGAGTCGTCAGTGTATTCGAGAAAGGGTGGGAGGTGGGGCGCTGTGCCGTCCCCTCGGAATCTCGTCGAACGGTTGTGAACGAAAAGAATCCCGCTACCATCCAGATGTGACTGAGTGAGGACACGTGAGCAGCAGACCCACACCTACCCCCCCCCCCCTTCACTGACTGCACGACGCGCTGGCAGAAATCTCCTGAACCGGTTTGAAAACAGTAACCGGTTCCTTGGGAACCGGTTTGGAAACCGGTTGAAATCACAACGGCAAACCGGTTACTGACAAATCCGAACCGGTTGAGGACAGGTTCAGAACCGGCTGGGACCGGTTCTGAAACTGGCAAAAACCGGTTCGTGAACCGGTTTGCAGGAACCGGTTTCAGAACCGGTTCGAGAACCGGTTCACGAACCGGTTCCGGAACCGGTTCATGAACCGGTTCGAGAACCGGTTCTGAAACCGGTTCCGGAACCGGTTCCAGAACCGGTTCTGAAACCGGTTCCCCCAGTCCTGACCGGATTTCTATAGGGGGACCCTTTCGAATTTTTTTTCCGGGGGGTAAATTGAACGTTTTTGGCCATTTGAAGCCACTGCGACCATTCCCGGGCCTCGGAAATCAGATTCTTGCCCCTCAAATGCGGTACCGGTCCGGACGAAAATCCGGACCGGAACCGCAGGTACCGCATGCAGAAACTGGCAGAAACCGGTTCGCGAACCGGGAGAACCGGTTTGCCCAGAACCGGTTCCCGAACCGGTTCGGGAACCGGTTCTAGAACCGGTTTGTGAACCGGTTCACGAACCGGTTCGTGAACCGGTTCTGGAACCGGTTCACAAACCGGTTCTAGAACCGGTTCACGCAGTCCTGACTGGATTTCTATAGGGGGACCCTTTCGAATTTTTTTTCCGGGGGGTAAATTGAACGTTTTTGGCCATTTGAAGCCACTGCGACCATTCCCGGGCCTCGGAAATCAGATTCTTGCCCCTCAAATGCGGTACCGGTCCGGACGAAAATCCGGACCGGAACCGCAGGTACCGCATGCAGCCGCCCCAGCGCCGCCCTCCCCACCCCCCTCCCCAGCCTGTCCCAGAAGAGGTCGCTTTTCCCATTGGTGCCTGCCTATGTATTGCCTCTGTTGTGCCTGCGCCTGTGCCTCCCTGCCCTGTATTTTTTTACCCTCACGGGTATCACGATACAGGGCAGTCCACCCCCTCCCCCCAAAAATCGTTCGCATCATCTTGGCGCCCATTCCTTCCACTTTCTAGATGTGTTTGGTATTTCCGAACGGAATTTTCCAGCGTCAAGACTGATACCTCGAGTCAGTCACTTCTACCGCCGCTGCGATTTGCGATACGGTAGTTGTGCAGAAATGCTAACATTTAATTTGCTCTGTGGAACCTGGACTGCACCTTCTGGGCTGTGAGTCTGTAGATAGTTGGACAGTTGCGGAACCCATCCTTTGTGTGCCTCCGACTTGAGGAGCTGTCGACTTCAGAACCAAGGTTCAGAACGAAGATGACGACCTGCTGTGAGCTGCAAACCTTCTTGACACACCTACCGTACCTGCATTACACTCGTGGTAATTCCATACCCCTGGAAACAGGAGACCACCGTCTGTTCACAGATGGTCTTGAGCGTGGTAGCCATCTTTGCTATGGAGTCACGATTAAGTCTTTGTGGTCACGTGGGCCCATGAGCAGCGGATACACTTGGAGTGGAGGGAGGGGGTGCGGTTCTGGAAAAGCGGGTCTGAATCTGGTCAAGGACGACTGAGGGCTTCAGTTCGAGTTTAATGTGGGTCCAAGGGTACACAGGAGATCACTGCTTGCATATTCAACCTGCTTGTCATCCTCTGGTTACTGTTCAACGGCTCGAACTCCTCGACTTTCCTTGGCTGACTGAAATGAAACAATACGTATGCTGCTATTGTGTTGTTCCCCTGACAGAGGAACACAAGGGAAGGGTACTGCAGCTGTCCACGAAGTGGCTCGACGTAGCCACCTCACGCTGCCTAGAGGGTCGGTTCAGGTTGAAGCAGAGCAATTAAGTGTTAGGGGGATGCCTTTGGTCAAGGCCTTTTCTAAAAAAAATTGACCCACGGCGCCTGTGTTGTAGCTCGGTCTACGCCAGGTTCCACACCCCGTCATCGCAAAACGTACACATACACAGAGGCAGGCCTCTGTGGTACGGGAGCATGATGGGAGGAAATTTTGCCTTTTGGTCAAAAAGGCGCCTTTTTAGAATAAATTGACCCGCAGGGTGGCTGAGTCTTATCAGACAGGCCGACCTATGTTGATCAATGGAACCACACAACCTGTTCAACCTGCAAACCACCCGGGGTGGCGGCTGAGTCCTCACCCCTGCCGTAGCATGAGATAAGCCGACGTCGACCTCCGCTCCGGTCTCTCAACAACGGTCGTCACCAGTTGAACCGCGTCTGGGAAAGCCTGATCTTTGGATCTGGCCTCCCTGTTGTCACTGTGATTCGAAGAACTGTGGGGTTCAGAACCAAGGATGGGGAACTGCTGTGAGCTGCACACTCTCTTGACACACCTGCACGTATCTGCGTTACACTCGTGGGAAACCCGAACCCTGTATTTATACAGGAGACTTCCATCTGGGACAGTTTCTGTTCCAGATGAGCTTTGACAGTGGTAGCCATCTTTGCTATGGAGCCATCGTCATTGCTATCGTCGTCACTCGGACCCATGAGCAGCGGATACAATTGGTGTGGAAGGAGAGGGTGCGGTTCTGGATCAGTAGGTCTGAATCTGACACTGGGACTGAAACCCATAGGTCTGAGATGACTCAGTGCGGGTCAGGTTCGTATACCGGTCCACCGACCGGTACACGGCCAACCGGTCGGGACCCACTTTGCCCGGTTCGCAAATGTCGGTTCTGGAACCGGTTCACCGGCGGAACCGGTTTACCGGTGAACCGGTTCGTCCGAACCGGTTCCAGAACCGGTTCAGCCCGTGCCAGCGCGTCGTGTGACGAGCTGTCTGGTAGCTGACTGGTAGCGAGTGTCCCCCTTGGATATTCTGTTTTGGCAGTGTCGCTCTCCCCTGCCTCCTCCTCTGTTCTGTGGCTTCTTTCCTTTCTGGTGTGCAGCGATGATGGCAAGGAACAACCGGCAGCCCACACTCCTGCTGCTGAAAGGTGCGGCAGGGCGAAATCAAGAGCAGCAAAGGCGCAAGGCGCAGGGGTGGGTGCAGGGGCTGCTGTCGACGTTTTGATAATGTGCGGTGGCCTTGAGAAAGGGGAGGGGGTGGGGGTGGGGGGGGGAATGGAGGTTGTGAAAGAGGGCCTTTTTGTTTTGATATACTCTTGATTATTATTCACTGGCACGGCATTCTTCTTTCCCGCAGGTTCTTTATAAAAATTACCCCTCTCCCCCTTGTGGGTCGATAGGTGAAACATCGTGCTGCCACTTTGGGGGGTGGGTGGGTGGATGAAACCGACAATACGGTTCCCGAGAGGGCGAAATGCCAAAAGGACTTGGGGTTGCATTCCTTGTTAGGATGAATGCTAGTGTGTCAAAGTGCGCAGGGATCACCGAACGCCACCACGAGCCTTTCATTTTTTTTTGTTCGAAAAAGAAACACGATGATTCTGCCAGAAAATAATAAAGCCTTGTCCCCAAAGAAAATCGTTCAAAAGAATGTAAATAAAAGTGGTGAAGACCTGTTTTTTTTGTTTTCGTTCTCAAGCATATATGACAAAGCAAGCCTCCCCTAACTAAAAAGGAGGTGTGCCACTTGCCGTCCCGGAAGAGAGAGCGGAGGACGTAGGGTTTTGAGGCCCCGAAGCCCCCCCCAGGTTCCCTGCCTGGCCTACCCAAGAGCCTTACACCGGAGGTCGCCCCTCCCCCCTGTTTGGTGGTCCACCGACGAGCAAGTTTAGGACAATAAAAGGAATGGGTCACTCTGGCACGAGTTTTTGAACGAGTATTTTTTTTGAACAAATTCAACGGGTTCTTTCCACCTCCTTTTTTTTTTAGGAGAGGGGGCCCGGTGCCTGCGCGCGTCCTGTCGTACTGTGGCTGCTTGGTGGGGCTAGCGCAGCAGGTTCTACTTTTGCTTCTACGGGCTCTTAGCACTGTAACATGAACTACACAAACAACAAAGCTCTAGGGCAAACAAACCGCGCACTGGCCGGGGTTGAGCTGCGTGGGGCTCCGTGCTGGCGGCATGAACAAGGGGCTGTAGGCAAATCTACCATTCACAAGGGGCAGCCCGCTGGTGAGGGGAAAAGGGGGCGAGGTAAAGGGGGGGGGGGGGGCAGGGGGGGAGAGGCGAAAGCGACTGACAGCGAGGGCGTGGACCGACTCCGCTGGCGCATTCACCGGAAGAAAGGGGAAGGGGGCACGGGGGTGGGGAACGGGAGGGGGGGGGGGGCGAAAGGAAAGAGGGGGGTAGGGGGGGGGGGGGGGGGGGGAGCCGACCTACGGCTATCTCGCTCCCCTGGCGGCCCTACTCCCCTGGCTCTGGGACCCCTGGGAACTCCGCTGCGAAGACCCCCGCGCCCCTGGCCGGCTCGCCCGCGCCCGCTTGCCTGCCCGCGCCCTCAGACGACAACAGACCACGTTGTACGCCTCCGCCTGTGAGGCCTTGTCATCCCCCAACTCGGCCCACCAAGCCTGAATGGCCCGGAGCGCCGCCTCCTGCTCCTCCTGCGGTCGGTGCACGTCGGGGCAGAACTGCTCCTCCCACTCCCCCACCGTCGTGGCCCCGTCGTCCTCATCCATCTCCTGACCACGCTGCGGCGATGCCGACTCCCGCTTCCGCTTCGGCTGCGACGACATCGAGGTGGCTGGTGCTTGCGCAGGGTTGGAGCCTTCCTCGGTGGCGGTCGGGTCGGAGCGGCCGGCTGCGGGACCCTCGCAGGCGGCTCCTCCGCGTCCCGAGGCCCCAGATCCATACAGGTCTCCCCCTGCTCCACGCATTCCCCACACGCCCTGCAATCGCAACCGAAACAACGCCAGTGTTCGACTGCGGTATCCACCGCCTCTGCACAGCGGGCACAGTAAAAGCGGCGGCGCGACGGCTGGGACGGCACCTGGCACATGGGGAGGCCCTGCTCCCCCCCTGGACAGCCAGTCCGCCCCAACACCGGCGAGGGGGCGAGGGCAGACACTGCCTCCGCCAGAGGTGGGGGCACCAAAAGGGGGGTGTAGTGCTTTCCCTGATGCTTGACTCCAAGCACTCCGACGAAAGGCTTCACCCGGGGGCGGTGGACCGTGGGGGGCGCTTGATCAGATAGGACCACCACAGCCCACCCCGACCCCAGCGCAAGTCCATGTACTGCTACCTGGTCCGCCCAAGAAGCCTCGTCCCGGCTACCCTCGACTCGCATGGCCGCAGCCCAGGACTCGCTGTTCGGCTCGGCCCGAGCACAAAGGCCTGGGTCACGTAGCACCGCCTGGACGGCTAGCCTCCGCATGCCCGCCGCCGAGCCTCCCATAATGAAAGCCGCCGCATCGAAGAAGCAGTCGCCTGGTGTGAAACGGAACCCCGTGCACTCCTGCATCCCCAAAGACCGTTGCAGCCTGGACAGACCGTCCCCTCCCCCTGGGGCCCGGCCCTCCAGCAAAGCCTTTGTCAGTGCGGTGCTCGCCGGGGGCGGAGGAGGGGGCTCCGCTTGCCCCGGCGGATGAGGGGCCACCCCTTGGTCCTCGCGTGGCAGAGGTAGTGGCGTGCAGACGCACCTGGTGTCGTCTTCGCCCAGCTCACAGCAGGTCGGGCACACCATCCTCGAGCAGTGACCACACTCCCCATGGTGCACGGCCGTGGTGAAGAGCGACGCACAGAACTGACAGCAACCCGGTGACCCCGACACATCCACGCGCCCCGGGATAACCGGGCCCTGCGGCACCTCGACCTCCACACACTTCGTGTATGTGACCTGTTCCACCACCTGGTCCGGCACCGTGACCGGCTTGAACCCCCCGTCCACGCCGCCCACAAAAAGCGCTTGGCATGGTTCACCTGGGGCCACGAGAAGAGGGGGGAGGTTGTCTCTAAAAACCACAGCGTGGACGTCGAGGGCCACCGCCACCCCACGGAGGGCCACCTGGTCCACGTCTTCGCCACCCCCGGAAGCCAGCATACGCCCCGCCCACTCGTCGGGGTCTGAGAGGAGCAGACGGAGTGTGGGCGCTCGACGGACGCACACCACCGCCAGGCGCAGAAGCTTGTCAGCGTCGATGTCAAACCCCAGGTCACACGCCGCGGCCGTCACCGCCACCACCCACGTTGCTGGGGCCCCCTCCGCCACTGACCCACCCAGGGCGGCGACCTGTTCTGGCATCGTAAGAGCATTACCAAGCCCCTCTGCCAGGTCCTCAATAGCCACTCGCGCCCCTCCTCGCTTGTCTCTCCACTTTTCGATGACGACAGAGGGGGACGGAGATGTCGGTGCTGCCTCTGCCCGAGGGACCGGGTCCGCCTGGGGCACAGGGCGCTCCTCATCAGGGTCAATGAACACCTCCCCCTCCCCACGCGAGTCAACCGAGAACCGCATGAAGTGGTCCGGGTTCAGGGGGGCCGCGGCCTCTGTAGCCAACGCCGTCCGGCTCACTGCTGCTGGTGATATGGGGCCGCATTCAAGGAGTGTTCGACCCAGGATGTGGCTGTACGCGCTACTCACTCTGGTGGCGTGGCTCTGGGTGACCAGAACCCTGCTTCGCCCCGTCCGTTCTGCTGCTAGGCGGCCCAGCTTGCCGAAAACCTGGTGCGCCGACGGCCCCAGACCCCCGAAAGCCTCCATCGCAAAGGCCGCGAAAATCTGGCCAGATCTCCTGCAGGGATCACGATACCTCCTGTTCTTCTCTGCCTCCCCCGCTGCCGCCGCCGCTCCAGTAAACCTCGCAGCAGCTTGGACCACGGAAGCCGCGAGGGGATTGCGGATCGTCACGTCGATGACCCGCGGCCACACCCGGCGAGTGACAATGTCCCCGGGGCGCTCCTGGGAGTCCGGAAGGATGTGGAGCGTCTCCATCTCGGGGCTCGTACCCGCTTCCACCGCGAGCCTGTACAGGCTGTCCCGCACGACATCGTGACGCCGAGTGGGCCCACCCCCCACCCTACAGTTCAGCGCGTGGGTGCCGTGCGTGTCCATCTCTTGCCCACACCTGCCGCACTTGGCGTCTGGCTCGAAGAGGGAGATGCCCAGCCTGTGCCGCGTCACCACAACCATTTCCTCTCCCCCGACACGCGTCTCTTCCGTCAGCTTGCCCGCATACGTGGCCCCTGCATGAGGGAGTGACAGGGACCGGTACCTGGCTCTGTCACTGGCGTCTGCCCGCTCGTGCAAGTCTCGGTGGTGAACGTCGATGATGGCCAGGGAGAGGTCCTTCTGTTTCACCATCTCCGTGGGGCGGGACTCCGAATCCACAGCATCCCCCTCGCTCACGTCGTTGTTGTAGGCCGAGCTCAGGGTGTGCCACGCCGCCGTATCCCAGGTGAACTCCTTGTCCAACTCCCGACATAACAGATACCCGTTCTGCATGGAAGCCATCGCTGCGGCGTGCCAGTGCTCCGTAGAACGGCGTATACCGAGCCCACCCACCCGGACCGGCAGCGTCGCCTGTCGCATGGCGTCGTCCGGGAGAGTGTCGTCCGCCAGGCAGAGGATACGAGTCAGGCACTTCTCGACCGCCGCATCGCTCTTCGCCAGGTATTCCGTCGCACCCCTATGTCCCAGTGCACGCATGTAGAACACCAGGCGCGCGAAACCCTCGCAATGCCGGAGGAGAGCAAGGGCCACTTGCCTGTCTTCGAGCGTCGCCAACGCCTCAAGGTAAGGCGCGAATTCAGCCAGCTTCTCGTCCATGTAGCGCTCGCAGAACTCTCGCGACCCTATGGGCGTGCCCAGGAGGGTGAAATCGCCCCCCTCACGGTACACCACTCCCGGCTTGTCAGTCTCATCAGGGAGGCGAAGAAGGAACCCTTGCGCTTCAAGCTCGGTCTTCGAGAGGCGGTTGAGGTCGATAAGCTCACACTTGTCCAGCTTGACCTCCAACCCCTTCTCCTTGCTCCACTTCACCACGAAATCCAGCGCCTCCTTCACGACTCCCGCTGGCCCCATCAGCACGCCGTCGTCCAGGTAGAAGACACTACCTCCACACCCTGCGAAGTGCCCGACCAGCATCTCAGCTAGCTCTTTAATGGCTAGGGAGAAAAGAAGTGGTCCGAGGGGGTCCCCCTGCTGAACTCCACACGTGGACTGGAAGACGTGCCCACTGTACGATAGTGTGGAGGGGGACCCGTAGCACCACTGTGCGAAAGGGAGGAGGCCCGGGATGTCTCGTTCAACCACCTCTAGGAACGCCTCCCGGTGGACAGAGTTGAACGCGTTCTTGAAATCGATTTTAAGAACGACAGCATCCCGGGGCCCACCACCTGCGGCTGTCGCCTTGGCGCGCTCCGCCCACTGTGCCACCACCGCTACACCCGCCTCGAGTCCCCGTTGAACTGCGACGCCCACCTGCTTCCCTTTCATCAGGATGCGCCGTGCTGCGTCTTTATGGCGAGTGGAGAGCAGCTTGGCGGTTAGCCTCCTCAGAGTCTCACCGCACGCTATCGGTCGCACATCACCGTCGCTCTTCTTCAAAGCGGTGAGCTTGGCGCCTGCCAGGATCGGCATGATCTCCTGCGGAGCCCTGCCTGACGCCATCAGGTTCACCACCTGTGTGAGCCACGCCAACGGCTTCGCCCCTGCCGCGTCTTTACACTCAACTGCCTGGCGGACGTGATCCGGGCGTAGCCCCACTTGACCCCCGGCCGACCCATTAGGGAAGGTCTTGAGTGCACTCATCACTTCGGCCGGGGTGAAAGGCCGGCACGTGGCAGGGGCTGGTTCGCGCGCATGCGGTGGAACTCCGGTCGGGTGTTTCGATTCAAGGGCTGCACGCGTGCTGTCTGTGTTCTCCGCCACCACCTCAGGGATGAGGCTCTTGTGTGCCGCGGACATGCGATTCTGCCGTGCATACTTCGCGACACGCCTTTCCATTTCGCCAGGGCGCGGGGGCCCCCCCACTTTTGGCGGCTGCGCCTTCTTCTCGCACGCTTCTACCCACAGCAGGTTGAAGTCCCCCTTCGCCCAGCGATCGAAAGTCCTCAGCCTGTCCCTGATGGTCCCCTCCATCCTGTCCCCCATCCGCGCCCCCCGTAGCAGGACTGACGGGGCCAGCAGCAGCGCTGTCCATGCCTGCACTGTGTTGTGGGCCGCCACCTCCCGGAGTAGACCGGCAAACGTCCGCGTCCATGATGCGACGAGGTGGTGCGGCACGGATTCCCACACCTTGATGTGCTCCGCTCTCACTGCTTCGAGCCCTGGGAGGGCTTTTGCCTGCACCCCTTCCCCCGCCGGCACTGCTTCGGGTTCCGGCTCGAGTCTGTGCCGACAAGCCAAACACGCTGTGTACTTGAGCGCGATGACGTTCTCGCAGCGAACACACTCCCGATACCCGATGGCGCGCAGGACACTGGGGGTCACCGTTTCACCCCTGGCTGCGTGCTTGTTCAGGTGCCCCAGCATGGACCCCCGGAGGATAGGCACGCCACATTGCATAAGGGAGGTGCGACAGCTGTCGTGCGGGCAGTACACCTTGTCCGTGGCCCTTTGCACCAACTTTGCCTCCACCGTAGCTGCGTCCATGCCCTCCGGCGTGGTGATAACCTGCTCCCCTACAGACTCCGTGGTGAGGAAAGCGGGGTGCGCCATCCTGATGAGGTCTAGCAGTTGGCCCCTTGGGATGTCCACTTGTTCGTAGTGGTCCCCAGCTAAAGCAATCACCCGGGTGCGCTTGAGGAGGTCTCTATCCTTCACACTACGGGGGCGGATCGCCACGACTCGATGAGCACCCGGTTGAATGACCACTATATGCAGGTCCCAGAGCCGCGCCGCCAGTTGCAGGGTGAGGTGGTCCATCCACCCGTCCTCTCCGATCGCGTTGGCATATGCCAGGAAAGCCTCCTTGGCCCCCCCGAAAAATGCCACCAGTTCCGGTCGCGACTTGGCCGACTTGGCGAGGTCAGCTCGACGCGCCCCGATCACTTCAGCCTCGAAACCCAGGGCCCAGTACCCGCAATCCCCCGTGGCGGAATTGGGGATGCGGGAGGCGTGCAGCAGGCGCAGTGTCGAATCAACATCAGCCCAGTCCCGCCCATCCATCGCGCTATCCTCTTCCGCACCGCCCCTGAGGTCCCCGGGAAGGAGGTGCACCGGCTCCGCCCCGCTCCCCCGCACCGCGACCTGTCCCTCTTGGCCTCCCGGCCCCCACGCCCATGACGGCATCCCCCTTGCTCGCCATACTATCTGTACACCCGTTTTTATAAAAAGGAGGGGCGTGCGTGGCCCCTTCCACTCGCCACACTTCCTCACCACCCACCTCAACGCTGCGCCCCAGCGGAGGATGCCCCGTGTCGATGCACCCGGCGGGGGGGGCGGGGGGGGTGAGGTGGGGGGTGGGGGAGGGGGTGAGGGTGGGGTGGGGCGGGGGATGGGTGGACGGAAGGGGACAAGGTAGACAGGGAGCGAGAGGAGAAACTCGGGGAAGACAGCACAACAGGAAGAGACACCCGAGGGGAAAGGCCCGGCCCCCACGACCCCTCCCTCCCTATCTGCTGTGGGGGCACCGGTCGGGGTGCCCCGGGTCGCGCGCCGATCTGCTCTCCCAGTCGAAGACTGGCTTCGCGGTAAACCGCGGGCGTGGCTGTCGACCACGCGCCTGTGGGTTCCCCCACGCGTTTCTGGGTGCGCACCCAGGGACCGGGCCCGGAGCCACTGACGGGCTCTATGCGCATCGTTTCGCCCTGCTAAGAGGACGGCGCACGGTACCACTCGGCCCGCTCGCCTGCTCCGCCGCCCCAGGAGGGCCGTCAGCCGCCCCCTCCTTCTCGCCCGCCATCGCCCGCGTCGCCTTCTTCTGGCCGGCTTGGCCCAGCTCGCCGCTGCCACTGCCGCCCAGCACGCCGCTATCACCGCCGCGAGAAGTCCCAGCATCGTCATCCGCCGGGGTGGGGGGGATGGGGGGGGTGAGGGAGGGTTTTTTTTTCGATGTTTGTTGGGTTTTGAAAAGTGGGGAACGGGGAAATCTATTGGCTCGGTTTGTACCTTCCCGTTGTGAAGATATTCACCGGGCAGTTACCGAGCTTGGGGAGGGGGTTGTTGAGTAAGACAAACACGAAAATTGGGGAGGGGGGGGGGTGGGGCGGAAGCGGATGGCAGGCTGAGATGGTGATGCCTCGCTTTTGTGTCGTTTGTGGTCGGTGGGGAGCCGAGCCTCTGCGGTGTGGGGACAGCCCCGTACCCCACCAGCCGCGTTACGCAACCAATGAAGTACAGAAACTGTAGCTTAAGAAATCGTTGGTTCCACCTCCTCACTCCTGCTCTTCTCCGGGTAAATTTGAACGATTTTCAAACTGCCCAGGCCCGAGCCTATTCTGGATCAGATTGCGGCGATCCCCCCAGCCTCCAGCCCACCACACCTCCGCGGATGACAAGCCCGATACGCGCATTTCCACACAGCTGGAACTGCCCCTGAAATAGCCGATTTCGCAGCTCTCTGTATGTAGTACATTCTTACGAAGGGTTTCAGGGGCGCCAGCAAACGCGGTTCTTTTTGAAACACCGTCTCCGGCGAGCTGCGCTGGGAAAATCGCAAAAAAGGGGGGTGGGGGTAAACTCAAATCGGTGTTCTTCCGAAAACAGCTGCAGAAACGTATTTTGCAGTGGGGGGGGGGTGGCCGGGGCTTCGGGACAAAAAAAAGCTGGAACTATCAAAACAGAATAAAAAATAGCAAGATCAAAGGTTTGTGGAGGTTACTCCCGGACACAAGGCGAGAAGGCAACATGTTCATAGAGAGAGTGTGTGTGTGGGAGGGGGAGCGGGTGGGATAGGGCAAGGCTGTACCCCGGAAATCCACCCCTCCCTGTATAGCCCGGCTTTGACACAGTAGGCAAACATGAGGAAGAGGGCGGGGTGCTCTGGTGAGAACGCTTGCGTTGGCTGGGGGCTGGGGGGGGGGGGGGTGGAGGGGGGTGGGGGGAAGCAGCATATCAGCATACCAGCCAACCCGCAAAACGAACCCGCAGCAGCACGCTGTCAAATCATTTGAGACAGGGAGAGAGAAAAAAAAAGAGAGGTTGGCATGGGAGACGTGCCGCTTGTGCACACGAAGCAGGCACCCGGGTCATTTGTTTTTTTGGAGAGATAAAATATGTAACCCCGCCAGACTCGGAAGCCACGGCGAGGGGGTGACCCATTGCAGTACAAAAAAAATAGATCTGAATACTATCTGAACACACACAACTGACATGCTGAACGATTCCCCCCCCCCCCTCCCCGCCACACATCTGAGGCGCTGCAAAAAAAGCAGAAAAGGTGGGACAGATTTGCTTTTTTAAATTGTCTTTCTCCCTGGAAGGTACCAACACCCCGGGGGGAGAGATGAGAAGGGAGGATGTGTCTCTGTGCGTGTGTGACTCCGAGGAGACACGGCCCAAAAAAGAATCGTTCAAAATCATTTCAAGACGAGGCTTCAGCCGTTATTCATCATCCTCGGGGATTCCCCTGAGAGAAAGGGACAGGCCCCTTTGATTCCAAGTGGATGATCATTGCAGGAAGAGGAAAACGGAAAAGGGTTGCGGAATGGAAGATGTGCGTGTGAGGTGTTGTGCGGTGAAGGGGGATGGCCAACTTGCAAACACTTTCGCCCCCAGAGTGTCCGGTGAGGGAGGGTGGGGTGAGGTGGGGGAGGGGCGTGTGAGTCAAAACCCAAATGAAACCCCCCCCCACCACCACCACCACCACCACCACCTATCAACGGGGTAACCGCTTGATTTGCCCACAAGAGCATCGCCAAGAATCAGGTGGGGGCCAAGCGCTCCAGCAACAGGGCTTCTATTGGTTGGCACCGGTAATCATGGGGTCGTGAGAGAGTTCGGCTGCTGCATGGACCCGCGGTTCATCTGCCAATACTATTTTTTTTGACTCCCTTCCGCTCAGGGGAAGGGGGGGCGGTGTTTAACGTTGCAACCCTGAACCCAGGGTGTGTGGAAGCAAAAAATATAGTGCCTGCCAGCATATGGACAAAACAGACATGCACAGGGGTGCATGCTGCACTGGTTTTGCCGATAGCTGGCTCCTCAGTGGCGGCGCAAGTCGGAACGCAATGGATGCCCTCCACCAGATGGATGATAGACCGGAGGGGAGTAGAGTATGGCTCACCTTAAAGATTCTTTGAAAAGTGCGGCCTCAATTCACGTCTCCAAGTTACCTCGAAAAAACTGGCATGAAACACGCGCTCAGGGTGATCACAAACAAAAAGCATGGCCCGAACATGCGCCCTCCCTGGTTTCCATAAGCTTGCGGCACGAGAAAGGGAACACCGCCCATCTCAATAACCAACCGAATGAAGTGCCCTTTGTGTGCCCTCGCCCACCTCGCCCAACCTCCCCCCGCGTCCCCCGCCACGGCCACTTTCCCCGGATCAAGTGAAAGTGGGTGTTGTACCACAGGGAATCACCGCATCGCGAGTGGCTTTGGCAGGCAGGGAGGGAGGGAGGGGAGGAGGGGACGCCCAATTAATAACACACGCGCTCCGCACACACACACCCCCCCCCCCCTGGAGAGAAGAAGAAATCAGAGCTCCCGGAGAAAGAACAGATTAGTGAAGCGGTGGTGTGCGCCCCTTGAGAAAGCCGATTCGACAATGCGGAGTGATGTAGTCCGTCGTTTTTTTTTATTGGTGGTGGGAGTTCCCTTGAGGGCCCCCCTAGCCACGCAATTAGCAGCACCATTCACGCTGCATTGTCCTTCGACATTTCTCAGAGGCACCATGAAGGGGTTGCTTCAGCTGTGACAGCATGCGGGGAGACAGAGTGAGTGAAAGAGATGTGTCCCACAAGGGGGGGCGGGCGTTGCGTTCATTTTTTTCGGTTTCAACCTTCGGCACCCCCCAACCACCACCCACACGTTAATCTTTTTAGTTTAGTGTCGGACGCACCGAGCGAACTCTAGTGCTGCCTCCACCCACACCCACCCCCTCCGTTCGCCGCACCGGCATTGGCAAATATAAAAAAAAGGGCAACGAAAGACACGAAAGCGAAGGCACGCTGCCACACACTCCCAAGAAACTCCCACACAGCCCCCTCCGTAAGGCTGTTGGGTACAGAGGAGTGTGAAATGGGGTGATCGTGGCGTTGCTGCATATGTTGGAATGGGTTGAACGATTTTGAGTGGGGCATGCAACCCACCCGCTGTGCATTGGGTCAGGAACAGAGATACCTCCAGCTCCACCTGGGTCATGTCATGTTACATTGACCACTTCGTGTATATAATCATGTGCGTGTGTGGGGTGACTACATTTTATTTGCGCGTCACCCTGCCCCACTTTCATATATAAGAGCATGGCAGATGCAAGGCGCAATAAGTTGACGGAATGAAAAGCCGTAACATTCCCCCCCCCTGACAGTGAAGTGATGGGTGGTCCCGCATCCACATCTACGCCTTTTGGTGGTAGGAGGCCAGGCCAGTCGGTGCAACAGTGGCTCAATGCGGGTGTTTGGGGAGGAGGGGCAAAGCCCGGCCCACTCCCAATCACACCCAACTTGCATGCCCTGTGTCGGAAGAGAGGTGCGGAAGGGCGGTGGTGGAATGTAGAGGCGATATTTTATGAAATTTGAAGAACGGAAAAGAAAAAGATAACCTCCTCCCCTCCTCTGGGGGGATTCGGGTGTCTGTGGATTCATCACATGTCATAAACTGTTCTTTTCTTTTGCGCGGGGGGGGGGGGGGGTAGTGAAATCGAATTTGAAGGGAGCACAAGAATGATCACCCTTCACTCGTTATGCAGGTTGTGTCTGAAATCCAGTGTTGCGCGGGGGGGCGGGGGGGCAGGAAAGGCTTTTCCCTAATAAACGATGTGAATGATTGATAGATATTACGGGCGGCTTTTGCGACACAGGCAAAGCTTTCGGGTCAACTTCATTTTGAACGATTGAACGATTTTTGGCCGTGCTCGTAGCATTCCCCGTTGAGGGGGTCGCTATTTCGTGTTCTCCTGGCCGCACGGAGGCATTGCCTTACGTCGCCTCTTCCTCTTTTCCTTTGGTGGTGTGTTGGTCTGGCACAGAGGGCGGGACCGTGCTGATTTTTTTCGGCGATTTTTCACCTACATTCGTGTTGCAGTTTGGGGTTAGCATGCTGGCATCGCAGAGTGTCCCCTAGAGTCCACTCCGTGAGAAACCGGGCCCGCTACCCACATTCAATAAGAGGAAACGCGCCAATCGCGAAGGCCCCAAAATCAATGTGGTTGCTATAATGTATTCGAGTGTGATCAGCGGAAGTGGGTGGCAGTGTGGAAATGGCTTTAATAAACCCCGACTTTACCGAGAGTAGACGGAGGGGGAAAAAAGATGTTGAATAAGACGCGGCGGCAAAACGAAGAGGGGGGGGGGGTGCGGAGTGTTGAAGTGTGTGGGAGCAACACAAGCAACCCTCAGGTGAATTTGCGGTAGTTTTCGGGATCTCCCACCCCCCACCCCTCAGAATCATCACAACAGCAGGGAAGCAATTTGTTTGTGCGCCAAATCCGGGCAAAACAAAATCAACTCCCGCAGCCTGATGAGAGGAGGCTATATTTGTTGCCCAAAGCACTGCCGACTATCTTTCTGACACTGACAGGAGCCCCTGTTGCAGTGAAAAAAATGCCGTGCAGAACCGGTACCCTTCAACTTGACACCCTTATTGGAGCGTGTGGTTGATTTCTTGATTTGAAAAAATAAACCCGGCAGAAGTTTTGTGCCGAACTACCGCATGGCGTCCAGACAACAGGGGTGGGGAGGCGGCAGCAGTTCTGGATGAGTCAAAATGCAAGGATATGCAATTCAAGAATAACGAATCAAAGAAGAGAAAAGATGAGGGTGTAAAATATGGTGTGTGAGTCACTGAGGTGGGGGGCACAGGACATACCCCGCTTGATCTTTTGAACGATATTTTTTTTTGGCCGTGCCTCTCCGCAGCACACACCCCACTCCCGAACCCCCCCCCCCGCCCTTTTCACCCATTCTACGTGCCTGTCTGTGATGGATGCGCAATGACAAGCACCATCGTCATCTTCTTCACCAAGAAAGCTGGGGCCAACCACCACCCCTCCCCATTGAAGGGCGAAATATAGGTTGCTTCCAATCCCTTTTGAGGGCCGTTGCTCAGAAGTGCATAAAGGTGACAAGGAGGCAAGCTAGCGCAGGTTGACACAGACTAAAGGCCCCTTTTGAATTGGGTTCTGTTGCTGTGGGGCAGTGCAGCCAAACCCAGTTCAACAGTGTTGGCAAAGTGGCAAATCACGCCACTCCACGCTGACCGCTCCCAGGGTATGTTGTTTGGCAGGTGTGCCAAAGCCAACACACAACCACCGAATGCAGGACGCGCTGCCGCTTTGCACCCCCTTCCCCGGCCTGCACCATGCGTTAGAAGTACAGCCGGCATCTTGCTTGGGAACAGGGCCAGTGGCAGCCACCCGTCATCCTCAGGCAGTGCAATAGAGATCAGGAAGAGGGTGTGTGGACTAAGGGGAAACAAGTGGAGAAGGGGTGGAGAGGGAGAGAGGGGGCGGGGGCGGGGGAGGGGAGGTACGACTCTGCACAGCATGGCGGGGATTTTGCACCAGGAGCAAAGTGAACAATTTTTTGTGCGGCACTGCTGCAAAAAAAAGGGAAATGATTTCGCAGATTGAGTGCGCGCCCACCCCAACGTTTTGGTGCGGTGTGCAGAGAGGCAAGCATTGTGTGATGTGTGTGTCAGTGGCGATCACAACGAGAGTGAGGTGGGCTCGGTGCGTTCTCGCCACAACTAAAAGGATATATCAAAGATTCATGTGTACGGGTGTAAAGAGTGGCGATCGCACCACAACGAGCACCCAGCTGCTCGAGGAGGTGCATTTTTCCTTCTTCGTTTTGCTTTCTCTGCACTACTCCTAAAATAGGATTCTCACAGGGCGTCGTCCGGCACGACACTCTGGCGCGGCCAACCTCAAATATATACCCCGGGCTCTGTGAAGACCTGCAGCAATAATCAACCAAAGAAACACCCACCACCGCCCATCTCCATCCCGTGGCGTGGGGGTGCAGCCGTGCAGCACAGAGTGGGGTGGAAAATGCACAGAACAGACAGAGGAAGGTGGATGCAAAAAAAAAGAGAGAATGGAGAAGGGAGAAGGGAGACAGAGAGACAGAGAGTGAGAGATAGATAGATCCTCGATGACGTTCCGACCAACATCAAAAAAAATGAAATCCTGGGTGTCCAAAGGCAAAACCCCCCTTCACACTATTGCCTTGGTAATAACCAGCGATGGGTGGGGCCCTCTGACACAGCGCACTTGTGTGCGTGTGGAGACCACGTTTAGAATGTGGTTTGACCCAGCCCGGATCTTACACTTGCCGACACGCCCGCTTGTGTGGGTCGGGTGCTGTATTGCAGATGAAGAGGGGGGGGCGGGACGGGGGCGGGGGCGAGGGGGGTTAAAAAAGAACGGGGGGCGGGGAAAAGAGACAAAGAGATAAAAAGAGACAAAAGAAGGCGCAATTTTGTTTGTCACAGCAATTTTTGAAACAGGGGGGGGGGGGATAAGGTAAATGCGGTGTGGAAACGGGGGTGGGGGGAGAAATGCAAACCACATAACAAGATATGGCAGGGCGAGTCCGGGCTTTGTGCGCACGAGTGGGAGAACAGCAAAACCGGCCTCAAAATCCCCCGAAGCACGAAGGGGTGGAAGCAAGAGAGAGAGAGAGGGGATGGGGGGGGGGGGGGCTTTTTTGATATAAAGAGCTGATGCGTGTCAACTACTCACGCCGTGTTCTTTGCGCCCCCGCAGCAACACTGCCGGGCACCGTCCCCATCCCTACCAACCGTTCCACCCCCCCACACCCCCCCCCCCCATTTTATGGTTTCAGCTGTTGCGGGGCTCATCAGCGCAGGATGAGACCTCGACCTTCTGACTCGGTTGGCGCCCCGTGCATCTCGCACTGCACCCCACTGTTTGGTATATTTTTTTGGGATTCCCCCCGGGAGCAGCGCCTGACATCAATGCGGAGACGATCAGACAGTGACCAGGATGTGTTGGAAGCAGGCAAGATCGCCCGTCGCTATTTATTTCCTTTTTTGGGGGTGGGGGGGGGGGGGGGAACGGTTTTTTTGATACCTGGGACCCCCCGTGTATAAGTCCCCCCCCCCCCTTACCCCCGTGTTTAAGTCCCCCCCTGGGGGTCTGGCAGGGGGGGGACTTAAACACAGGGGGACCTAAACACGGGGGTGGGCTGGTCTGGAGGGTCATCAGGTGGCCCCTAGGCCCTCCAGGTGCTGTCAGAGTCGAAAAGTGGGGTGCCAAAAGTCCATCCGGACCGGAATTACCCCCCTACGACAGCAGAGGAAGAAGTCTTCTTGGTCTCCACTGTGCCACCCCCGTGTTTAAGCCCCCCCTGTGTTTAGGTCCGCCCCCCCCGTGTTTAAGTCCCCCCCGGCCGAAAATCGCCTCCAGGGGGGGGACTTAAACACGGGGGGTCCCAGGTAATCAACAAATACGAGCTGGGGCTCGATCTGTCAACTTCTTCCGTTTCAGAGAAACAACAAATCGTCCCGGTGTGCGAGCGCGCATTATCTCCTGTGGGGTTCGGAGCTGCTCGAGGGGGGTCTAGCACACAGCAGGCGGCACTTTGCTTCTTCGACGTGGGGCGGGGGTTATCACTTCGTTCATAACGCTCACATCTCCCAACCCCATTCGGTGGTTCACGCTGTTGCTGAACCTTCACTGAAATGGATACGGAACGGATTTCACACCAAAGAGTTTGAAGTATAAAAAATCACGTATGAACTATCGGGAAGGGGTGGGGTGTGTGTGTGGGGGAGAGAAGATAACCAAGGGACAAGAGAGAGAGAGAATAAGAAGAAGAAGGCAAAAAAGGAAGAAGAACGCATGGGGGGGGGGGGGGGGGCGAAATTCCCGGCTGGGGGAGGCTTGCTGATAAATTCGGGGCTGGCATGCCAGCTCAGTGGATTCACTTCACTTCACTTCACTGTCCCTCCACACACACACGCACCCCTCACCCCGTCTCCAGAACACATCGTTTGGGATTCAAAATCGATTTTGCTTGGAATATCGACAAAATCGGGTACCGGGCAAGATTACCCAAGAAGCCTGTTGGGTACATTAGCTTGCCCTGTGTCACCTGGGTGCTGTGGGGGAGAGGAGGGAAGGGGGTGTGTCGGCTGTCGCGCACAGGAAAATTATGTGCAGTTCCAGAGGAATGGAGGGATACAGGATTTCGCTCAACAAACAAAAGAAAAGAGGGAATGCACCGCTGTGCGGCACCTTGGAATGTTTTCTTTTCCTCCGGCAACATCGCAGGAGACAGCCCGGCAACACCCGCTGTCACCCACGCAACGCGTGGCTCCGCCACACACGCACACATGCGCGGTTCCATCCTTCTCCTGGCATAATTCTGCGATTCTTGTGTTCGTTCATCAATGGTTCCAGTTCCACCCCCCCCCTCCCCCCCCCCACCCAGAAACAAACCACAGCAACAAAAGAACACTTGATCCCGTTTTTCTCCCCGCTTTTATTTATTTTTCCGTTATTTCTTTCAATAAATTGCGTTGGCTGACGAGAACTCAAATTGCTTTGCCCACACACTCTCCCACACCCCTCATTTTTCTTCAGCACCCAATCTCAGGGAACACCACATCTGTGGGCCAGAGCCTGTGCTGGCGGAGGGTCGTGTCGTACCGGCGGTAGACGTCGCGGGGAATCTGCAGCTCCCATTCCAGCTCGAAGAGAAGGGCAACCTCCACCTCGTTGAAGTCTGCAACGGAGATCCCGGCGATGCTTGCGTAGTGGTGGTTTGTGTGTCCTGCATCCTCCAGCCACTTCAAAGCAAGGACGCAGGCGGCGAGGTACACCAGCTGGATGTTCGCAGGGGTGAGCTTGATCCTCTTCGAGACCTTATCAACGTAAATACCTGCGGTAAGAAACACGAGGTAGGAGCAGTGAGCGTACACCTCGAGCCTGCACAGCATCTTCGCCATGGAGAGCGGGGGCGGCTGGATCGTGTCGAACACCTCCACGCCGTAGCGCTCCACATTGTCAGACAGGCATGATGAGGACGACCCGTCGCCCTTCGCATTCTCCTCCTGCAGGACCTTCAGCACGTCCTCAATCACGTCCAGACGTGCGTCGCGGGGCTTCTTCTTCCGGGATGTCCCACTGCACACCCCGCTTGCAGGTGCAGGAGTTCCCTGAGGGCGTTGCGCAGGGGCTGCCGCCGGTGCCGCTGCTGCTGCTGCCGCCGCCGCCTCCGCCTCCAACACCGCCGCGGCTGCCGCAGCCTCGCTCGCCAGGCTCAGCTTCGATGTGTCACCCAGATCGGTGCTTGCGTCGCTTTCCCCTGCGTGCTGCGCGCCCTTCTGCCGCGCGGCGCTGCTCTTAGCAAACCTCCGGCAGTAATCCATATAGGTGCCGCACCCCTTAGCAAAGTGGAGCACCTTTGTCCTCGGCTGGGCCTCCCCACGGGCCGCAGGCGTTGACGGAGAAGAGGACTCCAGCGAGTCGGAAGGGGGCGACACTTCAGCTGAGGAGGAGGAGGAGGCGGTGGATGAGGTGTTGATCGATTGCGCCTGCTTCGCCAGCATCGGCTGGAGCAGCTCGGAACAGTGCGACAGGGAGGCGCGGGAGGAGGACGACGTTTTCGAGGTTGTCGTCGGGGTGGTCGAGAGGCCTCCTGTTGAGACGGACAGCCGGGTCCCGCAGGGCATGAACCCTGATTCGATGCTCAGCCTCTCAGAGACGCGCTTCAGCACCTCGTGGTCAGACAGCCGGTGGCCCTGCTGGCCTGAGCCCCGCATTGCAAAAGATTCCCTCTCTACCGAGAGAAGAGATGTAGATGGAGAGAGGAACGCTGTCTTTCTTGGGATACGAAACGTGCCCTTATGAAAGGTAATGTATGAGGGAAAGGCGGAGTGGTGAGGGAGAGAGAGAGAGGTGAAAACAGAGAGAAGAACGGAACGACAGATGTGTTGAGAAAGTGGGAGAGGGGGGTTTTTTTTGTTTCGCAAGAAGGGGGTTGGGAAGGTGGCGAAGCTCAACAAGAGAAGAGAGAAAAAAGAGTGGGGGGGGTGTGCAATATAAAAAAAATCAACCGGGAAAAAAAACAGAAGCGGTTGCTTTTTTTTGGATGATTTCCAAAAGGTGATGCTCAGGGGAGAGGGGGGGGGTTTACCCACCCGACTAGGGCAGTTGCGTTCCTGCTATGCCTCCCTCCAGCAATCAGAGCGCAGCGAGGCGGGCAGGGGAGAGACTTGGCGGCAGCGGGGGTGTGCCTGTCCGTGCGCTATGTGTGTGCGCGGAGCAAAGCTAACACTTTGACTCCCACACCACACACACACACACCCCACTCCCCGTCAACTGCCCTCTCCTTGTGTGATGGCGCGCTGGCCACTATCTCCTGCAGAAGGGTGTGATTTGGTGGGAGTGTCGTGTCCAGAGGGGTGGGAGGGGCTTGAACTGCGTGTGTCTGCGTGTGCATCAGCAGAGATCACATCAAGGGCAAGTGCTCGGTGTGGAACAGAAAAAGATTGTCTCCGCATGCGAGCTCTGTGGCAGCGGCGGTGGGAGGTAGCAGGGTGCAACCAAGTGGTTTATCGCCCAAGTGGCCCATAGTATATGTCGGGGGTATTGCCTCTGGGCAAAAAAGCAAAAGCCGTTGGCCTGGCAGGGAGGGGGGCAGAGCGGGGTGGGGTGGGGGGCGGGGGCGGGGCAGGCTGAGAGAGCCGCCAACACCACACTATTCTTATTGCCTTTTTTCCCCCCCGGCGCAGGTTGCTTCATCTTTTGTTTTTCACCACCACCACCCACTCCCCAGGCTGCCTCCTTCACACACAGCCTGGCTGGGGTATACTCGACGCACCCGCAGATTAGTTATCCAAAGCAAAAAAACACAGGCAGGACACAGGGGGGGGTGGCACAGCCAGGTCAGCCCCCCGTCTTCCCATCGATTCCCATCAACGATTTCCTTGCTGTGTGTTTTATTTTTCAAACTGTGCCCGAGTCATGCCCGAGCCAAATACACCCCCCTCCCCCCCCGTTTTAAACTCCAATATCCCGAGCATTATTCTCTAAAGTGCAGAAGGAACCAAAAAATGGGAACCCCCCCCTTCACGGCACACTAGTCGACGAGATAACTAGTTATCTAACGAGTGGACTAACGAGTGATAGACCTAACGAGTGATCACGAGAGATTGCTCTTTAATTTCGATCGATCACTCGTTAGATAACTAGTTAGAAAATATCTAGTTACCTCACTCGTCAAACTAGAAACTAGGGCGCCGTGTTCCCCGCCCTCACCCCCCCCCCCGCAAAATCAGACTCGGGAGGTGGGAATCAGCTGGAGGTATGCAACGGATGCGCAAACAGGGGGTGGGCAGGTTGCCTCTAAAGTGCTTAGAAAGATGGGGGGGGATGGGGGGGATGGGGGGAAGGAGGATTTGGGTGTGTGCTTCAGTGTTCGTGCGGGAAAAAAAAATATCCTGGGATACGGCGGAGGGTGATGTTTTTGGTACCGACGACCACACTCCCGACGCGCGGGACGACCGGAGAGTGACTTACACTGTGTTGCCCAAGCGCGTTGTACGTCTGGATATTTTTTTTGCTTCCCCTCTCCCCCCCTCCTCTGAAAAGCACACCCCCCCCCCCTCGCCACCCTACCACCACTCTCTCTTTCCGACACCGACAGGGGCCCATCTCTGTTGTCTGGGCAATACATAAAAAGTGTCATACCCAGCCTCCGACACGTGAATGCTGTGATCCCCACCTGCCACAGCTTTTTTTTTGACGCAGAATTGGGGAGTGGTGAAGTTGTCCTCAACACCCCCACGCAAGGCCTGCCCCTGGAGGCGAGACCACTTTTTCCAAAGCCTTTTTTAATTCGCTGAAATTTCAGGTCAGATTGAACGAATACATAAGAGGAGCCTGGTTGGGGTGGGGAAAAAAAAGGGCACTTTGGACAACACACAGGGTACTCCCCCTCCTCCTCCCCCCCCCTCTGTGCCGTGCATCACACATAATGTTGGCTTCTTTTCGAGCAGGTGTGCTTTGGGAAGGGCACACATCCGCTTTCTCTGCGCGAAAGCGTGCCAAACCCGCGGCACTGTTTGTTCACCTCTCCCATGCTGTGAGGCACAGCACACAGGCCCACCACCACCACCCCCCCCTCCCTCACCGTTGGTTGATTCCGGGAGCTAAGAGCCCCTCCCGGCTTTTTGCATTTCCGAGAGAAGGGGTTGGGCGGCTCGTGTGCGCATCGAGGCTGGCGGTGGTGTTGCTGGTTGGGGGGAGCAGGGGGGGGGTTGGACAGTCGGGCAGGATCGTCAGAGAGAGAGCGAGAGGGGGTTTTGTTTTGGGGTCGATTTGTTTCGAGGGGTTTTGTGTGAGGGGGGGTGGGGGTCGCTGTTCCGCACCCATTCACCTGCAAACTGACGGTGCATCTACGGGCGGTAGCCCTCACGGGTCGCCACTTCGGAGATCGAGTTGTACCCCTCGGAACCTGTGTGGGCGTGGTGTAATGGCGATGCAAGCAACCATGGAACACAGAATATGCCAAGTCAAGCCAAGGCAGTGCTGATGAGTGCAGCAGGGACACACAACGCTTGGCGGCAGCTGACAGCAGCCGCAGCTAAAAGAAACGGCCGAAGCAGAAGCCTGCGACAGCCTCTGCACCCCAACTCGGGGGACCACGGGCTAACCCGCGAAGTTTGCCTCCCCGAAGGCCCGGCCCTGCGCGTAGTTAACACCCGAAAAGAACAGCCTTGCACTCCCTGAGCAAAGTGGTCCCAGCACTGCGCTCAAAATATCTGCCCCCGAAGGAGCCTGAGACGAAGCGCCTGTGCGATGAGATGGATTTCAACTGACGGGACTCTCCTCCACCTCCGACGGGCAGCGCCACACCCACGAGACAGAGCCGTGGCTTCTCCTGAGGGTGGGTGATGTCGAGCAGAACCCAGGCCCGGCCCAGCACCTCAAGTGCCTGACCTAGAACTTCCTGACGTGCCCTAGACCAGTGGCAATCCGACCACTTGGCCACCAGCACACCTTCCCATTTGAACGAACAGCAGCAGCAGCCACACACCGGCAGCCAAGGGATGTGGAACTGGGGAGCGGCGGATTGGTCCGCCTTCACCGAGGAACTCCAACAGTTATCACACGCAAAGTGCTGAAGTGGCGTGACCCGAACGAGCCCTGCCCATATGTATATCCCCTCCCAGCAAACCCGGCACTGCCTAACACATACCACACACGAAGTTGGCCAGGTTGTCATAGGGTGACCCCTTGTTGAACATCGACAGCGCCTTCGGCTGCCCTTCGCGCTTCACCAGCACAGAGCAGAGGCCCTGGCCCGTCACGGGAACTGTGGGCGTGGGGTGTGTGTGTGGTGGAGTGCGCAGGGTGTGCAGGGTATGTAGGGCGTGTGGCAGTAGGTGCTCAACGTGTTCGCTTCAGAGGCGCAGAAACAGGGCAGGGGTGGGAGGTGGCATGGTGGTGTATGCTAAGGCAGTGCCACCCATACCCGTGTCGCCGTGGATCAGCTCGTAGTTGTTGACGTTCGCCGCGATGTTCTGCAGCTGGTTGAGGACCCGCTCCCCCACAAACAGGAAGCCCATCAGGCCCACGGCACCACACCACCCCGCCGTCACCTCATTCTGCGTCGGGAAAATAATCGAAGTCTTCGTCGGGTCACCCCCGGGCATCGCGGTCGACACAAAATTCCCGATAATCCGGCACACTGTGTAGTTCGCGTCCGGCCCGGCCACCTTCATCACAGCCCAGGCATAGGTCCCGACCACCACCGCCCCCAACCACGCCGCAGTCACCATAAGCCAGAGCAGGTAGAGGCCACGGTTCCCCTTCCCAATGTCGTTGTCAACGAGAACGGAGAAGTGGTCGAAACCTGCCACTACCCTGTTGGTCAGCTTGTTGTACACAGAGCGGAGCGACTTCCTCTCCATCAGCTCGAAGCAGTAGGCCCCGGGGGTGGCGGAGATCTTCAGCCCACCTGTCTCAGCATCCGTTGCGGGGAGCTGGGGGCGCTGGGGTGACTTGGCGGAGAGAGCGATGAACAGCACCAGCCCTGCGCCCCAGGCGTAGAACATCAGGTCGTACGCCATGGGTGCAACGCTCTGCACGTAGTCCCCTGGGGCTGTGGAGGCGGAAGACGGCTGCAGCTTCAGCACGTCCATCGCATGGTACATCGGGGTGTTGAAGTAGAAGAAACGGAACGGGATCAGGACCTGCAGAATCGCAACCGCAACGGTCGCCGTCAGGTTCCTCTCCCCCCCGATGCTCAGCAGCACGATCTGCTGCGACAGGTTCGGGGCCTGGCTCCCCGCCATCCCCTCCACCCGCACCGGGGGCTGCCCGCCGCGGAAGAGATGCGCGTCGAAGCTGGGGGGCAGCACCAGCAGAAACGGCAGAAGCGCCGCAATCAGAAGCGAGGGGATATAGTTCGTCGCATAGAAGAAGAAGAGGGGGATGAGGAACACGCCGTACAGCAGGCGCCGCAGATGGGAGCCGTTGTTGAGGAGGAGGGAGATGGTGGAGGCCTCCTTCCCCTCGCCGAACTTCGGAGGGGCGGTGCCCGCCTTGGCGTACTTCCGGATATACTTTGCGACCAGAGGGTGGAACCTCGAATCCGCGGCCTCCGCAGGTGTCAGCCCGTTGTTGTCGCGGTGTGTGAAGGACATCCCGAGAGTCTCCTTCGACAGCATATACTCCGCAACATCCATGTGCCCCTCGCGCGCTACCCAGTGGAGCGACGTGCGGCCTTCCTTGTCGACCACCTCCATGCTCAGGCGGTGCACCTCATGCAGATACCTGCAGGCCCCGAGGAAGCCTTTGTAGGCACCCCATTGGAACAGGTTGTGCCCCTCCCCGTCGACAACAGTCAGGTCAATCTCAGGGTGTTCTGTGGCAACCCAGTGCAGCAGGGCGCACTGGTTGGTATGCACGGCGTGGAAGGGCACGCTGTACCCCCTGCTGTCCTTCTTCGAGAGGCTCGCCCCCTTTGATGCGAGGTAGCGCACCACGGGGTAGTGCCCGCCGCAGGTGGCCCACATGATGGGCGTGTTGCCCGTCACATTCTCCGCGTCGACCTCTGCCCCCTGGTCCACCAGGAACTTGCAGACCCTGAGGTGCCCGTTGTAGGCTGCCTGGTGGAGTGGGGAGGCGCCGTGGGGATCGCGGTGCGTCACGCTAACCCCTTTGTACCACAGGAGGATGACCACGCCCAGGTTGCCCGACTGGCATGCCGTGAAGATGTCCATCCCCTGGTAGCTCGGGGTGGTGCCGCCGGTGTCGGTGGGGAGCTGCCCCCACGCGTTGGAAGGTGTTGCGGTGCCGCCTCCGCTTTCCACATCGTTGTTCTCGTTGGTGCGGCCGCTGACAGCGGCCAGTACGTCGGCCATTGTCAGGAACAGTCCCCCTGTAGTGGTGGTGGTGGTG
This sequence comes from Rhynchopus euleeides, assembly GCA_963210315.1. Taxonomy (NCBI): domain Eukaryota; phylum Euglenozoa; class Diplonemea; order Diplonemida; family Diplonemidae; genus Rhynchopus; species Rhynchopus euleeides. The sequence continues at coordinate 1,153,789 of OY723306.1, read as the reverse complement.
GTGGTGGGGATAGTGGTGAGTGGATAGTGTACGGGAGAAGGGGGAATCACATGGGAGGGAGAGAGAGAGAGAGAGAGAGTTGCCCTGCTTGAGGTCGTTACGCAAAAAAAGGGGTGTGTGTCTATCGGTGGGGGGATGGGGGGACTTGCATCAGGAGGGGCTGGGTGCGGGGTGCAGGCGGGGCGGGATTGCTTCGTCTTCGCGCTGGTTTTTTTGCTCGCTGAGTGTGCGAGTCCTGATCAGCGTCACTTTCCTCCCGACACTGAGTCACCGAGGGAGTGTGCCCGAAAACAGGTGCTGCTATCGATCGCAGGAAACACACAAAATGTTCCGACTGCAGAACGCATGGCGTGTCTTTCCGCACAGAAAGTTTCCCCAGCTGGCAACCCAGGTGATGGTGGGGAGGTGGAAAAAAGAGCAGATTTTTTTTTCTGCTGAAAATGGTCATTTTGTTGACATATGAAATTTCCAGAAAAGTTTTGTTGAAATATGAAATTTCTCAAAAAGTCCTGTCGAAATATGAAAAAAAATCAAAAGTTTTGTCGAAATATGAAATTTATGAAAAAGTCCTGTCGAAATATGAAATTTATGACAAAGTTGTGGCGAAATATGAAATTTCCAGAAAAGTCCTGCCGAAATATGAAGTTTGCCCATAAAAAAACATGCCACGCGGAATGTGCTCGAGACAATCCTGGAAATAGAAAAGGAAATAAAGAACAGCAAACAGCATCCTCTGGTGGCAAGCTTCAGCCTGATGCCATGCCAGTGTCGTGCTCATATCGCGTAGGCGCAACATGCGGCAGGCAGATATCATGTGACACTGTGTGACACAGAATAATATGCTGAACAAAACACCGTTATTTCACAGCTTCACCGCAAACAACCCAGTTGTACAGAAGGAGCAGCGGGGCCGTGCAAGCCCTCCTGGTTCCAGGCGAGACCGCTGCGCAGCGGGTGGAGCCACGCATGTTCGAGAAGAAGCGGTGAAGCGATGTGGGGAGGGGAGGGTGTGCCGTGCTGCCGTGTATATCGCATGCCACACCGTGCAGCGCACAGCATGGGTACAGGGAGAGAGAGGAGAGGGCACGCCGCATCACTGCAGGCGACGGGCAACCGGCATGCCCGGCTGGGTGGGGTGGGGTGGGGTGGGGTGGGATGGCACGGTCTCTATCTTCAGGCACAGAGGGTGCCCGCAGTGACGCAGTGCCAAGCCCGAGGTTGCAGTGTAGGACGCCAAAGACAAGACTACGAGTACCACAGGTGCAGGGGCACGTTGGGGTGAGGGAAGTGGGAAGGGATGAAAACAAAGCAGCAGCGAATGGGGGGGGTCAGCTGCACTGACAAAGCCCCCCTGAGAGAGAGGCGATTGATGCAGAGAAACACGCCCACATTGCTGTCGCAGCCTGAGGCCAAACACACAACTCACCCGAGTGGGTGATCTGCGAGTTCGGCCAAAGCCTTGCAGTTGCACTGCTGGTCAGGAAGGGGAGAGAAGAACGGGCGGGGTTTCGTCGCGAGAACACCCCACACACCTGCTGCGGGTGTGGTGTGCCCTGCATGATCTGCATCGCAAAGTTGTTCCCGTGTTGTTAGCACACCTCCATAAAAGATCAGGCGTTTGTTCGCCAAATCCGTGGGTGAACCATCATCATGTGGTTTCCCTTGATGAGGTTCGGTGCGAATGGGCATACTCAAATCAACAAGGCAAGGTCGGTTGTGTTTGTCACCCACATCGGTGCCAACTTGGGAACTTTTCACGATGACAACAAGCGATTCTCGGTGTCTAAAGGCCCGCCACATCCCACAGTAGCAGCTCGTCATCACCCGCTGTTGCCAGCTGCGTGCCGTCGGCAGAGAAGCTCATGCGTGTCACAGATTGGTGGGGGAGGCTGGCCACAGCCACCCCGCTGCTGGCAGCCCAGATGCGCACCTGGTGCTGCCCCGCAGAAGCCAGCAGACGCCCATCCGGGGAGTGCTGCACATCCGATACAAACCCCCGACCGTGCTCCAGCCGCAGGCGTTCGGCGTCCCCACCGTCCCAGCGCCCGATACGCACGGTGCCGTCGCCCATCCCGCGTGCGAGCTCCTCCCCTGCGAGCGACAGCGATGTCACCAGCGCCCCCACAGACGCCACCTCGGTTCCTGGCTTCCCGCTTGCCACTGCGAACAGGCGCGTCGCCTCCTTCGCCTCCCCCTGCACAGTTGCCAGCTGCGACCCGCCCGCCACAAACCCCACCTCGCGTGTGTGTCTGAGCACGACCAGCTCAGTGCCCCCGTCGGCGACACGGTGAACACGCGTCGCATCCTCCTGCACACCGGCGGCCACAACCAGCCGCCCGTCCCCCGAGAATCGCACCCGCCGCACAGGGGCAGCCGCAGCACCGCCGTCCTCCAGCTGCAGCAGCAGGTCGCCCGATGTGGCGTTGCACGCCACCGCACGTCCCCCAGCACCGCCTGCAACAACACGCACCCCGTCGGGAGAGTAGGCCACGTCGTGCGCCGCAAAGTCGACACAGCCCAGTGTGCGCAGCAGGGCTCCCGTCGCAGTGCTGAAGACACGCAGCACACCGTCGGCAGCGCCTGTTGCCACCTCCGCTCCATCGGGGGAGTGCGCCACACTGAGCACATGCGTCGCGTGCATCACACGCAGGGTGCACCGCTGCGGCGCACCAGCACTGCACATGCCGGATATTGTGGATGACCCGCAAGTGGAAGGTGTCGGGGGTGCCGGTGTTGCTGGTGCCGGCGTCGGGGGCGAAGGTGCTAGGGGTGCAGGCGTGGATAAGTCCCAGATGAGGTATTTCGGTGAATTATCGACAGCAGAGACCAGGGTTCGCCCATCACTTGAAAGGGAAAGGTCACGGATCCGCGTCGTTGCTGCCGGATCCAGTGTGGACAGCTTGGTCCCCGTGTTCACGTCCCACTCCTCGATGGTGTCCACGAGGCCGATGAAAAGACGCGTGCCGTCACGCGAGAAGACGAGAGACATGCCCCAGATCGTCGTGTCGACTTCTGACATTGTCAACGTGCGCACCTTGGTGCCGTCAATCTTCCAGATCACAACTGTGAGGTCTTTGCTGGTCGATGCTACGAGCGTGGAATCAGGACTGAACTGCGCGTCATTCACCTGGAAGGTATGCGACACGCTGTGCAGCAGGTCGCCGGTCGCTGCATCCCATATCCCCACTGTGCTGCCGTACAACACCGCGCTCACAATTAGTTTTCCGTCTGGCGAGTACCGCACGCGGCGCAGACGCTTCGCCTGCCCACCGGTCAGGGTCTTCAGAATTGTACCAGAGGCCGCATCGCGAATTTCAAGCGACCCATCGTCATACCCGGACACCACCTTCGTCCCGTCTGGTGAGTAGTCCACTCCGTACGAGGCCTTCGACGTGTCCTGCCACAAGGTTGCCTTGTTCACGAGGTCGACAACCTTGATATGGTACCTGCCATCTGGGGAGAATGCAGCATACTGTACAATCGCCGAGCTGCCCGCAGACCACACAGTATCTCCCGTCTGGATGTTGGCCACGTATGTCCCCACCTTGGTTGCCATGGCCAGCATCGTGCCGTCCTTTGATATGACGCCAGACATGGTGTCTGCCGACGGGTTTACCAAGGTGTAGGCACACTGCGGGGAGGTCCCTGCGTCACACGCCTGCTTTGTCGCACCCACGCACAGCCATATCAGCACGGCAGCCGCCATCGGCATGAAATGTGTGGACCCACTAACGGACCCCTATCTGTGGGTGTGAGTGTGATGGCGTGCCGTCGGGGGGGGGGGGGGGGGGGGCCTGGGCAGGCGGCAGGTGAGGGTTAATGCGGAGGCGGCTGCCCTTCAGCAAGATGCCGATACAACAATCGCAACACACAGGTAGGCGGCCCCCTTCCTGCTCAAGGGCTGCTGTGCCGTCAGTGTGGCTGTGACAACCGCCGTCTTGGCCGTGCCGGCACTCCAGTATCCGGTGCAGGGGGCGCGTGTCAAAGGTGCAGGTGTTCCGGGGGATGGAGTGGCGGTGCGATGATGAGAAGGATTTGCGGGGGGTGAGGGGGGGGATAACGAGCAGGATGGGGAGGGGGGGGGGGGGGGGAGCTGGGGGTGAGCTGGGCGTCAGCTGGGATGGTTTGTTGCGGTCGATTCTTCGTGTACACACCGTTGTGGTTATATGAAGGGGGGTGGTGGTGGGGTGGGTGGGTGGGCTTCATCCCCCAATGTTTTGGGTGTTGGGGCTGTCGGGCCAGTCAAATTTTTTCTGGTCAAAAAAAAATCACAAAAAATCACAAAAAAGCACAAAAAAATCACAAAAAATCACAAAAAATCGCAAAAAATCGCAAAAAATCGCAAAAAATCGCAAAAAATCGCAAAAAATCGCGACCGCCTTTTGTGATTTTTTGTCCTGGGCAAGACGTTAAACTACCTGGGAGGGCTTCCCCAGACCATGACGGGTGCTTGCACCAGGAGTTTGAAACAGCCACTCATGCCTTGCGATGCTCAAGTGCCTGCTGGACCCCTATGTCCTTCAGGCCCCAAAGCAGGCAACGATATGGGAGCAACCTAACAGGGGAGGTGAAGAGGGCACGGGTCTTAGCCTGATGACACACTGCAACCTCAAGGTGACTGGCGACACCTCTCCCACAGTCTGCGGCGACTCTGCCGTGGCGACAAGGCTTCCTGTCATGGGAGATCGCTGCGTGGATCAACGTGGCACCACCCGTGTGCTCGGCAGGTTGTTTCGGCACCTGTTTTCTCCGTGTCATGCTTTTCGTGAGCGTGTCAGGGATGTTGGCACACGCTGGGGAGGGTTCACATGATGACATAACATATATCAGAAGCACACACCCACGTGGCGCTGTCCTTGGCAGGACTTTGAAAGTGCCGCCTTGATATCCTTGTTGGATAGAACCCTCATATCACACCCTCAATCAGCTGACGATTTTTTGTGATTTTTGGTGTCCCGTTTGTGATTTTTTGCGATTTTTTTGCGATTTTTTGTGAGTTTCCAGTGCAGAGGGGGCCCGGTACCTGCGCGCGTCCTGTCGGACTGAGGCTGGCATGGTGGGGCTAGCGCAGCAGGTTCTACTTTTGCCGTCGGGCTCTTAGCGCAGAAACATGCACAACCCGAACAACAATGCTCGAAGGCAAACAAGCCGCGTGACCGGGGTTGAGCTGCTGTAGCGAGGCCGCGGCGTAAAAGAGGGCTGGGCTAGTTTCTACCATTCCAGCCCACCCAGCAGGCAGCACACCACACCCCATCTCCCCACCCAGCGGGACCCCCCCCTTGGATTTCCACAAACCGTCGTCATGCGAGTGGTGCGCGCGACAGCACGCTTCCAGGAGCGTCTGGTAATTGCGCTCCTGGCCCTCGCAGACGTCACACCTCGGTTTGGAGTGCGCGTTGCAGACCCGCGTCTTATCGTGCATGGCCAGGTGCTCAGGCACAAGCACTGGAGAGGCGCTACGGGTAGGTCCAGGCCCGGGGGATTCCCACGCTGCGGCACGCCCCGCTCTGTTGATCCCGGTGTAGTCCGGGTACACGTCACTACCCCAGGTCAGGTCGCCCTTCTGGACTCGCGCGGCACGCTTGGCGCTGTTCTCGATGGCGGTGATCGTCTCAGCGCCTCCGGCAAAGATGGGTCTGGGGACGACGCCACCCCATACTTCCCCTGCGCCGACGGAGGAGAGCACAAAAAATCGCAAAAAAACGCAAAAAATCACAAAAAAAATCACAAAAAATCACAAAAAAACGTTTGCTATGTTGGATTAGCGGATCCGCATCGTACAGAACATCTACGAAAGACGACGCACGAGAACTGATACGCTACAAAAAAACACAAAACATCGCAAAAAATCGCGACCGCCTTTTGTGATTTTTTGCAATTTTTTGTGGTCCGTTTGTGATTTTTTGCGATTTTTTTTGACCCCAAAAACTTTCGACTGGCCCGACAGCCCCAACGGTGCAGGCTTGCTCCGTATTCCTTGAAAAATAGCCAAAATCCCGGAAATGTATTCCTGCTTTTTTCTAAGGATTTTTGCCTTGGATTTCGGACCCAGCAGTTCCCTGTGCCAGTCCCACAACCTCACGCAGTGCACCGCCTTGGAAAATTCTGTCACAAATCACTCATGGGCGCTCGTTTCGGCACGACTGCCGCGACCGGAACCGCATGGTGAAGGCCTCCTCGATCGAGACCACCACTGGCAGCCCCAGGTCCGGTAGCTCGCCATCCTCGGCCAAACACAATGTCGGCAATGACCGCCTTATTGTCATTGCAATGTAAGGCGCGTACGACCGATACATGCGATGGTTGCCTCAACAGCATGAGGCGCTGCGCGGCTTGATGACCTCCTATAGGGTCGGCGCCACCTGACAGTTCCCACTGGTTCGACTCGCTAGATGGGGTATCCGGCGTCCACGGCTCATCTCTCCTGTGTCCAGTGATTCCGCCATCATCAGCTGCCAGATGAAAGCAAAAAATGGGTTTCGGGACCGGTTTTTCCAACGACACCCCTTCTTGACATGCCATAGTGGCATACGCGTCAGGACTTGGTGACAAGACAGGCACAAGCCACAGGGGGGTCTGGGGGGCAGAGCCCCCCAGCCGCCGGAGGCCACGGTAGTGAACATCTGGGTCTTGGCTGGAAAGAACACCGGTGTTTTGGGTGCCGGGAAGAAACAGAAGAGGGGCGGGTGTCTGGAGGACTCATCCTCATCCCCCCTCGGAAATAGTTTCCTAAGGAAAATCCTTAGAAAAAAAAAATTTCCCCTCCTAAAAATCCTTAGAAAAAAATCGGGAAATTTCGGAGAGTGTATTCCGTATTCCATGTTAGGAGCAAGCCTGCCCAGGTGTGCACATATTTTTTTTTACAACAGCACGGTGGACTCCAGCCACCCTAGCGGGAGTCTGGGAGCGGGAGTCTGAGAGGGTGTCTTTTTCTGCAGTATGTACTGGAGACTCCCGCTAGCGGGAGTCTATTTTCCAGCTAATTTAGGCTAAAGACTCCCGCTAGCGGGAGTCCGAGACTCCCGCTAGTTGAGACTCCCGAAAAGGGTTACCCTACCCCCGCTGGAGTCCACCGTGAGGGATATTGGTGGTGCTTCGCCGCTGCTTCGGCGTCGAGAGGGCAGGGCGTGCAGGTGGGGGACGAACAGCAAGCCAGTGCTGCACAGAAATCTTGTGGCGCTTTGCAGTGCCACACGGTTATTTTCGCAAATTTTTCCCGATGCAGGAACAGCTGGCCTTGCTGTAACAGCCCCACCACACACACGCACACACGGCTCCCCCGACCCTTTCGATTTTGCGCGATCCGACCAGCAGAATAACACAAAATCTGCGACACCTCACAAACTTCTTCGGGTTTGTTTTGCCTGATCCCCTCCTCACCATGCGTGAGGGCATGCGTGGTCAATTTTTTTCCACGAAAAGGACAACGAACAAACAAACAAACCGGACGACAGCACCAACAACCCTCCCCCCCCCCTCCCCTCCTCCGCGATTCTAAGACAGAGTGGAACACAGGTTCGTTCGTACGACGGGGTATCACACATGGAAGAAACACAATCCCACAACTTTTTGAAAGGGATGCAGCGGGGGGGGGGGGGGGGCGGGGCGATACAGGGGAGAGACAACAGAGTCCGTGTGGCGGGTGGGGCACTGTAAACACCCACCACCACCACCACCGCCACCACACCTCGGGAGGGCAGAGGCAATTCGGCAATTTGCCCCCCTGAGGGGAGGTGGCGTGCTCTTCAGCGGGTTTAAAAAATGGGGGCAAGTTGGGGAGTGGGGGGACGATCTAACACAGTACATTCAATTTGGAAACAAAGCCGGATGGCGGGGAGTGGGTGGAGGGGAGGGTGGGAGGTGAGTGGAGGTGGTGGGGCCAGAGAGTCGATAAAGAGAGCGAGAGAGAGAGAGGGTCTGGGGGTTTTGTTTGCGCGCTTGAGCGCGCGCACACTCCCACCGACTATTTCGCTGTGACAAGCAAACTTGTTCGGGCAGAACCCCCTATATCGGACACAGGAGAAGTCAACAACACATCAGTCACATTACAGCTGAAATACTTTGGAGAGGTTGTGGTGACACGCACACACCTCGACCTGTGCGGAGGTGAGATGTGGCTCTTCTTGCAAGCACCCGACGTAAAACACTGCCTGCTGCGCGTGATGCTGCTCCTTTGTGCCCGATTTTCCTCCTCCATTGCATGGGGTTACACAAAAATAAACAGTGCCCACTGTGACGGGTTTTCTGCACGATTCTGCTGTTCACTTCTTCTCTGGCGTCGTGAAAGCGGGGGCGCAAAGCCCACACCCCCACACTGGATACGAGCGGAAGGAGGCTCCGCTGCATGGGGGGAGAGAGGGACTGTTGCGAACGGGGGGTGGCGGGTGGAGGGGGGGTTGAGTAAACAAGTCGTTTTGTACACTACAAAGGTTGAAAAATGCTGGGGGGGTGTATGTGTTGGTGTGTCTGGATTGTGGGGCACCCGCGCTGCACCCCATTTTGGGGGGGAAAATCCCGAACCGACACAAAAACAAAAAGGTCTATCTGCCAGAACCCTCTGGAGAGGTGCTCCCCCCCGCACCACCCCCCCCCGCTCCACTCAGGGGAGGGCGTTGCAACGGACCACACCAGCAGGCTGCCCCACAACCCACCACGCATGGGGCACCTGCCTGCCTCAGCCCCACCTCTACGCCTCGTTAGGGACGAAGTAGGGTGAGTAACCCGCGGCAGCGGCTGCTGCCGACGCATGGTGTGCAGCGTTCATCGCTGCGATTGCCGCTTGCTGCGCTGCAGCTGCCGCAGGGCCTCCGGTGGCTGGAGACGTCGGGACGGGGACAGTCGCATTCACATGGAGGGGCGAGCCTGGCGTCGGGGCACGGTGCGTCACATGAATCTGATCCTGCACAAACATGCGGTGCTCTGTGGTCCAGCTGTGCAGGATTGCCAGCTCACGCTCCACCTCCTGCGTCAACGCGCCCTTCTGCGTCGCGAGGTCACACGCCGTCGCCTCCTGATACCGCCCCGCTGTGTCCGCACCCTCCGTCACAAAGTCCTCCGCCGCCTGCAGGCACTGGATCGCGTTGTCGCAGTTCCGGATGTTCTCCCCCAGCATCCGCATGTGCTCGTCGGCAACCTGCTTCGCCCACTTATACTCCTCGCGCCGCTTGCACTCCTTGTCATACGCCTCCACTTGGAACTGCACCTCGCCGGAGCGCTCCAGCGTGAGGGCGCCCAGCTCTTCGTACAGCTCCGACATCTTCTGCCAGATGTCGCCCTGCTTCTGCACGTTGGCATGCAGCTTCTGCTTAGAGAGGTTTATCCGCCCCTGGAACTGTGCGGACTCCTGGGTGTGCGCGTTAACCATCGATGCGACTGCGGTCTTCACGGAGCGGAGCGACGACTCGCACTGCATCTTGAGGCGGAGGCGGGGCTCCTTGATCTGGGCAGCCTTCTGCTCCGCCACGACCCGGATCTCGTTGTGGTTCGTCAGCTTCGCGTTCTCCACCTCCGCCGCCTCGATGCAGCGGATCAGGTTTTTGATGTTCTCCACAAGCTTCGTCTGCAGCTGCACCTTCGCCCACCCCACCTGCCCTGCGGTCGCAGGGTCCATCGGCATCGCCTGCGCAGTGCTGAGGTCCTTCAGCTGTGCCCGGATTGACCCGATCGCCTCGATGGATGCCGTGGTGTCGAGCGAGCTCCCCAGAGAGCTGAGCACCTCCAGGCGCACCAACAGGGGCTGGGGGATCAGAGCCACGCCTGCGTCCTTCGCAGGGTCTGCCTCGACAGCTTGCATCGCTGCGTCAAGCGTGTCGAGCTTGTTCAGCACAGACTCGACGAGGGCGGAGAAGATGCCGGGCCACACCCCAGCCATGTCCTTCTGCAGACCGTGCAGCTGATCGCGGAGCCCGCGCAGCCCAGCCACAACCTCCGTTGGAGGATTGTTTTTGCACAGGTTCGGGTTCGGCATATCCAAATACTTCGGCCACTGCTGGTCCTTCTTCTCCGCAGCGCTGCGCTCGATGGACTCCTCGGCTCTCTGAAGCAGGGTCATCGCCGTGTCTGTGTTTGCCTGCAGCTTGGCACGCATCGCTTCGTGCTCCTTCGCGCAGTGCTTCAGCACGCCCATCAGGCTCTGCTCATGCGCAAACAGGTCGTCAACCTCCGGCAGCTGGTACATCTGTTTCGACGACATTGCTGAAATCCCCCCAGGAGCAACGGGAGGCGGGGGATGAGGGAATGCGGAGGGGTTTGAGAGAAGGGCAGCTGCCTCCTGGTTGCCTGCGGGAAAGGTAAGAAGGGGTGGGTGGAGGGGTGAGTGTGCGAGTGTGTGTATGGTGCGGCGGGCAAATAATGCCGGCGGCAGAGAGACAGAGAGAGAGAGAGAGAGGGGGGGGGGGGTAGGGGGGGTCAAATGCCACCCTTTTACGTGGACAAACACGATTTTTCAAAAAACCGGCGCAGAGGCCCCAAAGCCCCCGTAAACCCTCCAAACCCCCCCAGATCGGTCCGGAAACCCATCGAACCCCACTTTTCCACCATTCCGGGCACCTCAGGTGCCCGAATTGGGGTACCTAAATTTTGTGCCACCGTTTGGTACCGGACAGTGCCACTGTGTGGGAGGTTGGAAAAGAAAATGCCCCAACACACCACATCTGAGGGTTGCAATGCATGTTGCTTGCCAACCACGTCATCCGGTGGGTGTCAGGCGCTATGTAGGTGGCATTAGCCAGGTCTTCGATGTGTTCTGGCTTGTATATGTACCTCCCTGCCACCATGCACCGGGAGGCTGCCTGTAGGTACGGAACAAGTCCAGATGGTCGTGTGATTCCTGTGCAGCAGTGCTCCACAACCGGGATGTGTTGACAACGACTGTTGCAACACGAGCTGTACATTCCGGGAACACACGAAGTGCGCTGTCGTGGTACCCATTGTGCCAGAATTGGTACTTGCTGCGGTCTACTTTGCCTGGCCCAAGAGCACTGGTACTGAACAGTGCAATATGCGTGGCGAGGTGAATGCAACGGAAGCGCGCAAAGTCAATACAGCTCTCGGATGGCGGGTGGTGGTGTCACTAGTGTGTGACGTTCACTCGAGGATACAACGCATCACAATGAATCAGCAACCGTGGACCGAGTACAATACGCTCTCTGTGGCTGGTGTGGGGGACAAAGGCAGTGCCTGTGCCGCAGGCAGGGAGGTACATATACAAGCCAGAACACATCGAAGACCTGGCTGATGCCACCTACATAGCGCCTGACACCCACCGGATGACGTGGTTGGCAAGCAACATGCATTGCAACCCTCAGATGTGGTGTGTTGGGGCATTTTCTTTTCCAACCTCCCACACAGTGGCACTGTACGGTACCAAACGGTGGCACAAAATTTAGGTACCCCAATTCGGGCACCTGAGGTGCCCGGAATGGTGGAAAAGTGGGGTTCGATGGGTTTCCGGACCGATCTGGGGGGGTTTGGAGGGTTTACGGGGGCTTTGGGGCCTCTGCGCCGGTTTTTTGAAAAATCGTGTTTGTCACCCCCATTTGACCCCCCCTAGGCATACAGTGCAAACGATAATAATTATCGCATACGATAATTATTATCGTATTCCCATTATCGTATATTATCGTATACGATAATATACGATAATGGTGCGATAATTTTTTGAGATTTTCGGAAAACCAGAAATCAGCCCAGAACACATTGAAAAAGTGGTAAAAGTGGAGCCGGAAGCTGCCATTTTTGCTTCTTTGAATTATTGGTGACGGGGGGCTTCACTCAGAAGTGTAGAATGTCCCTCACAAATGGGTGGCAGAGACACAACACACATAGTGCCATGACATGCACATCACTATGTCTGTCTGAAGAAGTTTCAGGCACAGTGGGGCGGAGAGGACTCTGGGGATTGGGCAGTGGCCGTTCCACATGCCCTTCCCCTCGTGACTTACACCCTGTCGCCACCCCACTTCATGGAAAACATGACTACGCAGCAACAGGGTCATACTTGTGGCGGTATGCAACCACCAGTACAGCCTGTTGCGGGTTCGCAAAGCTGACTGGTACGCTGCCTTGCCGTCGGGACCCAGATACTGAGGACACCCCTGTGAGAACACTGAGGGAAGACGTTGGGCTAGCCTAGTTGAAGCAGGTGTCGGGGTGACCGAGACAGAGCACCCTGCCCAGAACATGAACAAGAAAGACTGTTCGACTGATGGGGAAGAACCTGATAGGCAGGTGTGGTCTTCGGTGCAATGTTTGGAGAGATCAGGAGATTTCTCTTCAAGGCTACCACTTATGTTGGACTTGGCCTTCGCTCCCGTGAGCAGTGAAAAAGTGAGGAACACCGTTCTTCCCCTCTGACTGACGACCAGTGATGACATAGCGAAGGACCTTGAATGGGGTTTGAACCCGAGAGAGGCAATACTCAACCAAAGGTATTCTTCAGGACCTGGCACGGAACGGGCGATACGAACGCTCCCACCGTGCGCACGGACCTGTCTGCAACTCTACAAGGAACCACGGGGTGGCGCGCGCACATCACCTCGGAGGCCTCAAGGAGCCTGCCTGACCTGCACGACTCCGCTGCGCTACAAGGCGGAGCTCGGGCGCCATCCTCACCGACAGCAAGGCAAGGGGTGATGATCATCTGGAGACACCTGAGCCCATGCAGGATCGGAGAGACGCGATCCACCTGAGGGAGACCACCATCCACCTCCTTCGGACAGACCACACAGCCTTGTCGATGACCACAGCAGCCCGGACACAGACCAGTACGCGTACCCTGCCTGCATCACCGGACCCCACAGGCTCATCTTACCCTTCCTGGGGCTGGGAGAATGGTAGTGATCTCTATTTTGTGGCTGATTGTGGCCCTTGGCGGGGTTTGGTGGCGTTTGGCGGTGGTAAACTGGAGATTTCGGTGATTGGTTTCGGGCAAAATCAGGTGGGTATCGCATACGATAATGGGATTATCGTATCTGGTCGTATACGATAATCCATTATCGCATCATACGATAATGGATTATCGTATGCGATAATGAATTATCGTATGCGACAATTTTCCGAAAATTATCGTATCTGGTATATATGCGATAATAATTATCGTTTGCACTGTATGCCTAGGGGGGGGGGGGAGGGGGGGGGGGGACAGGGGGCGCCATATTTTTTGTTTCTCACAACCACCCCCCTCCCACACACACCCTTCCCTCCCCCCCCCCCCTCCCCCCACCGGTTCCGCCACCTCCCCCCCCCCCCCAACCGTCCCTCACGCGAGTCCCCACCCTGACCCCCGACACGCCGATCCAAACGCCCATCATCTTCCCTTCCCTTCCCTCCTCCACCTCCCCCCCACGTCCTATACAAAACGAATCGCTGCGCCTGCGTCTGGCCTGTGGCTTCTCGAATGCAAACTTTTCGCACACTGTTCACAAAAGGGCATCCCCTCCCTCTCCCGACACAACGTCTGCAGATATCTCGTCAAGGTATGGTGCAGAAGAGGGCGGGGATGCCGCATCTGAGGCATATCACTGAGAGCCAGGCAACAGGACGCCGCTGCAGATTCACAGGTCACGCGTCGGAGGTGTGTGTTGTGTGTGTGTGTGTGTGTGTCAGAAAAAAACACCCACCCCACACATTAATTTCCTTATTCGTTTTGAGCGCCACCAGGCACACACTCCTCCTCCTCCTCCTCCCCCCCCTCCCCAAACAGAATGCAAATCTGGCCCCTCCTAAATGCATCTGAGGGAACACTGGTCATAACGCTGTCGATAAAACGCCATAAACCACATGATCGCTTCCTATCCGCCATAGGTATGGGACACGAGGGGGGGGGGTTCCGGGACAAACAGAAGCAACTCTCACTGCACAGCTGTGGAGGCTGTCCCTTTGTCGTTGCCACCAAGAAAAATCACCGCCTTTCCCCCGTCTTTCTCCCGTTATCCCTTTTTGGGGTACAGTAGGGGCCAGTCCTGTGGCAGAACAGAGGGGTGCGGTGGCAGGGCGTGCGGCGCACCAAACTGTGAATGTGACACACCAGGTGCCCTGCATAATTAGAATAAAACGACTCGGAGGCATGTGGGTGTGGGTGTTGAGGGGTCATCGGGGGTGAGGTGGGTGGGCGGGCGGTGGGGCGGTGGCTGTGGGGGGGGTGGCAGGTGGAGAAAACGAAAAAAAATCAGACACGTATGGATATTTAGTAGTACACACATATTTTTTTTTGTTTTTTGTTGTTGCACGGGCACGCTTTGCAGGTATGTTTTTTTTTTGAGGGTGGGAAAAAAAATATACGGCACACATAAAAAATAACCCAGGAAATGGAGAGACAGAGAGAGAGAGAGAGAGAAAAGGCGGCGAAAAACCGCAGGAGGGCAGCACAGAAGGAAGAAAAGGACACACACAACGTGTGTGTTTTAAGGAACTGCCAGGGGGCCCATGCCACGGGGCTGATCGCAGCACTCTCTCTCTCTCCGCACACCGCACAGAGGAAGAGGAACACACTGCGCGGTGGGTTGTGATGTGGGAAGGCCAGATTCGGAGAGGGCTGGCGCGTGTGCCCTCTTGACAAGAAAAGCAGAAAAAAGGCGGTTCACGGCTTATGTGTGCAATGTATGTGTGTGGGGGCAGGGGGATAAGAGTCACACCCGCAGCACAATACGCACCACATGCGCGCGGTTGGTTTGCCCGGATCGGAAGTATTCCTGGGGGATGGGTGCTGATGATCTATCGGAAGTATGCCTTGTGTCTGTGTGTCTTCGCTGGTCGACAAACTTCGTCAGTTTTCAGCCAATTCAACAGGAAATGCACCAAAATGCACTGACGATCACCCTGTAGCGAAGACCCCCTCTGTGTGTCTTGGTTTAGAGCCTTGCTCAACTCTGCCATGTGTTGGAGACGAGAAAAAATGTGACATGGTGGTCACTTTCAGGCCTCTGCAGGTTGGTGGAGGCAGTGGGCCAAAAAACAGGGTGTGAACTTCAAAATCGTTGCCATAAAGGCCAATGGCTGGCGTATGGGATCACTTTATCACACGTAAACATTGACTGCCTAATCTGGTATCGACGACCACCGGCCTGACGAAGATGAGACGATCAGGTCATGGCGCGCACCTCTGGGGGGTTTTTTTTGCTGCGCTTTCAGCTTACTTTCGTTCAAATTTAGAAATCCTTTGCGGGGCGGAGGGGCACACACCACCCCCTCCACACCCATCTCCCAACAAACGATCAACGGGCAAACGGCGCGCACGCGGTGCCGGTGGCGGTTCGTACCGCCCCGTTTGTTTGGTTCTTGCCACAACACCCATCCTCACAAAACACACTCAACAAAAATGCACATGGCACGCGTGAATCGTCCTTTTATTTATTGCAGCAGGTTGGGGGGGCGACAATACCGCACACAGCAAAAAAAATCCATTCATTTGCCCATGCGCATGCAATGCCGATATCCCTCTGATGCAAACACCGCAAAAAAAACTCACAGACACACACACAACTCAACACGCGTGGATCTCCTTTATTTTTTGAAGCCGTGCAGAACGCAACGGAGGACATTATCCTCCATCCTCCCATTTTCCAATAATGCGATCGCACACACACACACACCACGCCCAGTGCCCCACCCCCACCTTCCCCCCACACTCCCCCCTATTCCTATTGTGCGAAACAGTATGGACAGGCTCGGGGGGGGGGGGGGGGCGACAGGGCTGTCCATGTGTGTGTGGCACACACCACAGTTTTACAGCACACCCCTTTGAGAGATCGGGGGGGTGGGGGGTCAAGCCGTGCCTGATACAACTCTGCCCCTCTCCCCCCCCTCCCCATCCCCCTCCAACTCGATGAACCCAACGAGCCCTCCTCGGCCTTTGGGCCAGGGCTCAGGAACCGTTTCTCCGTCATCCCCATCCCCCCCACACCACCCCACCGTGGCGCGGTGCACGCGAAGGAGACGAAAAAAAGGATACAAACCACGCGTGGGACGGTAGGGGGGGGGGGTTTGAGGAGATAAGGGATAGACATAGCCTGCAGTTGCTTTTTGTTGCTGCCCTGTGAATCGATCAATGCTGGTGCGAGCTGACTACGGTGGGGGGGGGGTGGGGGGGTCATGTGGGGGTGGGGAGGGCGGGGGGTCGAGTTAAAAGACCCTCCTGCACACACACACACACACCCCTCCTCCTCCTCCTCCTCCTTCCAATGGGGGCTGGGTTTGGACGACGAATTTTTGACACAAAACGAAACCGATTACCCCTGCAGGAGGCAGGAACACGGGCCACGAGGGGGGTGGGGTGTGTGTGTGTGGGGGTGGGGGGGGGGGCGGGTGTGAGGGTATGGGGCCTACGGGGTCACCTTCCAAGCGGCCATGGAGCACTCGGATGCGGCGCCGAACTTGTTGCCGACGCTTGTCGCCGTGCTGTTCATGAGAAGTGCGATGATCATGCCGTAGAGACCAAGCGCCTCGGCAAAGATAAGCATCAGAATCATCGCGACGAAGATTTTCTGCAGAGGGGTAATAACGGGTGGTGGAGGGGGGAGGGGGAGAAGGGCCGAGCATCAGCGAACATTCACGGTGGCCATGCAATACATACGTCGGTGCGCTGGTAAGCCGTGGCGCAAGAGTCGCCCACCACGCCAATCGCAAACCCTGCCGCAAGACTGGCCATGCCACCTGCAAGCCCGGCGCCCAGGTGCACCAGCCCCTTCGACAGCGGGTAGTCGGTCCCGCTGGTCTTCACGTTGCTCGACACGATCACGGCAATGATCAGGCCGTAGATACCAAGGATACCCGCCATCACAACAGGCACCATACCACGCATCGCACGGCCCTGCGGGAGTGGTGTGGTCAGTGGGCAGACAGGAGGGAGAAGCTAACAACTAACGGCGCGGCAAGGCAAGGCTAGGCAAGGCTTCCGTGTGGAAAGGGATCCCACCCTGTGCAGTGTGTGCCCAAGAGGCGGGGCGCGGGTGCGCATACCTTCGACACAATCCCGAGGTGCGCGACAGCCACACCGCTCTTCACCGTCCCATACGCTGCCCCCAGGTTAGCGAACCCAAGGGCAAGGGACGCACCCATCATCCCGAAGAAACCCGCAAGGGGCGTGCATTCCGGAGCGACCATCTTGCGGACTTTTGTGTTGTGCCCTGGTCCTGAACGTGGTGGTGCCTCGTGTGTGCATGGGGAGGGAGTAGGCTGGTCCGAGGCGGGCCTTCGCATCAACATCAAACATCAAACATCAAACAAGCCTCATGGCCGCCCTCCTCTGTGGGGCGCTGTCTCCACCACAATGCAATGTGCAAATCCTGAAGCTTCAGCTGCACAAAGCCTCCGAGGAAATGCTGGGATGGGGCGAAGAGGGGTGCTCACAGAGCCGCCACACTGTATAGTGTTGTTTTCGACAACCAGCCAAGAGATCTGCGCAGCTGCGCGAGGAAGGCATTCGGCACTTGTTGGACTCCTCGAACGATTTCAACGACGCAGCCCCCATGCGAGAGAGGGGGGCCCCCACCCAGCCTTCTCTTGACATGGATTTGCCATCAAAACATGAGACCGAGAGATTCTCTGAGAATATAAGGACAACGGGTTTGCATTTTTTTTGGGCTGGGGTTTCAGCGAGGAGATGTGTGCCTCATATGGGTACATGTGCGTCTGGACCACGTGACAAAACAACTCGCCTCCAACCCCCCCCGCCCCCGCCCAAAAAAAGCGATATTCTTTTTTTTGCATTGTTCACACACACCTCCCAACGGGAAAGGAGAAGGAGAAAGAGAGAGAGGAGATGGCAAAATAAAAAGGGAACCGCAGGCGAGACGCTTCTGAATAAAAGCAGCCCAACAGGTTCATGTGTCGCAATCCTTTTTTTTCCCTTTTGCCCACCCCCACCCCCCCCACCCACAGCCACACACCCACACCACCCCCCCATCCCACGCCCGCTCTGTGGGGTGGTTCGATGTGGGTCTGAAGCATCCCCGTCTCCAGCCTCAAAGGGCCTCAGGAGGGAACTCCGTGAGAGTGGATTTCAAGGTGGAAATCTTGGCACGCGTGTTGGCCACCGCCTGCTCGAGGTGCTCTTGCATTGGGCGCTGGTGCTGGACGCCGACATCCAGGACGGACGCCAGGGACTCCAGCTGCGACGTGTTGTCGGCGTGCGTCTCGGCGCCGCTGTGCATCCTCTTGCTCACGTGCAACTCCTCGGCAGAGAGGGAGCCCAGGATGCCCTGCAGCTCCGCCTTCTTCTCAAGAAGCTGCTCCTTCTCGGCACGCACCTGCTGCAGCTTGAAATGCTCACGGTCCACCCCAGCCTCCACTGCAGAAAGCTGCTCCAGAAACTCCGCCACAGCATCGTGGATCGTCAGGCCTGCAGGCTCCATAGCGAGATGTCCTCCTTTAATCTGCTGGATAAGAAGAGACAAGCTCTCTCTCGGCACTTCTCCCCGGTGGGTGTCTGCTGTGTAACTGCCGCTCTTTCCCGAGGGTAGGAAACAAAAAACCTGCTGGGCGAGGTGTGCTGATGTTTGCTTTGGGGGTGAAAAGTCAGAAGTGTTCAGCTGAATGGTATGCTGAATGACACGCAAGAGAAGATAGGGGAGTGAGAGGAGGTAGTCGGGAGAGAGGGCTGCCTGGGGCGTAGAGGTGAGAACAGCCTAACACGCATGCAGGTTCTACCTTCAGGAATCTGTGCACACACACATTCACGCCCCCTCCCCCCCCCCCCTCTCCACCTCTCCACACACGCACACCTAACTAACTACGCTGGTTTCTCGCGCGCCGTCGTGTTCAGCGGATAAAGGGCGTGGCCTGCACAACAGAAACACGACCACAAATTGAAGGGGAAGGGGGGGGAGTGACTTTTTTCGGTATTTTGTTTGCTTTTTGTTCCTCTATTCCAGCCCCCACCCACCCCCACGGCACGCATGCATCGCACGTATCGCATCCCCCACTGCCGGCATTCCAAATGGTTTTTGAAGGGGCACTGAGGAAGGCTGGGGCACGATGTGCCGGCAGTTCTTCTTGCGCTTTTCTGGCATAAACCCCCGTCCCTCCCAAAGCAAGGCGTGCTCGGGTGGCAGGGATTCTGGAATCCCATTTAAATAACGATGTGAACGAGAATCAGGGTGGTGCAACATGGCCAGGTGCGTTGCTGTTGAAAACCAACACATCTCCCCCCCACCCCACCTCAAATCTCTCCAGGAATGTCCAAAACGGATTTGGTGACCTCTCTCCCCTGCCCCCCCCCCCCCCCGACGGAAAAAACAACTGGGCAAAAACCGAATCCCGCTACCGAGAGGCGAGCCGAACGCACCCCATCCTCCTCCTCCCCTGGGTGTGGGGCAAAAGAAAAAGCAGACAAAAAAAAGCACGGTTTTTGCTTTTTTTTGAAAAAAAAGTCCCCCGGCTGGTCCCCCTTCCACAGCAAAGCGGAAGAATGCCCGGATCGGCGGAGAATTGTCGAAAAGAGGAGCACCAAGGAGTGATGATGCGAGCCTGCGGAGAGGGGGCGCAACGGGGGTAGTATTGAGTGACTGCGCAGTGCAGTCATACAGACAGGAGGAGATGGGGCCTGCCGTTAGGGCACACAGTTTCAAAAATGGGGTGGGGTGGGGGGAGAGAAAATAGGGCGCATGTGCCACACAACCTGCACTGTCCAAAAAAAAAGGCGTTGCGCCAAATGGGAGATGTGTTTGGGGGGAGGCATAATCAGCTCCACCACATGCTTGGATAACATTGGGTCGGCGTATCGCCACACCATCCTGCGCCAGACCTCTTGCTTAGCCATGGACGTAGTGGCGTAGCTAAGGTACACCACTACCCCCTCCCGCGACAATACTCAAGGGGCATTCGATGACCAGCTGTTGCTGTTTTGTTGAGAATACTGAGGGGGTGGGTGTGGGGGGGTGGGAGCGGTTGGGGAGGGGAGGGGGTGGGGGGGGCCCACGCACAAAACACCCATCGCGACCTTTTTTGACATGATAACGTACACCCCCTTGCCTGGGGGACCGTCCCTACTCCCTGCAAGAGAGGAGGCAGCGTAGACCATTCGATGCAGTTCGTTTGTATCGATGACCACCAGCCATCCGACGTAACGGAGACGAGACAGGTCGGTGTTCCGTTGGATTTGTGACCACAGGGGTGGGTGGTATGGCGTGTGACCAGAAGGAGAAAGTGTTCTTTTTGGATTGCCCTGGTCTTCACGATCATTCCACCCCTCCCGTATCGGCTCCCCTATTTTTTTTTGAGGGGGGGTTTTTCAAGAGTGCAATTCGGATGATCCAATCTGAAGCACAAAAAAAATATCAATGTCAACCACATGGAAATCGCACAGAGCAACACAAAGAAGGCGTGTCTCCGCTGCGCGCTCGGTTTTTTCTTGAACACGAAACAGCCGCTGCCCCACAGTGAGATCGGGCCGTCCCTCTGTGGGATGCGAGCGTATTGGTGTTGGTGTAAAAAAGTGAAACTTTTGCGTCTGCAAATCAGAAAGGGGAGAGAAGAACCAGCAGGGTATTCGTCGATCGCGAGAACACCCCCAAGTGAAATCGTACTCCTTTCGCTTTATTATCGACACCCTGTCCAGCAACTGCGGGAGAACAGTTCCGGACTACTTTTTGTTGAGCGCACTTGCTGTCTCAAGGCTGTGTTGAGGCCCTGTGAAGTGGCATGAAGGTGCTAATCCAAAAGCTTCAGTCGTACGATTTTCTTCGGTACTTCGCGACTTCGCTACGCTTCATCGCTCGTAACTAGTAAAAATATCAGTAACAAAGATCCATCCGCACCCCTGTTCAGCATCAGATAATGCACAGGCAGGGGTGGGCAGGGGGGCATGTATGAAAGTTCGCTTGCCCCCGAGTGCACGCACAGAACGCGCGGAAGGATGCAAGGGAAAACCAACCCTTCGTAAAGATGGGGGCGGTTGGAAGAAATGACGGAGTCTCTCCAGACCCACTCAAGGACAAACCAGATGCCTGCAGGGGGAGGGGGTACGTGGGGCAGATTTAGATCCATGCGAAAGTGCCGGAATGGCCCGCTTATTTTCTTGGGGGGTCTTCGCTACGAGGTGGCCGCCAGTGCATTTCCAGTTGAATTGGCTGAAAAACTGACGAAGATTGACTACGGATAACGACCGGCGAAGACCCCCCCCCCCCCCTGTGAGACGTTTGAATCAGAAGGGCTTGCACCGCCACCAACCCATAAAAAATAAAGCCCGAGGGGGGCCCTCGCTACGAGTCACTGTGAGTCACGAGTCGTCAGTTTTCAGCCAAACATGGCTGACTTCTCACTTTTTTTTTTTAACCCTTTCGCGTATCCGTCAGGTGGACCACCGGGTGGGGAGAGATCCGGTGTGAGGCACTTGGGTCCGTCCAGGTGGGCAGGGGGAACCTGGGGGCGGGGGGCCTCAAAACCCGTCTACCAGTGCCGCTTCTAATCTCGTCGGTCTTGTCCCAACCACCACCAGCCAGCCCAGAACGCCCTGACGCTGCGACCTCGTCGATTTTTCCGTTTCGCCCATCCGCCCAACTCCGCCAACCCAACCAGCCCTACCCTTTCTCCCAGTCAGGGCGGTACTCACACGAGCGGCAAAGCGCTGGGGGAGGGGGGGGGGGGACATCAATAGGGGAGGGGAGGGGAGGGGGGAGGAAGGGAGGGGAGGAAGGGGGGGGGGGTTATGTTGTTTCTAACCCAGACCTGCTGTGCAGAGCCCGGGGGAGGGGGTGGCCAGCCCCTGTCTAACCATTCACAACGGCCACCTGCACACATCTATGAAAGGGGGGGGGGGGGGAAGGTCCCGGGGGGGGGGGGGGGGGGGGGGGGGGGGGGGTGGTGGGGGTGGGGACGCTGCTCCGCCTACTCGCCCCGCTCCACCTCCGTCTGCAGCTTGCGCATGTAGACGCGCAGGCTGACCCCCGGCTCCCTCGTCTGGTTCCCGGGCTCGGCCTGCGCGCCCCCTTGCAGGATGCGCGCCTGCAGCCACTCCGCCGCTACGTCACCTGCCACCCTGGGCGAGAGGGGGCAAAGGCCATAGCTGGGGTGGAAGCAGTGCCTCCACGCCTCGACGGTGCGGGGGATGGCTCCTCCCATCGAGACGCAGGGGGCCATGCCGCGGGCCCGCGCTACCACCCCCTCGGCCCAGACACGGGACGCCGCAAGCTCCTGCAGAGCGGGGATGTTCGCCGCGGGCGTCTCGTCGTCCCCGTAGGCGTCGATGGCCTGGAGGTCGTCCTCGGGCTCCCACACGTTCGCCGGGTCGTCGTCGAACTCCATGGGGCCCGCCGCGTCACCCTGACGCAGCTCCTCCAGGCGTCTCGAGGACGCGGCCGTCCGGCTGCGGCGCTGCCCGTCCC
This sequence comes from Rhynchopus euleeides, assembly GCA_963210315.1. Taxonomy (NCBI): domain Eukaryota; phylum Euglenozoa; class Diplonemea; order Diplonemida; family Diplonemidae; genus Rhynchopus; species Rhynchopus euleeides. The sequence continues at coordinate 1,131,470 of OY723306.1, read as the reverse complement.
GGCGGGCCTGCGCGGCGTTGCGCATCATCGTCGCAGCAACCCCCTGGATCCCGCCAGCCCCACCGGGGGCTGTTCCGCCAGAGGTGCCAGAGGGGGCTGTGTTGAAGGTGTGGGAGCCTCCGCCCTGGCGGCGCCGCGCGGCCTGAGCGGGGCCAGACGGCTGGGCGCCTGCCGCCGTGACCGGAGCCGCAGAGGGCACACCAGAGGGGGCTGTGTTTGAGGTTTGGGAGCCTCCGCCCTGGTGGTTCTCTGTGGCCCCCGACCCCGACGGCGGGCACTCTGCATGTTGGGCCTGCCCCTGCATGGGGGCTGGGGCAGCCCGGGAGGCACTCTCCGCCGGGGGCACGCTGTGGCCGTGGGTCGCGGAGGGCGCACCAGAGGGGGCTGTGTTTGAGGTTTGGGAGCCTCCGCCCTGGTGCATCTCCACATCCTGGCCGGGAGCGACCGGCTCCTCCGCCACTTCCTCCTTCACCCGCGTTGGATGGTGCGCAGCCCCCGACGAGTCGTGCGGGGCACTCGGCTGCCTGGGCCCCATCGGCGTGTCGTGCATGCGGCTCGGGATGGGCTTCCGCCGGCGGGGGCGCGCCCGGGCGGACTCCAGGACCTCCCGCAGATCCGGGGTGACCGCGGGTTGCTCCGCAGGGTCTGGAGCGTCGACATCCACCGCCACCCGGTCAATGTAGCCTGGGCACCGCTCACCCCGCACTGCGCATGACGCGCACACTTTGCGCCAGCATCTGCCACACGCGTGATGCCTCGCGGAGCGGTCGAACGGGCGGCGGCACTTCTCGCACTCCTCCACCTGGCCCGCCGAGCCCCCCTGACGCACCATCTGCATGGGACTATCACCATCGCACCCCGTGACATCCGCTGCCATCGGCTTCGGGGGAAGACCCGCCAGGTGCTGACGCATGGGCTCCGGCATAACTAGGGGCACGTAGTGCCCATGTTGCCCCCCCGTCCTCCGCAGACAGTGGGCGTCCACCACTGCACCCGCACCTACTGGGGACAGAAGCATCGGCTGGTGGTTGTCGATGAGCACGAGGACGACGCATCTGGTCACGCGCGCAGCCGCCGCCAGGGCGATGAAGTCCGCCCAGGTGCGCACGTCGTCGCTCCCTGCGCGCATCATCTGCTCGGCCCACTGGTTCGGACCCTCCTCCACCCGCATCCGGAGGTCCGGGTCGCGCATCGCCCTGCGGACTGCCTCTTGGCGCAGCCACCCGCTGGATTGCTTCACCGATCGGGCACCCAGCGTGGCCAACGCATCAAAAGCACAGTCCCCCACCCGGAACGACCACCCGTCCGGCCCGACCAGGCCCAGCCGCGCCTGCTGCTGCAGGGACGACAAGCTCAGCCTCCCGTCCGTCTGGCCGCGCCACTCCAGCAATTGGGCCAGGGGGTCAGCCGCCACCCCACCCGCCGGCTGCGGGAGGTCCCCCTCCGCGGGGGGAGGCGGCGGGCGTGGGCGGCGGGGAGGGGCAGGTTCGTAAAGATGGGGGCGGTTGGAAGAAATGACGGAGTCTCTCCAGACCCACTCAAGGACAAACCAGATGCCTGCAGGGGGAGGGGGTACGTGGGGCAGATTTAGATACATGCGAAAGTGCCGGAATGGCCCGCTTATTTTCTTGGGGGGTCTTCGCTACGAGGTGGCCGCCAGTGCATTTCCAGTTGAATTGGCTGAAAAACTGACGAAGATTGACTACGGATAACGACCGGCGAAGACCCCCCCCCCCCCTGTGAGACGTTTGAATCAGAAGGGCTTGCACCGCCACCAACCCATAAAAAATAAAGCCCGAGGGGGGCCCTCGCTACGAGTCACTGTGAGTCACGAGTCGTCAGTTTTCAGCCAAACATGGCTGACTTCTCACTTTTTCTCACTCAGTCACACTTGGTAGCGAGGGCCCCCGAGGGATTGGATAAACCGGCAGCAACAACCCCGTGAAAACTTCACAGTGTTGTGATGTTGGGTGATGCAGACGTCAGCCCCCCCCCCCCTCCTCCCCCTCTGGGGGGAATGGGCGGGGTGGGGGTAGGTGTTGGGAAAGCAAACAACAGGACCACTGGGTGTGGTGTGTTGTCTTCTGTTGGGTGGGGGAGGGGGGGGGGGGGGGGAGGAGGGGCGATCGCATCCCCCTTCGCCGCCGCCCCACCCCACCCCCCCCCCCCCACCCACTCCCCCCCCCCCCCCGCCCGCTTGTGTTCCTCTGATTTTGTTTGAACGAATTGAACGGTTGTTTTTTGTGGCATGGGTGGGCAGACAGACCGATTTTTTGCCACAATTGTTTTTTTTTGGGGGGATGGGGGGTCGATGCCCCACACACCCTCTCCTGCTACTGCGTGACGGAACACAGGCAGTGGCGCCGCAAAGCCTTTTTTGAAGGCATTCGCATTCGCGATCCGTCTTCACAAAAAAAAAGAGCAGCACATCGGCACAGAGGGACGGGCCCCCCTTTGCTTTGAACATTATCTAAGTTGGTTGCTGACGAAGCTTTTTGAAACCTCGCCTCATCGGCAGCCCAGGCTGCCAACACGGATCGGCAGCCAGCGATGTCCGCTATCGCCAAAACACCTCTTGGTGGGCATCAAGGCGACAGGAATACGGCATGCCCGTTTGAATGTCAAAACACAAGCAGGCAGGGAACAAAGTAGTTCGTTGGCGGAAGCCCGGCGTATAAACACTGGGGGGAGAGGGTGCAGAAAACGGGGGCGAGACCAGGGTTGTCCCAGCACACACTGAGGAAGAAGGGCGTGGAGCTCCCTGCACACCGATTCAGTCGTGCTGTCCCGACGCGAGTGGCCCAACCGTTATCGTGCATCCGCACAACAAAAACATTTTTCAGCGTTTGCATCGCCCGCGCTACGGGTAGCGCAAGCGATTTCGCTCTTTATTTCTTCAGCGGAAAGCACATTGTGACATGCGCTGGCGTTTTTACCTTTTGGGGTGTGGCAGCTCAGGGTAGCCTTCTTTCAACACCACGGATCCAACACAGCATGTGTGCTGCTGAGAATCCTGCGGAAGGGTGCGGATCGGCCATCCTGCCGCCCTCTCAGAAAAGCTGATAGATCAAGAGATGCAAACCACGGGTCGGTTCTCCTTGTCCTGGAGCTTGTGTTCTTTGTTTGGAAACCAACGGTTTCTGCACGAAGGCTGCGACGAGCCGCTTCTTTTTAGCTTCAAAAAAACCAGGGTGTTCTGCCGCCCCATATGGGGCATGGGGGATTGCGTGTTCACAGAAAAAATACGGGGTGGGAGAGGATCTGCGACCAAGCCGTCAGCCTTGCACTGTATCATAATATAGAGTGAACACCTATGTGACTGAAGCTCACACACGAACTAACAGTAGGCGAAACAAGAGCTTCTGGGAGAGGTCGGAATATATATGGGTGATACAACGGGTGATATCGCGGGATAGGTTCCACATGATGTGGGGTGTGTGGATCAATTGCGAAAGGGAAAATAAATTACCGTATACGTAAATATTATGGAACGTAAATATTTTGGAACGCTGGTGGGTTGGCGTTCCAGATTTTTTTCGTTCCATAATATTTACAGGGCTTTCTGCGACTCGGGGACTTGGACCAGGTGATCGGACGGCATACAGAGTCCCTGACGGGACCTACTCGTGCACTTTTCGCGCGATTCCTGACGCAAGCCGTCCTCACCACCGAGTCCCCAACTGGCCCTGTAAATATTATGGAACGTAAATATTATGGAACGGACCGGCCAAAAATGGGCCCGTTCCATAATATTTACGTTCCATAATATTTACGTATACGGTATCAACAAAAAATAGAATAACTTATCGGCGAGCGACTAAACGGATGGCAGTGCGTAACAGGAATGGCATGGCCAGTCTGATGCGACTCTCAGCAGCCTCGGTTTGTGGTTCATACTAAAGTGTGCGCAAAAAAAGGTGTTGTTTGTGGGCGGGGGGCGGGTGATTATAGAGTAAGGGTAAAGGGTAAAGAGTAAAACCGAGAACATCCCCTGTGAGGGTGGGGGGGCTGTTGTTGAGAGGAGAAGAGGGGATGCCAAACGGGAGCCGGGGGGGCGGGTGTGTGTGGGAAGGAGGGAGGGGCGGTGATCAATGCGGTTTGTGGGCCGGCAAACGATCAGCGGAGTGGGGGAGGGTGGGGGGGGGGGGCCATTGGGTTTGAATGCAAATTTTACCGATTTTTTTTGATGGTCAAAAAATACAGCGCGGGAAACTGGGAGGGGGGGCCTCTGTGTGCCAACTAAACGGGTTTGCCACCATTTCCCCTTGGCGTGGCAGGTAGGGGGCGGGGGGGAGGAACAGGTGTGTGTGTGTGTGGCGATTTCCACAGGAGCAGCAGGGGCAAACGGAAAGCACGACACTCACACCCATGTTTTAGGCCAGGGGAAAAGATAGCGGTGGGGCTAGGGGGGCTAGCCCCAGTTGGCGGGCTGAGCGGCGGATTAGGTGGGGGTAGCCGCCCTCACTAAAAAAAAAAAAAAAAAAGCCGATCGCCCATGATTGCTGGTGGGGGTGGTTTGGGTTTCCACCCCCCATAGAAGAGCGTCAACCCGGTTACACTGGTTCGACGGTCGACGTCGAAGAGAGCATGGTTTTACAGGAACAGATGCTCACTACCGTGGCCTCCGGCGGCTGGGGGGCTCCGCCCCCCAGACCCCCCTGGATCCTTCGATACCCAGTAGGTCAGGGAATCCAACCGCTCCAGTAGCCTCAGGCCTCAGGAGGACGCGCCAACTCACACAGAATCTACGCCCACAATGAACAGATGTTCACTACCGTGGCCTCTGGCGGCTGGGGGGCTCCGCCCCCCAGACCCCCATGTAGCGTGTGCCCGTCTAGTAACCAAGTCCTTGCGAGATAGCTCTCTCTCTGCCCCTCTCAACTGCTGGGGTCGAGAGGGTGTTCAGTTTGATGAAATGGGTGAAACCATGTCTCAGAGGCTCCCTCCTCGACCTGACGATGGAGAGCCTGCTTCTGATCGACGCTGAGGGGGTATCACACAGGCAGCCATGGGGCAGTACGTGGCACGTTTCCTCAGTAAGCCGCGCACTCTCAAGTACAGTACATTCAAGGAGTTGCAGGAGTGCATGATTGCAGCGAGGAGCTGGAGAGAGTCGACACCATCGGTGACAACTACCGGGGTGCAAACTGACAAGTAAGTGCACGAGGCGCGCGGCGAAGCCGCGCGCGCGCGCTACCCCCACCTATTGGGCCCCGGTCAGAAAAGCTATCTTATGCCCTGTTTTAGGCACACGCATGTGATTGGAAAAAAAATGGGTGGTGTGTCGATTGGTGCGCCAGCCCCGGGGTAGGGTAAAAATCAGACCACGTTTTGCAAAACATCAGAATGGGAGGTGGGGAGGTGGGGGGGGGGGGGGGGGGCGGTCTTCAGCTCGACCTGCCCCCCTCCCTGCCGACCGCACCCATCCTTTCCTTTTATCATGAACGTTGGCCACTTCCACAGGTTCAAGCAAACCAATCCGTATGGAGAAAGGCTGGTTTGCAGGACACGGTTAGAAGTGACTGCATAACACTTTCCTGCGTGAAGCGTGCGGGTGAAGAACAATTCCACAAAAAAATAGACCCCCACGGCCCCACAGCTGGTGGCTGTGAGCCCCCTGTGTGTACACAGGGCGTTTGTCACGGGATGGACTCCCCTTCAAACGCCCCCCCCCCCCCCCCCCCGGCCCCCCCCCCCCCCAATGCATGCACGTGCGTATAAACGCGAGAGTTTGTTGAGTGTCACAAACCCAAAAGAAAAACAAGCAGTCGTGTCAGGCGGTGCCATCCCCTCCTGCCGCAATACCCCTCCCACGAGAGGTGCGCACACTCCTGGAAGTGCGGATGATCTCAGAATCCCCAAAAAAGAACCGGCTGAAAAAAAATGCACAGAATCCCACCCCACCTCCTCGCTCCATTCAATCAGGGCAAGTATACCACCAGGTCAATATCACACACAGAGAGAGACACACGACTATTTTTTTTTGAAAACCGCTTGGCTGGGGCTGGGGGCATGTCGACAATCTCGGATATGTGAGAGAGCTAGGCTACTGCACAAAAACCCGTTAGTATGCCTTCTTCCCTCTGTGCAGAGCAGCGAGTCGCCTCACAAAGCAAGGGGATAAAACTGACACTGTTCGACACAGAGTGAATGCCCCTGCTATCTCCAATTCTGATATTTTTTTGGGCATCGCCAGCCTCCAGCCTTTGGGGTCCGGATCAACCAGGCTTTGCGCCGACCCTGGTTCGTCGACCTGCCGCCGCGCTATGCCGTCAGAAAGAATAAAAAAACCCCGCTGATTTTTTTGTGCGTGCTTTGCATTTTATAGCCCCCCCCCACCCCCCACTTCCCTCCCACCTTCCCCGTGCCGTTCTTTCTCTGGCATGACTGTGGTTAAAGTTCTGTCGACGGAAATAGCGACCCCCCCGCCCCACCCCCCTACCAGGGTGGCAGGGGCTTCTTCGTTGTGGTGTTGCTTGAGGAAAACAGAGGCACGTCCATCCGCACCGCGCTGCTCCTTGGATTGTGCACGGCAGGCGAGTCAAGCCCCCCTTTTTTTTGCACCTCACGCAAACCCGCCGTCGTCAGGGGACTGCAGGGGGGAGGTGATAATGTTTTCACCGAGCATCTGCTCCCCCAGGTCAGCCAGCTGCTGCCGCGCACGCGCAGTTTCAGGGTCGGGTTGCTGCACCTGATGCAAGAGGTGGGGAGGGTGTGTGGGACGACAGTGAAGGTCACAGTGGGTGGTAGCCTCAAAGCTCGCATGAAGCAAATAAGAGGAAGAGACACGCTGCATCACACAGCAGCCCAGGGAAGGGTGGCATACCGGTACATCCTGGTCGTCGTCGTCGTCGTCGTGTGTGATGCTGATCTCCCCCAACGTCGAAGTCTTCTTCGGCGGCGCGTGGAGGCTGTCGCGAGGGCGCATTGAGGTGTGTCAATGTGTGGGCACACCAGGCCTCGGGGGGGGTAAGTGCCACGTTTGGGTGTGTGAGGGATGGCACCCACGCCAGTAAAACAAATAAAAATACCCCCCCACCCCACCCCACCCCCACCTCCCCTATCCCCCCCAGAGCCATACTCAGCAAACGACGACTCGCGCGACTGCAGGCAGTCCGCAGGGGCGGTGCTGCACCGCGACAGCGACTCCTCCTCCAGGCTGGGCGGGTTGGTGCTGGTCTGCTCCGCCTCCGCCTTCTGCTGCAGCCCTGCTGCAAACGTCGATGCGGGCTGTGCAAAGGTGCTGCCGCTCTGGCCGAAACCAGAGGGTGCGGCGTCACCCTTGCCCGGTGCCGCGGTGGCGAGGACAGGCGCAGAGTCGCCGCGCCACAGCGCGCCCTGCTGCGTGGGCATCGTCTGCGCCCGCCGCGACATTTCGCTGTCGTCCAGACCAAACTCCCCTGTGCCCGACGAGGTTGTGGTGGGCTCCGTGTTCACAGCACACAGGGGTGCATGCGTGTTCAGCCCCGCCAGCTCATCCGCCTCCGCCTGCCGTGCCGCCTCCTCTGCTGCACGCTTCTTCATCGACGGCGCCTCGTGCTTGCGGGAGCGTGCGTAGACGTGGGGGTGCTCGCACTCCGCACCCCTCGGGCAGTATCTGTGCTCTGCGTGGAAGTCGGGGCACTTCGAGAAGTTCTTCAGCACCGTCTTCCAGCGGACGTCGCATGCGAGACACTTCAGCGTGACAAAGTGGTTCCGCCTGTCGCTGCACATCCACTCGTTGTGCCGGCAGGGCGGTGTCTGCGTGACGTCCGCCGGAAGCGTGGGCTCCTGGCGCCCGCGGCTGCCGTTGCTGCCCTTCGAACCCTTCGACCCCTTGGACCCCTTGCTCACACGGCTGGTGTGGCTGTTATGGCTGTTGTTGCTGCTGTGCGACCCTGTCGAGTGCACGGAGTTGCGGCGTGCCCGCCCCTCCCCGCGCGAGTTAATGTTCTGCACGTTCTCCGACGTCAGCGGGGCGCCGCCCTTCCCGAACTGCCCCTGCTGGCCTCTGCTGAGCACGTCCGCAGGTGCGGCATGCCCCCCCTTCCCCCGCGCGTTCCCACGGTCATCGCCGTGCATCATGCTGGGGGATGCAGACAGCACACCCCCACCGAACCCACCCTGGGACATGGGAAGGGGTTGCTGCTGCTGCTGCTGCTGCGGCTGGTGCTGCTGAAGCGGTGCCTGCCCAGTGTACCCACCAAACTGCTGGTTCGGGAGCTGCTGAGGTGGTTGCTGCTGCTGCTGCTGAAGCAGCTGCTGCTGGAGGAGCAGCTGGTTCATCGCAAGCTGCTGCTGCTGCTGGTTCTGCTGCTGTTGGTGCTGCTGGGGCTGCTGCTGGTGCTGCCCCTGCTGCATGCTCATGTCATATATGCCGTTGGAAACCACCTGGGGCTGCTGCTGCAGCTGCTGCGGCGGAGGCATCTGCTGCCCCGGCTGCAGCTGTCCCGGCTGCTGCTGCTGCTGCTGGGGCTGCCCCTGCTGCTGCCCTGCCATCCCGAAAGTGTTCCCAAACCCGCTGAACATCCCCTGGATCCCCTTCTGGAAACCCTCCATTTTATTGCCCGCGCCCCCAACGCACGCGCCCTTTCCCTTCTTTCTTGCTCGGCAGCCGCAGCAAGAAAAGCCTTCCCTGCCCCTCCTCTTCCGCCTTTTCTCTGCTACCTCTTAGCCTCGTCCTGTGCCAAGCTGTATGCGGGTATGGGGAAAGGACGGCGGTGGGATGGGGTGGGGGTCGCGGTCTGTGTGTGTGTGTGCGGTGCACCTGTGTGGAAGGGAGGGGGTGGGTGGGACGGATTTTTGCCACAGGATTGATGAATGTGGTGATGTGTCTTCCACACAGTTTCACGCTAGCACCCACTCGTGATTCTAGGTGCAGCGACAGCGGAGTGCGGTGTGTCGATCGTAGCAAACAAAGATGTACTGTGGTGGAAAGAACATATAAATCTGCGGTGGTCGGCACCTTCCGAGGGTAATGGTGTGCTGACATGACCCGCATCTCTGTGACACTGGCACACTGTATCGTGGTGATGTATCTTCCGCACAGTTTCACGCTAGCACCCACTCGTGATTCTAGGTGCAGCGACAGCGGAGCGCGGTGTCAATCAGATCAAACGAACAGAACTGGTAAGTCACCTTCCGAGAATCATGGTCTGCTGACATGATCGTATCACACCCTCAATCCCGACCATATCAATGGCGGCATGATATAGATCTGTGATGCCGTCACACTGTCTCGTGTTGACGTGTCTTCCACACAGTTTCACGCTAGCACCCACTCGTGATTCTAGGTGCAGCGACAGCGGAGTGCGGTGTCAATCAAATCAGACGAAGATGTGACGCGAGGAGGCAACTGTGTCCAAATCAAAACAAGTTCCAGTGTTCTTCCAGGGAAGCACCTGAGTCCCTGAGTGCCATCTGTGCGCCAACGGAGGGGAGGGGGGTGGGGTTTTGCCCGCACTGGCCGATCCGTGGAGACTCCGTCCTGCCCACCTTGCCACCCCAGATCACACACCCCCCTCATTCCTGACACGTGAGGGGGTGCTAGAGTTCTCTCATGAAAATACCACCACCGACGCCCCCACCCCCACCCCCCCACCCCCCCGCCAATGGACTACCAAAAAAATCGTCAATAAACTACTCACGCTTCATGTTGAGACAGCCGGAAATAAAATAATGACCAGTAATATTTTCTTGAGGGGGAGGGCAGAGTGTCATGGATGCGCAGGGGGAAGGGAAGGGGGAGAGGAGGTGGAGGTGGAGGGTGTGTCTGAGTGATGAGCGAGCTGTTATCCGTGTCGTTGGGCTTTATGATCTGTCGATGTTCTTCCCAAAATTTTGAATATTTTTCATTTTTTTTTTGCCATATTTTTTCTTGCGCCGTGCGGCGATCAAGACAAAATATCACGACGGACCTCTCTCAGGCATTTGTGACGCTGAGAAGATTAAGCTGTGCACAGGTCTATGGTGTGAGCCAGACCCTATCCTTCGACTGCAAGCCTCAAACGATTCTGAACGATTCGAAAAATCGTTGAACTCTTTCGGCCCATGCCGCTGCTGGTTTGCGAACCGGCATCGTTATTTTCGTCCTCTTCTTCCGTGAAGGGCTAGTAGCTACGGGGGGGGGGGGGGAAAGGGGGGAACGCTGGGTGGGGGGGCCTCACTTCATCATCGACACAATAAAATAGCAAACAGAACGGAGGGGTCAGAAGGATGGGGCGCACACAGAACCCTGCATCACCACCACCACCGCCACCACCCCTCCCCCCCCCCCCCCCCCGACCACCCTCACGCACCCACATCATTCACACCGAACCCACTTCTGTAGCGGGAAGCCCTTGCTGCACTGCAAGGCACTGTCTTTCCGCAAAACGGGGATGTGCACACGCTGTCACCACCCCCCTTCTTGACAGAAAAGCGATTCTACATGAAGTCGTCAAGGTCACGCCCGTCCCCCTTCAGGTCGTTGCGGTACTCGCCCTCGCCTGTTGGTGTGTGTGGGGTGTGGGGTGGCGGCGGGGGTAGTGATGGCGGCAACCCTATCCTGCAACCTGTTGCGCTCATACCTTCCGCAACCGCGGCGTTGCCACGGAGCTCGGTGGTCTCGCCTTTGCTGGGCTCCTTCTCAACCTTCTTCTTCGGGTCGCCCTCCTTCAGCTGGCGTGCCCGCTCCGAGATGATGACGTTGAGCTTTTTGGACAGCTCCTGTGTCTGCTCGAGGGACAGCTTGTCGCACGACTTCTGCAGAATCAGGTTCAACGCGTACCCGAAGAACTTCGTGTTCCTGTTTTTTTTGCCAAGGGGTGGGATTCGTCATAAAAACACATACAGCAACGGGGAGAAGGGGAATCACCACCACCACCACCACCACCACCCACTGCACCCCCCTCTCCCCACCTGGGCATACCGGAAGGTCTTGAGGCATCCCCCGATCTTCTCACCCATGATGGCGCACTCTTCACTGCTGCTGGGCGCCATGGTGTTGATCGGCTTTGCCCCGAAGGTGTTGGTGTCCTGATACGCCATCTCCACTTCGTGCTGCGTGAGCCTGTCCTTGTACTCACGCTCGTCAGCGCCGTCGAGCTCCTGGATGTCAAGCGCATCCGCCGCAAGCTCGCCCGCCATCGCCGCCATACGCTCCTTCTTCTCCTGCTTCTTCCGCTTGTCCTCCTCACGCGCCTCTTCCGCCTTCAGGCGCGCATCCTCCTCATCCTTCTTCTTCTGCTCCTCGAGCTCCTCCTCGATCTCCCAGTCGTCAGCGGCGGAGTCATCGTCCTCACGCAGGTAGTCATCCTCGAAGTCACTCATCGTGAGAGAGTGGGGCGGGGGGGGCCCTGCGTGTGTGTGAGTGGCAGTGGAGGTGGGGTCACATCAACGTGCAGCAGTGTGCAGGGCATGGCTGGGCAGAACTGAAAAGGGCGTGTCTCGGAATGAAGGGAAGCCCCATGCATTTTCGCCTGCTCCTGCTCGAGCTGAAAGCTCTTTTGGCACAGCTCCGGCCACACCGCAACCCTTGGCAAAGCTTGCCTCACCCCCACCCCTCCCACCGCGACACATCTAAAATCTGAATTCTACGCGGGGGGGCGCCCCACACCTTATACACACAGCCCCCATCCCCACCCACCCCCGGCACACTCACACCGCATTCAAACTGCATCCGCTTCCTCACCCGTGTGCTGCTGCAGACGATCGGCAACATCGGAGACAGAGGCGAGCCTGGGCTCAGGCGGGGGCGACTCGGGGCGTGTGCGCTTGCTTCCCACGAGGCTGCGCACCGCGCTGGTTACCTCCTTCGGTGCAGGGGGTGCCTTGTTCCGCACGGTGCCCTGCAGCAACGCCGAGAGGACGTGGGGGGAGAAGTCGACCCCAGCGTTGGCAGCGGCAGCGAGGAGAACCTCGCGCTGCTTCTTGTGTGCCCGAGCCAGCTCCGCTGCCTTGCTGTCCAGCATCGCAAGCGCCCCTTCCCGCCAAGGCGCGGGGTCCGCGGGGTCGGCAACGATCACCGCAACGTCGGGCACAGCCTCCTCAGCCCTCGCAGCCTTGCTGAGATCCTCGAGGCCAGGCATGGTTCAGCCCAGCCCCGCCTCGGAGGAGCTTGAGTCGCGGGAGGGAGGGGGGGGGGGGGGGACCGGCTAAGTTGGCGTGATACGTGATACGTATCGCGTATCAGATACGTATCACGTATCACGATTCGCGTATCACTGCATGGGGTCAGTGTTTCGGTCCCCGTACCCAGGAGCCAGCAGATCGCCTTTCAGGGGGTCTGGGGGGCGGAGCCCCCCAGCCGCCGGAGGCCACGGTAGTGAACATAGGTTCTCAGGCTGGCTTCAGTCAAGCACTGGCCAAATTCGGTGGGCCATTGGGACAACAGTTCGGAATCGCCCTGCTCCCTGGGCCCCAGTGGGCCCAGGGGGGCGGGGGCAGATCAGAAATATTCTTGGTCGGGCAGGCTGGCCAGGCCCTACCAAGGTTTCGGACTGAAACAAAATAGGTGGGGCAGCTGCCCTACCTGGCCAGGCACGAGATCACTGAACACCTTCTCCGGACGCCGTATCGGATACGTGTCGAGAAAGGGGCTCGGGGGCACGCCTGCCGTATCAGCGCCGTTGCCGTATCGGATACGTATCACGTATCGCCCCCGCCAAAAATGTGCTCTGAAACGCGTATCATGCCAACTTAGCCCAGGGGGGGGGGGGGGGGGGGTGCTATGGTGAACACCGCCGTGCAACAGTGATGTGCATTATCAATAGAATGACCGGGGGTGGGGTTATTCGAGAGAGGAGGGGGGAGGGAAGGGGGGGGGGGGTGGTGGGTACTGTTCTGCAACCATACATGCATGCATGCCACCCGTGCCTGAAAAGGCACACACACACACCCCCCTTCCCCCCCCCCCCCCCACCCCCCCCCACACAAGCTTGCTCCCTCAGGCTCAGCAGCACGCTCTCACGTCACCTCAGAGCCTGCATCTGCACCGCCACCGCACAACACCCTCACGGAAATGAGAGGTGGTGGTGGTGGTGGTGGTGGTCGCCACACCACGGCTATACCCTCCCCTCCTCCAGGCACACTCACCCCCCAGCGGTGACGGGAACAGGGTGGTGGTGCTGCTGGCGCTGCGCCTGCTTCGCCAGCTTCGACACCGGCTGCTGCGGCAGCACATCCTTAAAGCAGGACGCAAAGTCATCGTGGAGGTATACAAACGATATGAACGTCTCCAGGTCTATGTCAGCCAACCTCTGCCTCGCAGGCTGCAAATAGTGATCCACATGGTTGCACAGCCGAATCCACTTATGCACCATCACCCCAGGGATCACACGCTGTATCACATGCTCTATATGCCGCGACGTCAGCCTCGCCGTGGGTATCAACCCCGGCACCGACACAGGCCCGAGCCCCTGCAGCTTGTCGAAGAGATAGCAGATCGCCTCATGGGTGCCATCCCCATACAGGAGACACCCGACAGCGGAGAAGAGCTGGCTGAAGGAGATCGCGCCGCGAGAATCCTGGGGAAAGCAGGATAGGATCGCAGCAACCCGGTCATCATGCAGCGGGCAGTGGGGGACGAGGTGCGTCAGGAGCCTCCGGAGCTCCACAAGGCCCAGCCGGGATGACTTCTCCCCTGAGGGGTGGAACAGATCCACATAGGCTGAATGCAGCGCGGGCATCGAGGTTGATCTGAAGAAGTTCAGGGCATATGTCGTCTTCAGCTTCGAAGGCACGCCACCCAGGGGCAGAGCTGTCTCGTCTGAAATGCCTCGGGGGGACAGCAGCTTCCCTCCCTCTAACGCCGACGCCGGATGGCTGGCGACTGACGCAGCCCTCGGGGCGATGAACTGCCCCTGCCTCTGGCTGGGCAGATCCAGGGGAGTCGACACTCGGCTCGCCTCCATGACCCGGGTGGGGACAAAGTCCGCCTGCCACTTCGTCAGCCCCCTCTCGAAGCTGTCTATCGCATCCTGCGTGTCGCGCGTCACCTCCGCCCTCTCGCGGGCCAGCTCGCTGCGCCCCTGCGTGCTGCCGCCCCCGGTGCAACCCAGGAGGCGGTACCCACGCGACCCTTCGTGGGTACACCGTTTCGTCACCCCCTCCTGCCCCTCAGGGGGTGCCGGGAGTGACGCGGTGGCGGGGTCCGACGAAGGGTCGCCGCCGCCGCCGGGCGCGGCGGAATGGCATGCACCCCGGAGGGAAGAGCTGCAAGCCCTGTCGCGGTCCCTCATAAACTTCCCCCTGGGCAGCAGGATGGGGCCGTAGAGAGTGGATCGCAGCGCGACGAGGTCCTCCTTCGGGGGCGGGCAGGCCTGGCGTCGCGCCCTGGTGGTGTGCCCCACGCTAGGCGTGGTATCCGTTTGGCCAACATAGGGTGTCCCGGCACCGGAGGGGGCGGGCGTGGCGGTGGCGGAGGTGGAGGCCGTGTGGCGGTGTTGGTGCTGCTGCCGCCTGCCCCTGCCAGAGCCAGGGGGTGGCCCGGCAGGGGGGGGCGCTGGGGAGGCTTCGAGCTCCCACTGCCGGGTGCGTCTGTTCTTCTGCATGCGGACGGGGGGGACGTCGTCCACAAAGGAGGCGACGCGGTTGCGCTCCGAGGATGACATGGCCATCTTCCCCTAACTAGAATCGCAGTTTTTTTCGTGAAAACCCCAGCTCGCGTTTTTTGAGTTATGATTTTCGCTGCGAGCCTCTCTGTGTTGCTGATAGTCGATGAAAGGTTCGCGCCCCTTTTTTTTCGCGCACACCGGCAGCCCAACAAACTCAGAGAGGTGTATCAAACCATCCACGAACCCTCCAGGCTACACCCCGAGGCCGGCCTTCGCCACTTGCAGCAGGCTCATGTGTGTATTGCCGGGTGGGGGCGGGGGGGGGACCCGAGGCTGCCACAGGAGGAGGCGCTGTGAAGGTGGGTAGATGGTGGAGGCGTGAGGTGGCGGGTGGGAGACATGCAGAGGATGGGGGTTGTGCTGGCACAGCGCGCGTTGTGGGGTTCTTGGGGGGGGGGGGGGGGGGTGTTGGGGCAGGGGCGGGGGCGGGGGGGGAAGGGCCGAGAGGAGGTGAGATTTTGCTGGTCCCAAACAAAACGCTCTGCTGCCTACCGCACGACACACACCACATTACCACACCAACCTCGCCCCCCCCGCTCCCATACGAACCCCGCGTTTTCACCGCCCACCACTCTAGCCTGTTTGCTGCCGCTTTTTGCACGCTCGCAGCCATCGCCACGAGCCAGGAGCCTCTAGGAAGCACGAGCCACGAAGCAGGAGGAGCACATCCCCCTCTGTAGACCGACGACACCGGGGGATAATACGATGGCCGATTCTGCGTTGCAGGGGGGAGAGGGAAGGCTTCACTCCGAAGGTGCTGCGCCCTCAATTTTTTTTACCTATTTTTTTTGGCACAGGCACAGCGAAACGTTGCAGACAAATCGGCCGGGCATTGCATTTTTTTTACCGCGTGAATACAACAGACACAAGAGAAAAAAATCCCACCCCCCACCCCCCCCGACAGACAGAAATAGGTTAGGTTGACGTGGCAGAGAAGACGCTGTGTTGCGTTTCAGTTTTCATTTCACAGTGCGAACACCCCCACCCCTCCTGTGGCACCAACAAGCAGCCACGCTGGTGTGCGTGTGCGGGGGAGGGGGTGGTGGAGGAGGTGGTGGTGGGGCAGGCTCTCCCTCCACCCCACCCGCCACCCCACACATCGCACCACCCCGACCCACAGCCACAGCGCTGTCCAGAAACTGAGAGACCGACTTCGTCACTCACCCCCCCCCCCTAGGCAGAGACCCCGATAAGAATCTGACCCCCTGACCCCACCCGACCCCCGACCCCCTCTTATAAAAGACCCCCCCCCCAAATATCCAGGAAAAACCCTGGGTTTTTCCCGAGGAAACGCGGGTTTCTCCCTCTGTTGCATTGTTCGGGCTCCGTGCGGATCGTAGTGGGGTCACTTTGTTGGTGTAGGTGCCACACAACACCCCTGAAATGCGGAGGTGGTCCATCGAGAATGGGGGTCGGAAACCCGGGGGTCGGAATCGAGGGGTCGGATATGGGGGTCAGAGGGGGTCGGCCCCCCTCCCGACCCCCCATTGTTCTCGGGGGTCGGAATACGGGGGGTCGGAGGGGTCGGAAGGGGTCAGAAAATGGGGGTCTGAAACTTGGGGGTCGGAACTTTTGCACTATTTCTCAGGGGTCGGAAAATGGGGGGTTGCAAACTCGGGGGTCGGAGTATGAGGGGTCGGCCCCCCTCCCAACCCCCTCCGACCCCCCCACACAGGGTTTGCAAAACCCCGTCCTTTTGAATATTTGGGACTTCTGCGGATCGTAGTGGGGTCATTTCGTGGATAGAAGTACCAAGCTTCACTCATGAAATGTGGGTCTGGTCCAGGGATAGTCATGGGAGGAGATGCCTGGGAGGCACACACCATGTCACCCTACTCACCCACCCAGCGGCACCCTCCCCGACCCCCTCCTCGGGTTTTTCAAAAACCCGTTCTTTTGAATGTTTGGAGTTTGTGCGGATCGCAGTGGGGTCATTTTGGCCATGGGGTGCCTATGAACACCCCTTCTTGGTGGTCCCCATTCAGGCAAATTCCTCAAGGCGACCCCCTCGGACCCCCTCCCGACCCCCGACCCCCGACCCCCTCTTATCGGGGTCTATGCCCCTAGGCATAGGGTGCGGGCGATTCGCCTATCGCCCTATATTCGCCCAACCGGGTTCGAGCCCCGATTATCGCGTATCGAATCGCCTTATCGCCCATTATCGCCCAATTATCGCCAAATTATCGCCCAGTATCGCCCGTTTTCTTTCACACTTTCTGAAGGGGTCTTCAGCTAGTGGTGAGTGGGTTACCGCTCTACTGAGCCTGGGTCCCACAGGGCCCTGTGACCTCGTCAACAACTGGGCCAAGACCTAGGATTCTGCATCAGAAATCAGCTTCTGACCACTGACGTCATGTGGGTGGGACATTTCCTCGGTCAAAAGCCACGTGAGGAACTGGGCATTGGCCCAGATCCTTACCTCGCTCAGGACCTGTTCACTCGCCGTTACGAGGAGCACTCGTGAGCATAGCGGGTAGGACCAAAGCGGTACACCTTAGTGTTGAAGGAGATGCGTGGTTCGAGTGTAGTCGGTCTGAATGGGAGGAGATGAACTCCGTACGTTTGAGATGACTCATTGCATAGCCCACAGGAAGCTTCACGGCTGATCTGAGACCTGGGGCGGTTCTGACCCTGGTCACAGAGTCATCACCCACTGAGAACACTGGAGCAGAGGGCTTGATCTAGGTCAGGAACCGGGTCTTCACTGAGGCAATGACCCACTCACCACCTCAGCAGTGATCTGACGTCCCTGGCCGCCATTTTGCCCCCAAAAATACGACGGAAAAATTATCGCCCACTTATCGCCTTGACATAATGGGCGATAATGAGGGCGATAATTTTTGCGATTTGGGCGATAACCGAATCGCCCGCACCCTATGCCTAGGGGGGGTCAAATGGGGGTGACAAACACGATTTTTCAAAAAACCGGCGCAGAGGCCCCAAAGCAGAGGCCCCAAAGCCCCCGTAAACCCTCCAAACCCCCCCAGATCGGTCCGGAAACCCATCGAACCCCACTTTTCCACCATTCCGGGCACCTCAGGTGCCCGAATTGGGGTACCTAAATTTTGTGCCACCGTTTGGTACCGTACAGTGCCACTGTGTGGGAGGTTGGAAAAGAAAATGCCCCAACACACCACATCTGAGGGTTGCAATGCATGTTGCTTGCCAACCACGTCATCCGGTGGGTGTCAGGCGCTATGTAGGTGGCATTAGCCAGGTCTTCGATGTGTTCTGGCTTGTATATATACCTCCCTGCCTGCGGCACAGGCACTGCCTTTGTCCCCCACACCAGCCACAGAGAGCGTATTGTACTCGGTCCACGGTTGCTGATTCATTGTGATGCGTTGTATCCTCGAGTGAACGTCACACACTAGTGGCACCACCACCCGCCATCCGAGAGCTGTATTGACTTTGCGCGCTTCCGTTGTATTCACCTCGCCACGCATATTGCACCGTTCAGTACCAGTGCTCTTGGGCCAGGCAAAGTAGACCGCAGCAACTACCAATTCTGGCACAATGGGTACCACGACAGCGCACTTCATGTGTTCCCGGAATGTACAGCTCGTGTTGCAACAGTCGTTGTCAACACATCCCGGTTGTGGAGCACTGCTGCACAGGAATCACACGACCATCTGGACTGTTCCGTACCTACAGGCAGCCTCCCGGTGCATGGTGGCAGGGAGGTATATATACAAACCAGAACACATCGAAGACCTGGCTAATGCCACCTACATAGCGCCTGACACCCACCGGATGACGTGGTTGGCAAGCAACATGCATTGCAACCCTCAGATGTGGTGTGTTGGGGCATTTTCTTTTCCAACCTCCCACACAGTGGCACTGTACGGTACCAAACGGTGGTACAAAATTTAGGTACCCCAATTCGGGCACCTGAGGTGCCCGGAATGGTGGAAAAGTGGGGTTCGATGGGTTTCCGGACCGATCTGGGGGGGTTTGGAGGGTTTACGGGGGCTTTGGGGCCTCTGCGCCGGTTTTTTGAAAAATCGTGTTTGTCCACGTAAAAGGGTGGCATTTGACCCCCCCTACCCCCCCCCCCCCACACACACCCCCTACAACCTTGAACCTCACACGCAACACATGGGCCCAAAAAAAAAACAATCACCCCGAAGTGGGTGTATATAGCTAGGTTATCAGCCCTTAGATAGGGGGGAATTGGCCAGAATAATCGTTGCGAGGGGTGTGGGTGGTGTGTGAGTGTGGAGAGATGGTGGGTTTTGTGTGGGGTGTCTGAGAGAAAGAGAAAGGAGAATAAAAAAAAAGAATGAAGATTTAGAAACCAGACAGAGCATGCCCCTCTCTCTCTCTCTCTCTCTCTCTACCCACAAGCCCCTCCCCGAAAACACGCGTCGGCGGTGCCTTCTTCCTCCCTCCCCTGGCGGGATAAACAAAATCCAAAATGGCGTGCACCGATAAGCGCACGGCTGAGTCAGGTTGTGACCTACTTTGTGGGGGATGTATCCCCATGCGTCTCTCAGCGAAACGCCATCCACCCTTTCCCCCACCTCCCCCTTTGCATTCAGGGGTTTCCCGGCGTCCCGACGACTGCCAGCCTGGCTGGGATATGTGAGATGGCTCAGACAGTGGCGGGGGAGCAACAAAAACCAGGGAACGAGCCACACACGAGACAAAGCCTCACTGGGTGAAATTTTCCTATTCATATTTTGGGAAAGCGCCTTGGCGAGCGGGGGGAGGGGGGGAGGGGGCGGCGGATGGGTGAATTTTGGCTTGGGGTGGGATCCCATTTATTGACAGAAAGCATACCAGTGGGGTGGTGCCATCCCGTCCCATTGGTTCCCTCCCCCCCCCCCCCCCCTTAATTGGGCCATCCCCCTCGAATAACATGCCCCCCCTCGTCATTTGGTCACGCCAAAACCACAACACATCACAGGCGACGGCCGACATCAGCTCTACGCATACGCAGACACCTGGTCAGAAGGCTTGGCTCTGTGAATCATGCGGCACACAAGGTCCCCGTTTTGCAACTTCCTGACGAGGGCAACACCCGCCTTGTTGCCCTTCCTGCAGTAGTCCGAAGTCGAGAACACCTGTGTATGGGTGGTGGGTTTGCGATGGGTTGGGCTGCACGGGAGGGGCGCATGCAGGGGGGATGGCTGAAGTGTATCGTGTGCGGCATACCGTCATCACACGCGCCTGCTTGCTGACGTTCAGCCCGTCCATCTTCTCCTCGTGCCCACGGATGATGAACTCCATGCCAGTGGAGTCGAGGAATGAGTGGATCGCGTGCTGCCCGTAGCTCACAACCTGCCCACCACGGCTGGAGTCGCCGAAGTCGAACTCATTCACATGCTCGTCCTTCATGCTGGGGTCCGACCAGATGCAGTCGTGCGCAAACACATGCTGGCGCGTCCGCGGGTTGCTCATGTCCAGGTTGTAGGGGAGCACGAAGCTGCGATGGGAAAGAAGTATTGGTCAATGTGGACACACCCAGAGGGGAGGAGAGGAAACGAACAAACCACAGGGCACGCAATGGCACACAACATACTCATCAAAGGCTTCGAAGGCAGGATCGCGCAGCACGTCCAGCCTGTTGTCCGCCCCGCCGGTGAACCGCGGGATGCCGCCGTGCGAAGCGAACACCTTGTTGTTGATCACCGCGGCGATGGGGAAGTGCTTGAAAGCTGAGTTGATCGTGTCGAACAGCTTCCCCGCCTTCTGCGCCCCCATCGTGGGGCCGTAGCACCGCTGGCACTGCACGCGGAAGCTCTGCTCGCCGTAAAGCTCTGAGTCGCCGTTCACCATCACATCCTCGTGATTACCCCGCAGCATGATCACGTCACGCGGGGCGAGCAGCTTCAGCGCAAACAGATACGCCACCACCTCGGGGCCCCACCTGCCACGGTCGACGTAGTCGCCGACGAAGAGGAAGGAGTAGGGGCTGAAGTCGAGGCTGTCGAAGATCATAAGCCGCTTCATGAAATACTGCAGGTCCCCGAAGTTGCCGTGGATATCCCCAAACACGTAGACGGGGGCCTCCAGATCGATCAGCTTCGGCTCCGGCTGGAGCAGGGTCACAACCTCCGCCGACATCTGCAGGGTCGCGTCGTGCAGCTTCCTCACGACCTCCTCGCTGCGGGGGAAGGTGCCCTTCGCGGTGAACTCCTTGTCGAGCAGCGCCAGCACATCCCGGGCAAGCTTCTTCGTCTTCTGCGAGCGCGCCGACCCGCTCAAAAAGTTGTTGAGATACGCCGCATCACTCTCGATCTGCTGCAGCGTCGAGGGCGTGGTGATGTGGTCCGATGTGTACACCGTCAGGTCGTCGTCCGCCAGGGCAACGTCTGTGAGGGTGCTCTGCACAGGCGCCTGGGACCCGGGGGTGCGTGCCTTCTGGATGCCATTCCGCAGCGAGGCGGAAAGGTCCCAGGGTGCGTTCTCGCTGTCCTCATCATCGTCGTCGACAGACGCGAAGGAGCACGGCGAGGGGAACAGCGGACTGGCTGCCGCAGTGAGTGGGAGGTCCGTAGGCACCTTCGGCCCCATCTTGGGCGTCGGGGGGTCCAGCTCGTAGTTGCGGTTGGCGTTGCTCTTCTGCAGCTGCACAAAGCTCTCGTTGTGCAGCGCCCCCTTCTCGTCAATCACAATCACGTTGGGGTCCACAAACGTGCCGCGGGGGAGGTCCCCCCTCACGTTGAGAACAGCCTTCATCCCATCCCGGTCGTCATCCCGGGTCGCGTTGTACAGCCCGCTCAGCAGGGTGAAGCCGTGGTGCCGGGTCATCTCCTCCTTGAACAGCTGCTGCGGCACCGTCTTGACAAGCTTCTGCATGATGCTGATGACAAGCCTCCGCACCATATGGTCCCTCCCATACGGCGTGTCCAGGATGGTGCACAGGCTCTTCACCAGCCCGCTGTCGAAGAGATGCCGCCGCGACTCGACCCCCTTCGACGTCAGGATAAGCAGGCACCCACAGGCTCTGTGCACCAGCTCGTTGTTGAGGGGGTATTTGTCAACCACCTTGATCAGCTGGCGCGGCCCGTCGAACCGCTCATACGCCTGCTGGGTCGGGATGTTGGTGAGCAAATTCCGCAGCACGGCACACGCGTCCTGCGCAATCACCTCCACAGCCTCGTATTTCCGCACCGTCTCGATGATGACGGGAAGCACGCCTGAGTCCAGAAGCTCCTTCTTATTCGCCTCCACCGCAAGCTTGGGCGACGTCATCTGCGTGATGACCATCATGCAGAATATGCACACCTCCAGGTGGTGGATATTTGCAGACATGATCTTCGCGAGGCTGTTCCGCTCCCTCCCGCTGAACAGCTCCGACACACGCCCCGGGAGGATGTACGTCCGCTTGTACCTCAGGTGGTGGGGGTCCAGATGGGGGTGTTTCTCCCCCGTGAGGGAGCAGAATGGGTTGGTCTCGGTCAGCAGGGTGCACAGCCTGCAGACGTTCTTCCCCTCGGTGCTGACCGCCACGGTGAGCGCGCTGCGCCAGGCGTTGTCGAGGCGGTCGGAGTCCTGCTCCTCCTTGTCGGCCTCGACCCACTTCCCGCCGTCGCCGCGCTTCTTCCACACAACCACCTGCAGCACCTTGAGGTAGCGCGCGACGATGCTCTTATCGCTCTGCGACACCTCCAGCCCGCGGATCGCCTCGTCGATCAGCTCCAGAGGCGGCTCCGCCACGACGCTCATGCTGGAGCTCATGTTGGAAGCGACGGTCCCGATGGCCAGCGGGTTCGGCTTCGGCGGATTCTTCCTCATCTTCTTACCCCCGCAGGGCCCGTCAGACCCGGACCCCCTCTTCGTCGTAAACGACACACCCCGCCCTTCCAGGGCTGTGTCTGTGCGTGGGGGGGACGGGGGTGCAGGTGATGGTGAGGCGATGGCAATAATGCAAGGCTGGGCGGGGGGGGGAGGGGGTTCTCCAAAAAGGCTGCCAGTCCGGGAGGGGGGGAGGGGCCTTCTTGCCACGCCAGGCTTTGCTAGGTGGGGTTCATGCGGATCGTGTGTTGCACACAGGCAAATCTTTTGCGGTCTGCTCTCACGGCAGAGGTTCCCAACAGATTTTGGTTGGGGGCCCTCGCTACCAGGTGTGACTGAGTGAGAGGAAGCGATCCACCTCACCGACGAGCTGTGACTGGTCGCGGTAGCGAGGACCCCCTTTGAAACGGTTTTCTTCAAATCCTAACGCTATAACCGCACAGATGCCGTTTCCCCTGCCTCCCTCTCCGCGCCCCACCCCCCCCCTCCCCTCGCTTGAGCAAAAAAATAACAGGTCCAGCGAAGGTCAAAGAGGAGATATGTCGCTCAAATAAAGGCAGGGAGGGGGGGGGGGGTGAAGGGTGGGGCGAGGCCTGGTGATGTGGCTGGAAAAGCATCTCCACACACCACGCACCAGGTGTCACCGGGCACGCCAGGAGTAGCTTATTGTCCTTTCCCTGGAGGAGTCATGAAAGAAGAATGGAGGGGGGAGGGGGGCAGTGCGCAAATTGCACAGCAGATATCCGACGCTGACATCGCGCGCGGAGAAGAGAAGAGAAGAGAATATAATAGAAAGAGAAAAGGGCCATCTCGTGGCGTGGGGTGGGGGGGGGTCGGTACTGCGGGGTGTTCGCGAGCGGGGTGTCGACACGTCGACTTGCATCCCCACCCCACCTCGGCACAGCACGTGTCTGGGCCTGCATCATCATGTAGGCCCATCATCGAGTTGTCTGTTTCTTCTTCCTTTTGTTGCTTTTTTTTGCCACTTTGAAAAAGAAGGAGGGACCAGGGCTTGGGTTTGGAGAAAGGCGGCGCGGGAAAGGGCAGCCTTATTCTCCTGTCGTTGCACCTTGCATTCTCTGCCAAATTTCCCAAGAGTAACCGTAACCGTAATCAACATTTTTTAAAACAGTGCTCTGAGAGAGCCGAACGGCGAGACAGGCCGCTCTGATATAGCTGGTTCGAAGGGCGGCACTGCAGTGCCGTGCGTATTAGCGAGGATGTTCATTTCCGTTTTTCCTTCCTTTTGTTTGTCAGTTTTTCTGTTGCTGCTGCTGTGTGTGGTGTCCCAAACCACTGCGCACAGCGAGCGAGTTAAAGACACACCTTAAGCAGAACCACGCTGAATTCCTGCAAGCCCACACCGCCTGAGAGACACACCAACGCAATCACGCAGAAAAGGGGGCATCATCCTTCCCCGCCCCCCCTGCTTTTAGTTTCGTTCCGATGCACACACTTTACTCACCCATCCCATGTTTCGAAATTCCCTCCACAAAACCACCCCACCCGACACACCATATGCCTACAGCGACAAGGTCTCCCCCTCTCCGGTGCAGATCACACACCCTGCATCCATGCAGGGCGTGGGGGTGAATGAGGCCACCCCCACCACACACACCACCCCCGCTGTCTCGCCCGACCCCAGCCTAGATCCAGATCCAGATGGGGCGGGTGAGGCGCAGCCACTTGAAGGTGTCCGCCATCTTCGTCTTGTTCCGCTTCCGGAAGAAGGCCTCCTGCCCCTCGAGGAACCGCTTGCCGAGGAAGGCGTGCGAAAGCTCGTTCGACTCCCGGAGGTTGACCTCCTTCCACTTCGCCAGGAGAGCGGGGCCCGCAACCGTCTTGCGGACGTAGCCACTGTCGATCAGACCCTCGGCGTGCTTCTGGGCAGTGTCCTGCAGCTCCGCCTTCGGCACAACCTTCTGCACCATACCGATGGCCAGCGCCTCCTGCGCGTTCGGCTTCCAACCCTCCTTGCCGATGAGACGCTCCGCCACCTCAGCGCCGTAGTACTCCGGGAAGGTGTAGGAGGAGCAGCCCTCAGCGCAGAGCCCCAGCGCGTAGAAGGGGGTGTGGAAGGTGGCGGTGTCGGAGGCGAGCATGCCGTCGCACAGCACAGCGGTGGTGACGGACGCGCCGATGGCAGGCCCGTTCACAGCGGCGACGATCGGCTTCGGGAAGGAGATGTATGAGTCGAAGACCTTGGCGTTGTCAACCTCGATCTTCTTCCGCATGCTGGAGGGGCGCATCGCCTTCATGCTGCCCCCAAAATCAACCCCAGCACAGTAGTACTCATCTGTCCCCGTCACGATGGCGGCCTTCACGCCTGTGTCGTTCCCCGCGAGGCGCAGAGCCTCCTGCATCTCACCCAGCATCACAGGCGTCCATGCGTTGAACCGCTTCGGGTTGTTGAACCGGATGGTCAGCACCCCGTTGGTCAGCCCCGTCACGATCTGCTTGCTGGGGTATGATATAGCGGACATTTTTCTTTGCTTTTTTTCTTGGCTGAAAGCCTCACACAACAGGTGTGCCGCTTCCTCTGTGTAAGCAGGGGAGGGAGGGTGTTTCCTGGCGGTGGGTGGTGGTGGGTGGCCTGCGGTTCGTGAAGGAGAAGTAGAAATCTAAGGAATCACAGGGATGGCCTCCCTTCACTCGTCATGCAGTGACGAGTTGTGTCCGAGATCCAGAGGACACGATCTGGTCGCTTATGCGGAGGACGGGAAGGCGCAGAAGAAGAAGAAGAAGGACGAACCCGCCGCGATAAAAAAATGTAGAACCAGTGACATCGTAGAGAGGGGGGGTGGGTGGAGATGTGGGGTGCGGGGAGGGGGGGAGGAGCTGATGCGCATTCCCTATCACTTCTTACCACGCCACACTCCTGGTTATCGGCGCACCCGACAGAAATGCGGGGGGGGGGGGGGTGTATCGCTGTTACGCCCGCCCCCCCCCCTCCTTAGAGTTGGCCTCATCTCCACCTCACGCCCCCCCCCCCCCGGTTAGTCTTTTTGTTACAAAAAATCAAACAAGAAATGTGTGGGGCCCCATCGCTCTAAGGTGCGCATAAAGGGAACCCCCGACCCAACACAATCAGAAGGCGGAATGCCACTGTCTGCCACACACACACACTCATCTCTTCTCTCTCATCCCTGCAGGCTGAACAGCCCTCATTCCCACCCTCCTCCCGACCAGTTAAACTCATACGGCAGGGCTATTATGCCCTGCAGTATCCGCAGGCCCCGCCATCTTTGAGAGACAAACCACTATTTGAGAGGCAAAAACACCATTCCGACCCACGGGCGGCTAGCCCCAGCAACAAGGGGTATGAACGCTTGTTCTGCTGGAGGCCCCTCCTTTTCCTTCAAAGAATACGGATGGGTTGTTTTTATTTTTTGAAAGCGTGCCCTCTGGTGTGCTGCTGCGTGCTCCTCCTCCCCCCTGAAGCACCCAGCCAAAGCAGAAGGGCACACACACACACTCTCTCTCTCTACAACATTACAAAACGATACCACACACGCGAAATAAACCCAGGCGGATTGGCAGACTCAAGGGGGGAGGTATATGCGGGATCTGGGGGGAATGCAGTGCGGCATCGACATCCTGACACAACTCGCGAAGCGTTTTTTTTCCTTTTTCCTTTATTGTGCTGTATCACCCACCTACCCCCAATAAACGCACCTCCCCTCAGAGCTCCTTCTGGTCAGCCTCGCTGTCCCCGGCCTTCTTCTCCTCCCCCTCCATGGCGTCGAGGTGCTTCTCGGCACGCTTCTTCAGCTTCTCGGTTGCCTTCTCCAGGCAGTCGCGGATCTTGGAGTTCAGCGACGCGAGGATGGGGACCGAGAACTTCTTTGCGTCGTAGCACGCCTTGTCGGACGGCAGCTTCTTCAGATGCTCCTCAAACAGGTGCAGCAGCAGCTCGAACCCTCCGAGGCGGATGTTGGAGTCCAGCTCTGCTGGGGAGGAGAAGGGGAGGGACGCGACCTCCTCCTGCTTTTCGGAGTCGTCCTTTGTCATCTGATACGCCGCCACGATGTTGATGCACACCTCCAGCGCATCGCTGAACCCACCATCCATCGTCACCATCGCCACGCCGGACTTTCCGCAGTTGTGCTTCCGGAGGGTCGTCTTTGCTGCATCGCTCAGCGCCTCCCAGGTGATCTCCAACGGCAAACCACTGATATCATCATCAACCTCGCCGAACAGCGCTGCAGAGCGGAACATCCCCAGGGTCATCCCCTTTGTCAGCTCCTCCCCCTTCTGCGTCTCACGCACCACCTTGAATGTCGCCTTCCCGATGCGCGGGGCAGGCTTGCCAGACGCAGGGTCGTAACGGATCTCCTTATCCTGTGTGTCGTACAGCTTGTCGGGATGAATGTGACCCCTGTGCGACGGGCGGAGGAGCTCGAGAGCAGGGAAGATGACATAGTCCTGCGACACGGGCAGCGCAGCACCGTTCTGCAGGGAGTAGAGCAACGCACGCGAGGCCTCCTGCTCCGCACCCAGGCCGACGCGGTGGGCTGCAGAGGAGAATGAATCCAGCTTCAGACGGAGAGACTCAATGTGCGCCTTCAGGTCGCTGTACATGCAAGAGATAATTTTTTCGCTCGTCGCGTTCAGCCCAGAGAGGGGAGGGGTGCGCACCATCAGGTCGTGCGTCACCCCAGCTTGCACCATCAGGCGGAGGGCGAGGTTCACCTCCCGGTCCCCACCCTCCACCACGGTGGAGTCCATTTCGGAGAGAGAGGAAAACCACTTCTTCACCTCGTCCTTCTTGTTGTCGGAGAGCCCCGTCGTGGCGCTGATGAATGCGGTGGAGGGGATCTCGATGACGACTTCGCCGCTGCGCAGCTTGCGGGAGGCGACGAGGGACAGCCCGCCCTCGGTGTCGATGGCAATCTCCACGCCGTCCAGCTCCACCCCTTCGTTGGAGAGGTATTTCATGTATTCCGTCGGCCCGAACACCGGTTCGGGGTGGGAGGATTCAGCCGGGGTGTCTGCAGAAGCCCCCTTCTTATCCACGCTGACCGTCTCCCCGTCCATCACGACCTCCAGCCCCTGCACCGCAGGTGCGGCGGAGAGGCACAGAGCGGCAAACGCCGCCGCGACGGTTCGTGTCACCATTTTGAAAAAAGCCGTCTGGCTGATTTGGCTTTTCACCGTCTCCCCCCCTCCCACCCACCTCCACTGTGGGTTAAGGGTGTGGGTGTGTGAGGTAGATGGTGAGTCGAGGGGAGAGGGTATCGAAAGAGTTCGATTTTCTTTGGGTTTGGGCTTTTTTTTGGAGGGTTGGAAGGGGAGGGGGTCAGGCCTGTCGCTAACTTTTCGATTTTGGAGATTTGGTGGGTTGACGCTCCTGTTTTGGGGGGGGATCAGGGGGGAAAACACTAGGGGTCAATTTTTCTCGCGCGCGCTTCGCGCGCGCTCGTGTTGTTGCCAAATTTTCCCATCGGTGGACCACTAGGTGGGCACGGTGTGAGGCGCTGGGTTCCTTCCGTGGTTCCTCTCCCGCTCGCGCCGTCGGGTGCCGGAGGAAACCAAAAAATGGCTTTCGGGACCATGATTTCGACGCTGCCCCCTGATATGTCACGGCCGTCAAAGCGCAAGGACTTGGTTACTAGACGGGCACGCGAGATGGGGGGTCTGGGGGGCAGGGCCCCCCAGCCGCCGGAGGTCACGGTAGTGAGCATCTGTTCATTGTGGGCGTACAGATTCTGTGTGAGTTGGCTGCGTCCTCCTGAGGCTACTGGAGTGGGTGGATTCCCTGACCCGGTGGGAATCGAATGACTTGAGTACGAGACATACGCCACAGGGGGGTCTGGGGGGCGGAGCCCCCCAGCCGCCGGAGGCCACGGTAGTGAGCATCTGTTCCTGCAAAACCATACTCTCTTCGACGTCGACCCAGTGAAAGTGGGTTGACGCTTGGTCGACGCTTGGTGAGCGTCGACCCAGTGTAACCGGGCCAACGCTAGGTTAGCGTCGACCCAGTGTAATAAATGGGTTGACGCTTGGTCCAGGCTTGAATGGCAACCCAGTTCCACTAGGTCGACGCTCCAAGCCTCGACCAAGCGTCAACCCAGTCCACTGGGTCGACGCTGGGTCGACGCTTTTTTATGGGGGGGGAAACCCAAAATCACTGGGTCGACGGTCGACGCTTAGCGACATGCCTGGGAGGGGGTGAAGGGGTGAAGAGGGGGGGGGGGGGGGCCAAGGCGGAAGAATGGAAGAATGGGAAAAGGGGAATACCAAATTCTACCCCCCCACCCACCCTCCCAGCCTCCCACAGACGCACTCCACTTTCCCTTTAGCCCCCCCGTGCTGATCAGCTGCGAGGGAGGGGAAGGGGATGATAATTACGAAAGCCCCCCCCCCCTTGAGCCCTCATCACCACACACCTTTGGTGATCCCCGCCCACCCACCCACCCCCTTCCACAGGCCGTGCCCTTGATGGTCAACCCTTTTCTTCCTTCCTTCCTTCCTTCCCCCCCTGCAGCCCCGACTCCTCTCTCTCTCTCTCTCACTCGCCCAAACGCTTCGCACCCGCCGCCCTCAGCACGCCAGCCAGCTCCTCATCCCCGGGGTGCATTCTCAGCGCGATATCCAGCGGCAGCTCATTCTCCAAACGGGTCTTCCTCGCGTTGGTGCGGGTTTCGTTCACAGCGATCCCACGGGCCACGAGGAGGCGGACGGCATCCCGATGCCCGTTCACCACAGCCCAGTGGAGTGCAGAGCGGCCCCAGCGGTCGTAGCTTTCGAGGGGGACGCCTTTGGAGAGGAGGTGCAGCAGCATGTCGGCGTGGCCTCCTCTGGAGGCGAAGTGGAGGAGGGACTGCTTGTTGCTGTCCTTCACAGATGCGCTCACCAACCCCGTTGCGAGGAGCGCGTCCAGCGCCTCGACAGACCCCTTCGATGCCGCGAGGTGGGAGGGGGACACCCCAAACTCCGTCACACTCGTCACCGACGCGCCTGCCCTGAGCAGCAGGCGCACGCAGCAGACATGCCCATTCTGAGCTGCATAGTGCAGGGGAGACATGCCGCGCTCCCTCCGCCCCACCCCCCCGTTGGGACACACCCCCACCCGCAGCAGCGCCTGCAGCAGACACGCCACCCCTACACGCGCCGCCTCCTTCAGCAGGGCATGCCCCTGCGACTCTTGGGAAGGCTCTGGCTCTGTGGAAACCCCACCCCCACCTCCGGCAACTTCTCCTCCTCCACCACCGGGGATGGATAGACCCGCTTTAGAAAGGGCTTCTTCAATATATGCCGCCTGCTGCCTCACAGTGGGGCGTTTGATAAACTCCGCAGGTTGGAATGGGCCCGATAAAGTGCCAAACCGACCCTCCTCCGCGGTGTAGGCGTGGGGTGTGGAGTCAAATTCGAGGCTCCCCCTCAAGGCGTGCACCATGCGGAGCACCGACAGCGAGTCGCCCCCTGAGGTGCCCCACTCGGAGTCGGGGGAGAGGGGCGTGACGCTGCCCAGCTGGGCACGCCATGCGGACATCACCAGCAGCTGCGCGGGGGTGGGGCGTGGGGCGGGGGGGGTTGCAGCCGCCCCTCCCTCCACACGGGGCTTCTTCAGGGGGTCGTGCCGGGTGATGCCCCCGCCTGATACCCCCTCCTCTCCCACCTCCCCACACCCATCCTGGGGGTTCTCCGCGATGCGGCGGGGGGTTTTGCTGTTTGCCCTGCTGCTGCTGCTGCTGTTGTTACCCCCTCCATCCCCCCCAATGTTTTGGAGAAAGGGGTTTTCCGCGGAGGTGGAGGCCCCACAGAGGAGAGCGGCAGACACCGCAGTGAGATCGAGCTTTCCTGTGGGGCCCAGGGGAGCCTCTGCAGCAATCGATATGCGGGAGGGAACCAGGTGTGCCGGGAGCAGCTCGGAGAGGATATGCCGAAGGCAGCGGGGGGCAAACCCAGGTGGGGTGTCACCGCCTCCGCTGAGGGCCGGCTGTGCCGACAGCATGGGTGACACGATGAAGAGGGAGATGGCTGGATGCGGCGAAGCCGCGTCTCGGAGGAGCAGGGCTTTTGCCGTGGAGGGGGGTGCGGTGCACCCCGCGAATGCGGTGTGCACCGCAGATTCCACCTCGGCGAGGTCCACCCGCCTGCCGTTGAGCTTCACCTGTGTCGCATGCGGGCCGCCGGCCCTCCCCCTGAGGCAGAACGATGGGGAGGGGGAGGGGGAGGAGGAGGAGGAGTGAGATCCACCCCCCTCCGCCCCCTCCGCCACCGCAAGATCCTCCGTGTCGTGCCACCCGTCTGCTCCCGCCACAGGGAGGAGGGTGTGTCTCCGCGGGGTGGCTGGTGTGCTGCATCCGGCCCCCCCTGAAGGCTCTGGGGTTGCAACTGCTGGGGTCACCTCTGTGTATCCCAGGGCGAGGCAGGGCCCGCGGATGTGCAGAGCCCCCTCCGTGGGTTCTGCGGTTGTACCCAGGGGGGGTGTGGTGGAGGTGGCGCCGGTTTCCTTTGAAACGCGCAAGATGCGCACCTCGCATCCATCGTAGAGGTTGCTGGAGGGGAAGGGTGTCGCGTGGAACTCTCTCCTTTGCAGAGGGTAGCCTCCGCCACCCCCTCCGTGAGGAATGGCACCGGGCACCGCGGCAGGGGATTGGGATGCATCGATCGGAAGCACCCTCGCAAAACACTGATAACACGTCGCCTCCGTCACGCCGTAGACATTCCGCACCTCGAGGGGGGTGGGCCCCCCTCCTCCACCACCCCCACCACAGTGCCACCCCGCCGCCCGAATCGCCTCCGGAAATGGCTCCCCTCCGAGGCAAAGCACTTCGAGGGATGGGATGGAGGGGGTGGTGGGGCCCTCGTTAACCCCTCCACCCGGGAGGAGGGCAGGCCCCGCGGAGGTCCAGAGGAGAGGCGTCGTGGTGATGTGTGTTGCAGATCCCCCGCGCGCCACCCCAGATGGGTCGCCGTAGAGAGACATGAGGGACTCGGGGAGGGAGAGGGTGCACCCCGCGATGGCTGCCGCCCATATGTCGCCCTGGGAGGGGTCGAATGTCGCGGCAGATGCCAGGAGGATGCACGATGCGTCGGATATACCCTCCCGTGATATCCGGGAAGCGGCGTAGCGTGAAATGCTTTCGTAAGATGTCCACACCGCCTTGGGATGCCCTGTGCTGCCGCTGGTGAAGCAGATATAGCAGGGGGATTGCGGGGCATGCTTGTGTGAGACATTGTCACCCGCCCCACCCCCACCCTCCGTCCTGCGTGTGCTGACAAGTCGCGCCACCTCGGCAGAGGTCCACACCGCATCCGGCGAGAGGCACTCTACGATGCTGTTATAGCGCAGCCCAGGCATTCCCTCACGGTGGATGTAACAGAAAACCCACCCCTCGAGAGCCGCAGCGATCTGTGCAATGACATGGCTTGCAGAGATACCCCCATCGGGGTTGGTATGCAGGAACAGGACACGGCAGGTGGAAGGGGAGGTGGTGGAGGAATCTTCCAACCCTTCTGGTCTCGCCCCGATGTGTTCAACAGAGGGGAGTGCGCGGGCAACCCGGAGTGCGGTGTGGTATGCCGCCCCATAGGTCCAGGTTGTGTCGGGTGCGGTGGTGTAGGCGGTGGGGCTGCCGCAGCCGCTAGAGGTGTCCGGGCCAACAGCCCCTGCGACCCGGAGGAATACCTTCGTTGGGTTGCGCAGGGCATGCTCTCGGAGGGTTTGGAGCATCGGAGGAGGAGGTGGTGGTGGTGGTGGTGAGGAGAGTGTGCTTTTTGGAGCCACCTCCTTCTCCACTCTCCCTCCCGGCCTTGCAGGCGGTGTGTGGGGGGGAGCGGAGAAGGTGGGGGCAGGTGAAGGTTAACCAGGAATTGGGGGGGGGGGGGGGGGTGAGGGGGTGGAGGCGGAGGGGGGGGGGGGGGGGGTAGTGGGGAGGGGTTTTTTGTCACAGAACGAATCCTCACCTTACTGCTGTTTTTGTTCTCCCATCCCAGGCCCCCCCCCCCCCCTAGGGGGGGTCAAATGGGGGTGACAAACACGATTTTTCAAAAAACCGGCGCAGAGGCCCCAAAGCCCCCGTAAACCCTCCAAACCCCCCCAGATCGGTCCGGAAACCCATCGAACCCCACTTTTCCACCATTCCGGGCACCTCAGGTGCCCGAATTGGGGTACCTAAATTTTGTGCCACCGTTTGGTACCGTACAGTGCCACTGTGTGGGAGGTTGGAAAAGAAAATGCCCCAACACACCACATCTGAGGGTTGCAATGCATGTTGCTTGCCAACCACGTCATCCGGTGGGTGTCAGGCGCTATGTAGGTGGCATGAGCCAGGTCTTCGATGTGTTCTGGCTTGTATATGTACCTCCCTGCCTGCGGCACAGGCACTGCCTTTGTCCCCCACACCAGCCACAGAGAGCGTATTGTACTCGGTCCACGGTTGCTGATTCATTGTGATGCGTTGTATCCTCGAGTGAACGTCACACACTAGTGACACCACCACCCGCCATCCGAGAGCTGTATTGACTTTGCGCGCTTCCGTTGCATTCACCTCGCCACGCATATTGCACTGTTCAGTACCAGTGCTCTTGGGCCAGGCAAAGTAGACCGCAGCAAGTACCAATTCTGGCACAATGGGTACCACGACAGCGCACTTCGTGTGTTCCCGGAATGTACAGCTCGTGTTGCAACAGTCGTTGTCAACACATCCCGGTTGTGGAGCACTGCTGCACAGGAATCACACGACCATCTGGACTTGTTCCGTACCTACAGGCAGCCTCCCGGTGCATGGTGGCAGGGAGGTACATATACAAGCCAGAACTCATCGAAGACCTGGCTAATGCCACCTACATAGCGCCTGACACCCACCGGATGACGTGGTTGGCAAGCAACATGCATTGCAACCCTCAGATGTGGTGTGTTGGGGCATTTTCTTTTCCAACCTCCCACACAGTGGCACTGTCCGGTACCAAACGGTGGCACAAAATTTAGGTACCCCAATTCGGGCACCTGAGGTGCCCGGAATGGTGGAAAAGTGGGGTTCGATGGGTTTCCGGACCGATCTGGGGGGGTTTGGAGGGTTTACGGGGGCTTTGGGGCCTCTGCGCCGGTTTTTTGAAAAATCGTGTTTGTCCACGTAAAAGGGTGGCATTTGACCCCCCCTACCCCCCCCCCCCCTGGGCAAAAGAAGGGCAGATAATCCCTGGCATCAGGCGGTCATCACCCCGCCCCCCCTCCCCCCCTCCCCACACACCCTCTGCTCTCTTTGCCAGAATGGATATATTGAACACACACATACGCCACAGCAACCGCCGCACCGTGGGTGCAGCGGGGGTAGAAAATAACGCACTTTGCAGGCATCACACGGGTGTTTTCTTTTGCCCTCAGTTCTCCCTACCCCTCCCTTCCTCCCCGCCGGTGTCCATCATTCCCCCCTCCCAGGATGGGTGGGGGTGATGGTGTCCGCACACCCCCCCCCCCCCCCTCCCCTTGGGAGATAACAAAAGGATGCGCAAAAAAAGACAAGTTCTAATTCGTTCTTCGGGGAACACGGCGACAAGACAAAGAAGCACTCTTTTCGATACAACACTCACCTCACCCTCCCCTCCCCTCCCCCCCCCCCCCTGCTTGCTTGTGTGTTTTCTTGGTAAAACTGGAAATGCAATGCACCGAGCGTCCCCCGCTCGAGGTGTCAAGATGAGAGTGAAGTGGAATACAAACCACACTGCAAGGCCCCCATAACCCCCCCCCTCCCCCCCCCCCCACTTGCGCATGCATTTTTATCACAAACTTTCTGCGCATTCTGCACTGCACCTTGGGATAGCGAACTGAACTGACATCGCGCAGTGCCCCTCTCCCCCCTCTGGAGCACACACGCGCATTCTTCCAGATGCTGTCATGCCTACCGCCTACCTCAACTCAACTCCACCTCACCGGTTGCACAGCGCAGTGCCTCGCTGCCGCGAAGGTGCCTCTGGAGAGCCGTGCCGCATATCAGCCATCGAAGGGAGGGTGCTTGTCGAGGCGTTCATCGCACCGTCACGACGCCTGACCTGATCCTGGAACAGCTTTGTCACGTGTTTGATGTCCTCGTCGAAGTCGAACGCTGGGAGAAGCCTGGAGAAGTTCTCGGGATCCTGCACGAAAGGCAGCAGGGCTGTCAGAAGGGCGCCCCGGGTGCTCTGGAAGAACACCTCGTCGAGGAGGGACTTCAGCTGGATCACGTTGATCAGATAGTCCTGCTGCCGCTCCTGCAGGGAGCTGAGGTGGCGCGTGATCACGCCAACCTTGGAGTCGTCGTCAGAGAGGTCCACCCCGCGCACCTCAGACACGAGGTGCGATAAAGCAGCTCCGGTGAGCAAAGGGAGGTGCCCGCCCTTTCCGCCTGCCTGAGGGCCGACTGCCACGAATACACCCTCCCCTTCGTGCGCGGCAGTTGCGGGGAGCCCGATCTGTGCATACTTCGAGAATTCCAGGAATTCAAAGATGAACTCATTGATCCCCAGCACGCTGCCCGGGCCGACGCGCTTTTCCTCGCCCATCTGAAACCACATGGGCCACTGCTCGACGACCTCACGGAGGTACTGCTCCAGTTTCACCATGCGCTTCTCGACAAAACCATGGCTGGTCCCTCCAACAGGCAGGCGCTTCTTCTTAGTGAAGGCGGGGACCTGCTGCTTCCCGTAGAACTTCATCAATATTTTGTGAAACGACTCAAACTCGCTGTACCGTTTGTAAACCTTCCACGGGCCCCCGGCACCCCACTCCACCGAGATGTGGTACTGCACGTGCGACCCCTCGCCGTCCTCTCGGATGCTGTGCCCCGTCACAGACACATTGTCCCCTCTCAGGGGCTTCGCTGCAGCCATCCCTCCGGCTCAGCACCTCCCAAAAATCGGAAGGAAAAAGCGGTTGGGGTGGGGGGAGGGGTTGGGGGGTCCGGTGACTAGAACCACCTCCCTCCTCCCCACCTCCCCACCCCCCCCCCCCACCACACCGCACCCCGCCGCGTCACGTAGCTTTTGGAGATATAATGTAGAACGGCAGGGGCGCGGGGGGGGTGGGAAGGGGGGGGGGGGGGGGAAAGGCTCGCGAAATGAAGCGCCTTGTTCTATCCCCTCCTCTAACACCACCCCCCCACCCGCGCCTGGCCTCTGTGTGGTGCCGTTGCGTTCCAACGGGTTTCTCCTGCACTGGGGTGGTGGTGGTGGTGGTGGTGAAAACAAAGACGCAACAACCACCCAGGGTGTAAAACCTGATGAATGTGGTGTTGTGTGACTGTGCTCTGCCTCTCTCTCCGCTGCAATTCCCAACGTAAACTCAGATGGTGGCGGTGGTGGTGGTGGTGGTGGGGGTCGCGAGGTGTGTTGATGATTATGCATCCTCCGATGACGGCCCACTATATTGCGCATCAAACTTAGCAAACGGGGGGAGGGGAGAGGGGGGGAACGGGGGTCTGGGGGAAACGTCCGTCACCTTTTTTTTTCCCCCCCTTCCCCTCCTGCGGGGTGTTCTCTTTGACCGCAATCGGCCCTTCCTACCCACATCCCCCCACCCCCATTTCCTCCCCCCCCCCCCCCGACCCCCATTTGACTCGCGTGCTCAGGGTAGATATCGGGAGCAGTTGCGCAGAGTCGCGCGGAGGGGGCGGGGCGGGAGGGTGGTGTCTGTGTGGGGGGCGGGCAAGGAGTAAAAGGCGGTAGGGGGGGGGGGGGGGCCGAGGGGGAGGAGGGGATAGGGGGTGGGGTAGTAGGTTTGGCTCTGCTGTTCCTCCTCCCCCCAGCCCCCCCCCACTGCAAACGTTCGCACCTTCTTGCAGTGACGCCGGAAAAAGGGAAAAAGGCAACCGAAAGCGAATCTCTCAAAAAATGGAAAATAAACGGGAGGGGCGGGGGAGGGGCGGGGGAGGGGGGAAGAGAGAGAGAGCGCGCGTGTGCTGTGTGTATTGCAGGACGAAACCCATTTTTTTCACATCAGCTGGATGCTGATTCGGCTCTGCCTGAATTCCGACATGTGTGCATTGCAGTTCGTGCACACAGCAGTGTCCCACATGCATTCTTTTGGGAATGCTGCGGCGTGTAGACGCTCCAGCAGAGCACACAAGGTGAAAAAATCCCCCCCGAATTGCGAGAGATCACGGGACATCAACCAAAACTCACCCTTCCGAGCTCTAAGGCAACCCCCAGCCACGGGTTAGGAGTGGCATGTGGCAATACGGGGCGGTGGGGGTCGTTTGGCCTGAATTGTTGTCGACGTGCTGTATCACGGACAACTTCCCCACGCTGCTTAGTTGTAAAGAACATCCCGGGCTCTCTCCAGTCGAATCCTGGGGAGTGGGGTGGGGGGGGGACCCACGAAACGAAAAAATTGGCGTTTCTCCGAAGCAATGTCTCGACTCATAATGATGTGTGCGACAATCGCACCCAGCATTACCCCCCCCTCCCCTGTTCGAAACCACCACGCGAGTGACTCAGGCAAAGGCGCGAATAGTAAAAAAAAAGAACGAGCACGCCGTGAATGCCTGAGCCACGCGGGGCAATTTCTCGAGGGGGGTGACTGGGGTAGTCTGCAGAACAGCAGTCCCACAAGCTTTTGCAAAGCAGCTTCGTCGTCAGGGGAGAGAGGAGAGTGGGAGGAAGGTGTGTTGTTGGGCACAGAAACACGTGGCTTCGTTTCGCGCCCCATAGCAGTTATAGAATTGTTGTTTTTTGTGTGTTTTTTTTGCAATTTTAGCACGGTTTGCGGGGTAATCCGCTTGCATGGCGTTCGTGCCTGTGTGTGTGGTAGGTGGGGGGGGGGGGAATGGGGGAACCGGTGGTTAACAACAACAACAAAACAACAACAGCAACACAGCATTTGCCTTTTTTGCGTTATTGCGTCCAGAGGGGAGAGAGTCGGTCGCAGTGTTTTTTTGACGCAGTTGTGTGGTGGTTGATTTTTTATGTTTTCTTCTGGGCGCACAAAACAAATGCAGTTACCCCATGCCAACCGTCTCATGCACACCCTCTCTGCAACGGCGTGCACATGGGAAGGGGACGGAATCATTGGAGTTAGGCGGGGAACAGGGAGAGATCAACTTTCAATTTCAAACAAGCAGTAAGAAGGAGCATGCGTTGGTTGGTGGCGAATGGATGGGAGGGATCGAGAGGGGAGGAGGAGAAAGGGGGGAGCGATAGGCGAGATGCAACACATTGGCACAACTCTGCCGGCACAGCCCCTCAATAGCTGGGGGGCAGGGAGGCCGTCTTGCTGCTACGAGCACTGTGGTATTTTATTGGAATCAGCCACCATGAGTCCGGCAGTGACAGACACATCAAGCCGTCGGGGCAGCTTTTTTTGCCAGAAAAAGACTTGGATTTGCATTTTTTTATAAACCACCGGTGCCTGTTCGGTGCAAAGTGCGCGGGAATACCGAAAGCTGCCACGGGGCCAAGCTTGCTGTTCCTCCAAACAAAACGGGACGGTGTGCGAAATGTGGCTGTTTGTTGCACCTCGGGGAGAAGGACCCAAGCAAAAAACCCACGACAGTGTGTGTGTGTGTCAAGGGGAATCACGGCCTCTGTATGTGTAGACAGAGGCGTGGTGGTGGTGGTGGTGGTGGTGGTCGGGGGGGGGGGGGGGGGAGCCCAGGTAGGCAAGAGTGCCTGGGCGACCACACACAACAACACACCGTGACACCGTGGGTGTGGGGTGGGAGCGTTTCCCCCCCTCCCTCCCCCCCGAGGCTCACCAAA
This sequence comes from Rhynchopus euleeides, assembly GCA_963210315.1. Lineage (NCBI taxonomy): Eukaryota > Euglenozoa > Diplonemea > Diplonemida > Diplonemidae > Rhynchopus > Rhynchopus euleeides. Next base: position 1,093,473 of record OY723306.1, on the reverse strand, counting down.
AGGCGATCCGCACGCGCATCCCCGAACAAAACCAGACAAATGAATCGCCCAACTGAATCGTGCTAGCTAAACTCCGGAAAGAAGTGTCTTTTTTCGTTGAACGCAGCCAAATATAAGGCCTAACCTGTTTTGGCGCACGGGTGTGATGACAAAAGGGAAAAGTGCTAGCACGAACATGATGTTGGTCTTCTGGTTATGTCTGGTTTCTTAGAACACTTAACGTGTATGCAAAAAAAAATATGCGGCGGCATTTGAACCCCCCACCCCGTCTCGGAAATACGTTGTAGGATTTTTGGACCGACCCCATCCACAGGCAGGGGTTGGGGGAGGCCAACCCGGTGTGGGGGTGGTTACCGCTAAGCGGTGGTAGGGGGGGGAGGGGGTGTACATTAGCGAAAAGAAAGGCATCAGAGCCGGCGTCTCTCCCCCACCCACTGGCACCCTTTTCGCAGGCCCGTGAAAGCCAGGGCCACCAGGCTGAGCTGCCTATGTGTTTTGCAGCGCATCGCGGGGAGATCACTTGTCGTTGCGGAGGGTACCTGTGCCGTGAGGTGTGTGTGGCGAAGGAAGGGGAGGGAGAGGGGTGGGGCATGTCATAGAACCGGTCAAGTGCAACCGTGCTTTGCCTGCATTTTGTTTGTTGGTATGTGTTGGCGCTTTGACACACAAAGCCTGAACTGATAATCACAACCTGGGCTTGATGAAGGGTGGGTTAGGGTATTGAGCGTATTAAGTTGTGTGCTGCGGTGAGTGACATGTGCGGAAAAATACTGAACTCGGCTCTGAGGAGTATATGCCACAGAAAAACGGTGGTGAAAATAGGATGGGTGTGTGTGTTTACATACGCTCCTTCTTCTTCTTCCCCATGCACGTCTCGCAGTTGATGGAGATCACAGTGCTGGAGGGTAGCAGCAGCTTCTCGAAGAGGTACTTCCTGTGGTGTATGGGGTGTATGGAGACACGTGGAGTATGCAATCTACAGTACCCTGCATGCAGATGATTTGGGAGGCGGTGCAGAACAGCGCTTCTTGACACACTTCTCCCGCGCGAGGGTGGGGCACTTAACATACTTCCCCGTCTGCAGCGAAGCGGTCGACACGTCAAGGGGCTTGATCCCCTGTGCCATTGCCCCGTCCGCCATGATCTCATCCTCATCGTCCTCACCTTCGTCATCCTCGTCCATCCTCTCCATGAAGTCATCGTTGATGCAGTTCTGGTTCGCGATGCTCTCCTCGCTGTCGCTCTCGCTGCAGCTGTCCCGGAGGCTGGAAATGCTGTGCTGGCGGTTCAGGACGTTTGCGCGCCCGCGCTGCGGCATCTGCTGCTGCATCTGTATCTGCTGCTGCATCTGCTGCAGCATCTGCATCTGTGGCTGTTGGTACATCTGCGGAGGAGGGGGAGCGCAGTTCGTATGCCTCTGTTGAAACCGGTTTGCGCGTGAAGGTCCTTTTGCCTTCTTCGCACGAACCCCGTAGCTCATCCCGTAGTTGTCGGTGTTGTGCACCGCACGCAGCACCTCTGCCTCGTTGAACCGCTCCACCTCCTCGATGCCACCCTCGAAGTAGGAGTAGATGTGCGACTCCGGCACGAACACCTCTGCCCTGATGTGCGTCACCGGCAGGTCGATCACCGGGAAGGCGATGTTCAGCTTGCTCACATTCCCGTGCGACTTCGGCAGCTTCGGGGCAGGGCACACAAACACCAGCTTGATGTTGAACGCCACGTCGCTCCCCTTCGCCAAGGGGAGCAGCGTCTTCCCCGTCTGATCAGTCGCAGGCTTCACAATCTGACCCCCGACGGACGCCGTCCAGACGCTGCTCTTCGGAGGCAGCAACACCTTGAGGTACTGGCACTGAGTGTTCTTCAGGTTGAAGATCAGGTCATACAGCAGCTGGTCACCGGTGTGGGTGATGCGGTAGGTCGCAGACTCGCACAGAGCGATAATCACATCCACGTCATCATGCTTCACGGTGTCGATACACAGCCGGTGCTGGCTGGTGAGATACTTATACCCAAACAGCACGCTGTTGCTCGAGGTCAGCCTTGCTGGAAGCTCCGCGATGTCCACCTTCGTCACGCTCTTCACGTCCTGATCACAGACCTTGATCTCCACGCTGCTCTGCGCCTGGATAGCAATGGCACCCTTGTTCCTGTTGACACCCAGGGGGGTGAAGGAGGGCAGTGCCACCCTGCACGACGTGTGCGCCAGCTCCATCTCTGCCGTGATGCTGAAGTTGACCACACTGTCGATCGCGCTGTCAAACGAGACGACCACCACGAGGCAGCCCCCGGAAGAGGAGGACGAGCTGCTGCTCCCCAGGGGTGCAGGGGATGTCACTGCGACAGTCCCATCGCTCGTGCCTGTCTCCTGCTGCTGCTTCTTGATCAGCGCCGACGCGCCCTGCGCCTCTTCAGAGCTGCAGAACAGGCAGTCCCACCCACGCACAGCCCCTCCTTCGATGGAGAGGATTTTGCACTTCTTCGCGGGGTCAAGCGAGTGCAGCCACTTGTTGGCCACCACCTCCGTCGACCCGTGCCCCAGCGGCACGACAATCCGCACGCCGGAAAGGCTCCCGTTGGTGATGTGGTAGGTCTGGTCCACAGAGATGTGGCAGATACCCCCACCGATGGTGTACATCACGTCCTGCGAGGAGGTCACCACCATCTCCTTCTTCTTCTCCGGTGCCTTGGGTGCCTCCTCCTTCTTCGCGCCGAGGTCGGACATCGGGGTTGCCGGCGTCGCGACAACGGCATGGCGGTTCGCCGTCCACTTCACATTGATAGACGATGTGGGAGGGAGGCGTGCCTGCAGGTAGCTGTGGACGGAGGTGTCAGGTGCGTTCCGCCCCTCCGGCAGCACCTCGGTGTCCAGGTGGGCTGCGTCTTCGGGAGAGCTGGACGGGTTGAAGTTTTTCGACCAGATGGCGGGTGACACCGACACGGTGACATCGTCGCTCGGGATGGTGACGCAGAGGAAGGTGTCAGAGGAGTCAACGCTGGGGATAACCACGCCCTGCTTCACCGTCTTGTTGGAGTACCCCACCATCACCTCGATGCGGAGCTTGTACTTCCCCTTGGCGCTGCACAGAAGGGTGTGGTACATGCTCTGCAGCAGGATGTGCGCGTCACCCGCATTCACTCCATTGGGCCCGTGGATCTCCAGCCCGACTATCGCCACTGTCGAAGGCAGAAGCTTCACAAACGTGAATTCGGATGTGAAAACCTCGGCGTGTATCAGGTACTCTGCACGCACGCACTGATCCTCAGCGCTGCAGAACACATCGACCTTATTCACCGTGTGGGCAATCGCCATAGTGGCTCGTCTGCCCTATGGGTAATGTGTTGCCTGCAGGGGCGGGTGCTGTGTGTGGAGCTGTGGAGTGGATTACATTGTGCTGTGCTCACGCGGACCCTTTCATTCTGACAAGCAACCTTGCTGTGGGCAAAGAACAACTTACCCACCGACTCTGCCAAGAAGGCCGGGAAGGGGAGACGGGGATAGAGCAAGGGACGCGGGATGGACTAACCTCCCGCACGCACCCACTCTCTGTTTTTCTTGCTGCGCTCTACTCTTCTCAAACGTGCCGGGGGGGACGGGGCCAGGGGGTGCGTGCGGGGCGCACCACCCCTTGGTGCAGAGCAGGCTAGTGGAAGAGGGCAGACGCCCCCATCCGACACGCCCTTGCGTTGGCATCTATTGTTTGCTCTCTGGGGGGGGGGGGGGGATCCCGTTCCGGCGTGGGTACGAAACATGGAAGGAAAAAAAATACCCGGAACGGGGAGCAAGTCTGATCCTAAATCGGAGTAAGTATAAGAGATTCGGCCAAAATATATTTTTTTCCTTTATTTTTTTCCTTTTGGTTCTGAGCCAAGTAACATGGACCAATAAAATTTCTGGAGAAAAAAAAATACCATGGCGTGAGCAGGGCTGTTCCTAACTGGGGGGCTTGTTCCCCACTTTCAGGATTCTGAACTTTTTTTCTAAGAATTTTTGTAAGGGACCAAAAAGTTTTTTTCTAAGAATTTTGTGAGGGGATTTTTTTTCTAAGGTTGTTTCGCAGAGGAAATTTTTTTTCTCATTTTTTCCCAGTCGACACGCACAAGGATGGAAGGGAAGTCTGTCCCCCGTACAGTTCGCCGCTGGCCAACTGGAGAGCCAGACGTTCACTACCGTGGCCTCCGGCGGCTGGGGGGCTCCGCCCCCCAGACCCCCCTGTGGCGTATGTCTCGTACTCGAGTCCTTCGAATCCCATCAGGTCGGGGTCCAACCATTCCAGTCGCCTCAGGAGGACGCAGCCAACTCGCACAGAATCTGTACGCCCACACGGACAGATGTTCGCTACCAGAATCAATCTGTACGCCAGAATCTGTACGCCCACACGAACAGATGTTCGCGACCGTGGCCTCCGGCGGCTGGGGGGCTCCGCCCCCCAGACCCCCCATGTAGCGTTTGCCCGTCCATCTCACTTCCCCGGGTACAGTGCAGCGTAAGAGGTCAGCGCCGCATCCATGAAGCGCTTCTTCGAAGCCTGGTTGACATCGGACAGGAGGTCGGACTTCCCCACCTGGGAGATGCACTCGCCGCGTTCGCGACATGCGTGACACGCGGCACGCTACCTGAAACGTGAGTGTGCCTTGCTAACACGGGCATTTCAACGGTCTGCCGGCGACCGTTCCCCAAACCAGTAAACCAGCAGTTTTGGAAAATCGGAGAGGTCACCCTACTGCGCTGAATATGGTCCGCACCACAGCAAAAAGCGTAGCGACCGTGCTTCCTTCTTCCTTAATGATGCGTTGACGCTTCCACCACCCTAGCCTGCTGCTTTGATGTGGGTGTGGAGCACATGTGAACACGAAATAGCAAGACACACTGAAAAGAAGCAGGTCGTCGGAAGCACTCCTACACTTTTACGCATCATGCATGTGCTTAAAAATCCCCGGGAGCTTTTGGGCTTTCAGACCTGAAGGGCCAGCAGGTGGGTGGTGAGTGGCAGCTTTGTAACTGTCCTTCAGCTGCTGGCATGTCCAGTCCTACGAGGGTGCCAAGGTGTATTGAGTCCCTGCGGAGCACAACCCCCGATGAGAACGAGCGCCAGGTGATCCTCATTCATTTTCAGCTGTAACGCGCATGAGGGGCACTCTCTGCCGTATGCATCTCTCAAGAACTGGGCATCACTCTAGAGCTGTCACATGATGACGCGGAGAGAAATCATAGAAAAAGTCCCGCCTGACGGGCACGCGCATGGAAACTGTGGGGGGGCGAGCAAAAAATCCCTTGTAAAAATTCTTAGAAAAAACCTGGTTCCCCGACCCAAAAAACCTGGAAAAAGGGCTCGTTCCCCGCCCAGGCCTGGGCGTGAGCCACGGATTCGAACGATTCAAATAAAGCCATTTTCGGGAGGAAAAAAAATGGGACCAAAAATGGGGGAAGTGGGGGCTGGGTGGGCCCGCCCCCACAGACCATGGCCTCCACCTGGCTTCCAGTGACTGCCTCCCGCGCGGCACTGGGTTCCTACCTGATGTCGGAGTGATCCACACCGAGTTCATCTTGGAAGGTACAGATGTTCACTACCGTGGCCTCCGGCGGCTGGGGGGCTCCGCCCCCCAGACCCCCCATGCAGACCAGCAACGTGTGCTGGCTTGTCCTTATGCGACTGGGTTCTTCGCTACCGTCAAGTTTTCGTCAAAGTTCGGCGATTTCCTCCAATACATACAGAGGAGGAAATGCACCAACACACTCGTCTGACTGCTTCTGCCCGCGCAACACTGGGTTCCGACCTGATGTCGGAGCGATCCACACCGAGTTCAGCTCGGAAGTTCACTACCGTGGCCTCCGGCGGCTGGGGGGCTCCGCCCCCCAGACCCCCCTGTGGCTTGTGCTTGTCCTTATGCGACTGGGGGGTTCTTCGCTACCGCCAGGTTTTCGTCAAAGTTCCGCGAATTCCTCGGATGCATACATAGGCTGTGACGGGCGCTGTGAAAACAAAATGACCCCACCACGATCCGCACCGAGCTCAAAAATGCAAATAAAGGCGGAAAAACGGGGGGGGACGGGGAAAAAAGGAGAAGAAAAAAAAGCCGGAGTAAATTTTCAGGATTTTGGCCGAAAAACCCCGGTGTAAGGATCATACATGACGGGGAGGGGCGGGGCGAGACTGCCCCACCAGCTCCTCTCGGTAAGAGGTGGGGGGGGGTGGGGGTGGGGGAACACACGCCAGCCCCTAAAGGGGCTGTAAGATGCACTGGCCGTGTCTGTGCTGTTCCAGGAGGAGAGAAGCACCGCCAAAAAAGAAGCAGGCGGTAGTGGCGACGCTCTACACTGCTGCAAAAAAAAAGGAGGAAAATCCACACACTGGGGAGTGGTACCCCGGGTGTGCAACGTTTCCGCCCCCTGTTATCCTCTAACCCACCATGGCGATATCTGGCTGGGACAGGATCACAGAGTGCGGGGCCACTCATAGACAGACAGCGTCACCATGGCCTCTGCGTGCCGTGCAGGCTGCCACAGCGCAAGGTCTTCAATGCAGTGGATGCCAAACCGGCTGAAGTCGGCATCGGCACGCGACCCGAGTGCGACGAGGGTGGAGACAGGCAGCTTCAGAATCTCATGCAGCGGCTTCGTTTCGTGCGCGCTGTCCAGCCCACGGTGGAGGTTGATGGAGGGGTGCGGGGTGGACCGCGTGGCGTCGCAGGCGTCCTTCAGGGAAACAAGAGACTTCGCCATCTGGAACACCTGCCAGTTCCCGAGCTCCATCACGGTGAAAATTCCGTACGCCTCCAGCACACGGTCAGCCTCCTCCAGGCCCTTCAGCACGCTCGGCGTCGACCGGACCAGGTCATGCAGGTTGGCATCGCGCGGCGCCGCATTCGAAAGGATAAGGTCCACATTCATCGGCGACTGCGTCACCTTCACCCGCTTCACGCTCACCCGGCTCGACGTCTGCGGGGATTTGTTCGGGGTCTGCTGCGAGGGCCTCGGCGGCGTCAGCAGGTCGCCAGACGCAGCCCCTGTGGTCTCATCCTGCTTCCGCTTGCTCATTGCAACCCCCCCGTTCTGGTTAAACCCCCTGTGTGCGTGAGGAGTGACGGTGCGACCCTGCTGACAGGCTCAACGCGCATATATAGGCATGGGCTGACGACATGTTTGCGCGGGTGTTCTGATCAAAGAGCAACGCTTGGGTGAAGTGAGCTGGGGGGTGGGGTGGGATGATCCGCCTGGCGTGCTGACGGCATGTCTCCCCTTCTGCTGACAAAGGCTGTGTCGTCCACAGCGTTGCCCGAGGGCGTTGCAATACACACGGAGTGCCTTGTTCACCCGATTCGCATGTCTGGGAAGGGCCACCCCAATCAGCTCCGGTTGACACGCAGCAATCTCCTTGTCTGCACGACCATGTGTGCCACGAGACTGCGCTGTACCCTGGAGATCAGAGGGCTGTGGCCTGGAAAAAAAAACAGCAAGAACGAGAGTGGAAGGGGGTCGTGTATTGGGGGAAATATCAAACAAGAAGGAAATACCGTTCCATACAAAGGTCTTTGGGGATGGATTTGTAGAGGGGGGTGAGGGGAGGGTGGGGGTTTCTTGACGCGGCGGTTTATCTAGGCTGCTCCCTGCCTCATGCCCTTCTGTTGCGAGAAGGGAAGAAAGGGGCGAACACTGCCCTACCCGCCTGGGTTATGTCTTCTGGCGAGCATGCAGCACTGCAGCACCGCCTTCACATATCCTTCTCTTCCCGCCTTCGAGATTCGGCAAACTTCAAATTAAAGGATGGGATGAATGTGTGTTGGATGTGGAGTCAATAGATGGGAGAGGGAGAGAGAGAGAAGAGAGAGAGGAGAGAGAGAGAGAGAGAGAGAGAGAGAGAGAGAGAGAGAGAGAGAGAGAGAGAGAGAGAGAGAGAGAGAGAGAGAGAGAGAGAGAGAGAGAGAGAGAGAAGAGAGAGAGAGAGAGAGAGAGAGAGAGAGAGAGAGAGAGAGAGAGAGAGAGAGAGAGAGAAGAGAGAGAGAGAGAGAGAGAGAGAGAGAGACTGCCTGCCCAAAGGCCTAGGGTCGACCACGTGATCCCCACCGCTGACGCTGACGCTGACGTGGGCGCCGCTGATCCGGACCCACCTTCTCCTACTACCTCCCCTCCCCGACGGCGTGTCCGTTGACGCAGCCCTTCCCCAAAGGCCCCGTTCTGGTGCCTCTTCCTCCTCCGCCCGTGCGCGGTCACCGCACGCGCCTACAGGCTTCCGGGCCTACCTTAATCCTCCTTCCTCACGTAGCGCGTCACCGGGCGCTACAGACCGTGTGGCGCCTGCGCCTCCTCCTCCTCCTGTGTCACTTCCCCTCACCCCCACCAGAGCAGCTCCTCTCTCAAACAAGGGGGAGTCTACCGGGCCGCGGGCCGCGCGTAGTTAAGTAGACGACACCCTTGGGGGTGCGAGTATTTTCGTTTCGGGGATATTCACACTATAAGCATACGAGAGAGAGAGAGAGAGAGAGAGAGAGAGAGAGAGAGAAGAGAGAGAGAGAGAGGAGAGAGAGAGAGAGAGAGAGGAGAGAGAGAGAGAGGAGAGAGGAGAGAGAGAGAGAGAGAGAGAGAGAGAGATGGAGAGATGGAGAGGAGAGAAGAGAGAGGAGAGAGAGAGAGAGAGAGAGAGAGAGAGGAGAAAAAAGGGAAAGATGGAAAGAGCCAGATCACAATCAAATGAAAAGGCAGGGTGTTTAAAACAGTTTTAAACAGTTTTAAAACAGTTTAAAACAGTTTTCCCCTTTTTCTTTTTTTGCCTGACGCCCTTGAGTTACTCGCATCGGCGATACACCCCCTCTCTCTCTCTCTTGGAATCACAGGTCATCACGGTGTCGGTGCAGCTTAAAAAATACCCCCCCATCACCTCTCCTCCAAAGCACAGGGCAGCATTTCTGCATAAACTCATCGCAGTGCACACCTGTGCACATTGTGCAGGAGGGAGGGGAGAGGGGGGAGGGGCGTCCGAGAGGACTCTCAATCTTGAGCAACAGCAAAACCCCTTCTTCACACCCTCCGGGGGCTATGCGGCAGGCTCATGGGAAAGATGCAAGCGCGGAGGAGCGCCGTCGAGGAGAGGGGGGGGGGGGGGGTGGTGACCCTATTTACGGGTTTGTTTGGAGTAAAACATCACAAAGCGTTTGGATGGAAACAGGGAGGGCCAGGCCCCCCTCCCCTCCCCCTGGAGATCAGAAAAGAAACAAGCTTCGGGTGGTCGGGGGTGGGGGGAGCGGGAGGTAGTGACGAGGGAGCACACCAGCAGCAGCGGGGGAGGGGGGACACGACGGGGGGAGTTTCTGCCCGAAGGTGCCGGGTGCAGGAATTAACCTGGCGGCGGGCCTCCCAAGGCGCTTTGTCCCCTTTGCCCCTTTTGCTTTTGGTGCGGAGGGGGTGTGTGCATGGGGGGTGGGTGGGTGGGGTGTCTGGGCTGTGGAAATGCCACACATACACAACAAACCACAGGATGCACCCGGCACAAAAAAAAACCAAATAAAAATATCAGCTGCCGAGACAGCGATAAGGCATGCGCAGAACAGCACCTCCTGATGATGTGAGTGGCGACCGAACCAGGCCCAGTGGGGGGTGGGGTGGGGGCGATGGAAAGGGATGTCACAATCATGCCCCAAAGCGACCGTATTGCAGGAAACACGCATGGTGTTTTTTGCAGCAATGGTGAAAGGTGTCGTCGGTGGGGCAGATGTCATGGGATGGATGGGGAGGGCGGGGGGGGGCCGGGGCAATTGCCCACCCTGGTCGATCCGCAGAAAAAAATCAAAGAGAGAATCACGCGGGGGGAGAAGGGGTGCGTCTTTGCTGTCGTGCTGATTACGGTGTGGTATTTTTTTGGCGCAGTTCCCCCTGTTTGCTTTGCCGGTTTGCCGGTTAGGGCAGGTGGAACAAACGCCGTATCCCCCCCCCCCCCGAAAAACTAGCAGAATATTGGGAGACGACCCGTTCCCTCCCCCCCCCACAGGACCCACAACAATTAAGAGGGTGATGATGATAACGCGGAACAAAACAAAAGCAAGAAAAGGCGTTACTGGGGGGAGGGGCGTGGATGAAGAAAAGAATAACGTGGAAAGAAGATGGCCAGTTGAGGCCAACTCCAGAGAGAGCAAAGTCGAAATCCGACGGTGGAGGAGATGAAGTGAGAAGAAAATAATACGGATCCTTCGGATCCGGGAAAGAAAATCAACAAAAATGTACTGCTTGGTTAAAACATAAGATTTGTCTGGCCTCTGTTCGCGGCGGCGGCGTATTCCTGGCAGGTTGGTGCGAATTCTCTCACAAGCCTGGCAGCAATGGCATCGCGAGGGTTTGTGGAGAAGAGGTGATGGTGGTCAGACGACTTGTGGGGGATTGTGCCGTGGAGAGGAGCTGATGGTTAGGTGGGCCCAGAGACTGCCAGGTGAAGCCGTTTTCAGATGTCGTCATCCTGCGGACCCGATTGCAGTGAATTGCGCGGTGACATCTCGTTTGCCATCAATGGTTCGCTCCCCGGCTGCCCTTCGTATTTATCGGACTGCTGTAGGTTGTGGAGTGGTGTGGGGTGGGGTGGGTGGTTGTGTGCTGCAAGCATACCGAGTACACATCGTCGCTCTGGTCCACCTGTGCCTCGAACTGCTTGTTCCACTTCTCGTCGTCCTCCTCGTTCTGGTTCTGCTTCTGCTTCCAGCGGAACAGCAGGAAGGCCAGCAGCAGGCAGCAGCACAGCAGCAGCAGCAGCAGGATCCACCACCAGCACTCCCAGAACCCGCAGTCATCGTCACCAGGTGCTGCAACGCGGAACTCATCGTACAGGGTCAGTGTTGTGGTGTTGATCACACCGCCACCATAGCCCACGTTAGTGCACAGCCCAATCATCTTGTCGTACACGCACTCTGCCTCGCGCGCACACGTCAGAGGGTCCGTCACCACGGCGCACACCACCCCGGTGCACACTGCAGCCGCCTGCTGCCCCTCCGCGCCCTCCTGCGGGGCCTTGCAGCGGCACACCCAGTCATTCTCTGTCTCCACCGAGGGGTCGTGGCACTCCTGCCCGGCCTGCGCGCACAGCCCCTTCTCGCACGTCGGGCAGTCCGCCGTGCACTCGTTGATCCCGCACGTCGCCGGGCCCATCAGCCCGTTCACACCGGTCTGCGGCGCCACACACGTGCACATCCACGTCCCGTCCTTTGCCACGTCAGTGTCGACGCACGTCTGCTCCACGTTGGTGCACACGGCCAGAACGTCGGGGTCCCCGCACTCGCCCACAAACTTGCAGTGTGCCGGCGCGCCGACTGCACTCCCCGTCGCGGGTGACGGGCACCTGCAGATCCAGTCCTTGAGGGACTTCGACGTTGTGTCAGGGTCGTGGCACTGTGAGTGGGTGGTAAGGTGTGATATGTGCCGCTGCACGCAGCAGGCGGGTGGCACACAACGGAACAGCCCTGCATACCATCTGCCCCGCCTTGTGGCACATCTTCAGGTTGCTCTCAACCGCGCACTCGTCCACCAGGCACGCTGCCGCGTGGCGCAGTGCAGACCCTGTCGTCGGACGCCTGCACTGGCACGTCCAGTCGTTCAGGGCCGCATCGCTCGTGTCCGGGTCGACGCAGTCCTGCCCCTCCGCCGTGCACGTCGCCTCCACCTTGCTGTCCAGGCACTCGTCCAGCACGCACACGGCGCGCGCAGCTGTGGTGCTACCCAGGGCCGGCGCCACGCACTCGCACTTCCAGTCACCCGTCTTCTCGCCCGACGGGTCGACGCACAGCTGCCCCTCGCACGCGTACCCGTGCCCGTCGCCCTTCCTGGCGCACGTCGTGCACACCACAGAGCACTCGTCGATCACGCATGTCGCAGCCTGCATGGACCCAGCCGCCTTCTCCACAAACGGCGCCATGCACTTGCACTCCCAGGTGTCCGGCAGCTCCGGGTCCTCATCGTAGCAGTACTGCCCGTCGGGGCAGGCTTGCCTGTTCTTCTCGTCGTTGCACTCGTCCTTGTCCTCACGCTCTGTTGTGTTGTGTGTGGTGTGTACCGGTGCAGGCACGGGCAGTGGCTTGCAGCTGGCAAATGCGTCAGTTGTACATACCGCAGTCTGCGGGCGCACCGTTCTTCGAACCAAACCCGGACAGGCACTGGCACTCCCAGTCTCCCAGCGACGTTGCCGACGTGTTCTTGTCGACACACGACTGTCCGGCGTCGAAGCACGCGGTAGACGTCTTGCACTCATCGATGTCTGTTGTGGTGAAAGTGCAAGTGCAAGCCATGCGTGACGTTCAGTCTCCGTGTGATCTGTGCAATGTAGAATGCAGAACCCACCCACCAGCTGTAGCATGCAGAGCGGGGGCGGGTACGGGGGCAACATACTGCACGAAGCAGGCCCGTAGATATGCTTCTCCTCGGACGTGGTGCAGCGGCACTCCCAGTCACCCAGCACAGCCGGTGAGTTGTTCGGGTCCACACAGATCTGCCCTGCCTCCTCGCAGATGTTCTTGTACGCCGGGATGGCGGCGCCTGCCGGCCGCGGTGTCCGCTCGCTCGTGCACGTCTGCTGCTGGTTGATGGAGGCCAGGCATGCCTCGTTCTGCCTGTTGTAAGGGGTGTCAGCCACAACGCACCAGTCGCCCTCGGGTGCGTGCGTCGGGTTGCAGCACCCCGTGGTGCACTCCTCCGACACACCCGGCCCGTTCCCGTCGAGGTCCTTCAGGAGCCACCCGCACGCGCACTCGCACTCCTTCACCGTGTACCGCTTGAAGTGCTGGCACTTGCGGGCGCTTGTCAGCGTCACCGCCGCGCACTCGTCCACGTTGCAGCTCTCCACCGCATGCCCGACCGCCGCGGCCGTCGCCGGGGCTGCGCACATGCACACCCAGTCGCGGGGGCTTGTCGCATCCGTGTTCGGGTCGACACACCGCTGCCCCGCGGCTGTGCACGCGTTCGTGTCCTCCACGTTCGTGCGCGCGCACGTGGCGCAGATGTCGTCACACTCGTTCACCACGCACGACGCGGGGCCGCGCACGCCCGCCTCCCCGCGGAACGGGGGCGCGCACGCGCACTTGAAGTCGCCCTCGGACGTGAGGTCGTCGCCGGGCAGGCACATCTGCCCCGCGTCGGTGCACATGCGCCGCTTCGATTCGTCCGCGCACCCGCTCTCGTACTCGCACGTCGCAATGCCGGCGTACATCATGCCCTTGCTCGGCGGCGGGCAGCTGCACGTCCAGTCGTTCTTGCTCGCCTCGGCCGTGTTCTCGTCCTTGCAGATCTGCCCGGCACGTGTGCACGTCTCCCCGTACACGTTGCACTCGTCCACCACACACGTCGCCTGCCCTGCAACCGCCTCGCCCGCAGCAGGCTCCACGCACTGGCAGACCCAGTCCCCACGCGACTTCACGTCCGTGTCCCTGTCCACGCACACCTGCCCCTTCGCCTGGCACGTCACGGCATTCAGCGCGCACTCGTCCACCATGCACTCCGCCACGTGCGCCGCCGCCTCCCCGGTCCCCTCCTCGCACACGCACGACCAGTCCCCGCGGCTGTCCGGCGACCTGTCGTGGTCCACGCACCGCTGCCCGGCAGCAGTGCACGTGTGTGTCGACCCGCGCTGCGCGCACGTCGTGCAGGTCGCCACGCACTCGTCCAGGACGCACACGGCCGCCGCCTCCGACGCCTCGCCCGTCATGGGCGACACGCACTTGCACCCCCACGTCTGCTTCTCCGCGTCCTCCACGCACATCTGGTGCGCCCCGCACGTGGCCGAGTGCTCCTGGCACAGCGTCTGCGTCTTGCACGACGCCGCCGGGGCCCCCACCATAGGCTCCCCCACGCCGTCCGCGCACTGGCACACCCAGTTCCCGAGCTTCGACTCCACCCCCTGCTGCGGGTCCAGGCATGTCTGCCCCTTCGTGGCGCACACCTCGTCCCCGTTCACCCCGTTCGGGCTCCACACCTCGGGCGCCGAGCACTCGTCCACCGTGCACACCGACGCCTCGCGGTGCCCGGGCGTCCCGGTGTACGGGTACATGCAGTCGCAGATCCAGTCACCCATGGTCGACATGTCCGGGTCCACGCAGTGCTGCACCGGCTTCCCGTCCACGTCGGTCACCGCTGCGCACGTCGCCCGGTTCGACTGGAACGAGCACTCGTTCACCGTGCACTTCGCAGCAGCGCCCACCTGCTCCCCCTCGGCAGGCAGCACGCACACGCACTTCCAGTCCTCCGTGCTGGACGCGCTCGTGTCGGGGTCCACACACTCCTGCTCCGCCGCCACGCATGCGTGCGTCTGCGACCCCAGCGGCGTCGCGCACGACGAGCACGTCGCCCGGCACTCGTCCAGCATGCACGCCGCCGGCACGCCCTGCTTCGCCACGCCCGTCTGCGGCGCCACGCAGCGGCACTCCCAGTTGCCCTCCACCGCCACGTCTGGGTCGAAGCACGACTGCCCGGCCTTGCTGCACACTGCCGCGTTTTCAGCCTTTTCGCAGTCCCCGACGTACGCGCATTCCGCCGCCTCCGCCACAGCCGACCCCGTCGCAGGCGACGGGCAACGGCACTCCCAGTCGCCGCGCGAGTCAGCCGCCGTGTTCGTGTCGTGGCATGTCTGCCCGACCGACGTGCACGTCTTGTCCATCCGGATGCACTCGTCGTACACGCACATCGCCGCCCCCGCCAGCTTCCTCCCCACCTGCGGGGAGTGGCACACGCACTCCCAGTCGCCCACGGATTCCGGCGACAGGTCCGGGTCGTGGCACACCTGCTCCGCCGCAGTGCATACGCGCCCCGCATCCCCGTCACACTCGTTCAGCGTGCACGTCGCCACCGCCGCCACCGCAAACGAGTCCGAATCCTTGCACTTGCAGCGCCAGTCCCCCTTCCCGATGGACGGGTTCGTGCTCCCCTCCACGCACTCCTGCCCCGCCTTCTTGCACACGTTCCCGCTCCCGTGGTCTGCGCACGTCTCGCACTGCGTCGTGCACTCGTCCAGGATGCACACCGCGGTGGCGCCGACCACGTCGGCCCCCTGCAGCGGCGCGATGCACCTGCACGTCCCCTCCGCCGCAATGTTCCCCTCGGCCGGCACACAGGCCTGCCCGTGTGCCGTGCACTTCTCGCCGTTCTTCACGCACCACGACGTGGGCGGCAGCAGGCACTTCGCCACGCCCCCCACCTTCATCTGCGGCACCTCCCCCGGCTTCGTCACACACTTGCACCGCCAGTCATCGCGGCTCAGCGCATCCGTGTTCGGGTCCTCGCACTCCTGCCCGGCGGCCGTGCACACGCTCGCCACCTCTGAGGTCTGGCACTCGTCCAGCAGGCACGACGCCACGTGCCCCGTCGCCTTCCCGATTGACGGCGGCGGGCACACGCACTGCCAGTTCCCGAGCCCGCCCACGGCGCGCGTGTCCGCATCCACGCACGTCTGCTTCGCCGCCCCGCACAGCAGCGCCAGACGCCCGTTGTTCGCCAGGCACTCGTCCACCCGGCACTCGGCCGCCGCGGCCAAAGCCTCCCCGACCTGGTCCGCGGGGCACACGCACTTCCAGTCCCGCAGGCTCGACGGCGACGTCGACCCCTCTGCGCAGCGCTGCCCGGCATCCTCGCACACGTTCCCGAACCCGACGTCCGCGCACGACGGGCACTCCTCCGCGCACTCGTCCAGGTGGCACACGGCAGGGCCGCCGGCAACCGCCTCGCCCCTCGCCGGGTCCACGCAGCGGCACACCCAGTTCCCGTCCACCTTCACGTCCGGGTCGTAGCACGCCTGCCCCAGCTGCGTGCACACGTCTGCCACCCCCGGGCGCTCGCACTCCCCGACGTACGTGCACGTCGCGACTCCCGCGATCGACGACCCCTGCGCGGGGGCCACGCAATCGCACTTCCAGTCCCCTTCCGTCTGCGTGTTCGGGTCGACACACTTCTGCCCCACCTTCGTGCACTTTTCCCCGTGCGTCTGGCACTCGTCGACCAGGCACACGGCCGGACCACCCCGGTGCACCTCCCCGCTCATCGGGGCCCTGCACGCGCACCGCCAGTCCCCGGTGCTTGCAACACGCGTGTCCGGGTCGAGGCACGTCTGGCCCGCCTGCGTGCACACGTTCACCACGGTTGGCGCCGCGGGTGGCAGGGTGCACTTCTGCGTGCTCCCCTTCACGCACTTCGCCCCAGACCCCCCGGCCACGACGCACCAGGCCCCGCCCTCGCGCATGTCCGGGTTGCAGCACCCTGCCATGCACTTCACGTCCGCACCAGGGCCGAACAGCCCGCGTGGGTACTGCGCCCGGTCTGCGGCCACAATCTGCCACCCGCACTCGCAGTCGCACCCGTCGACCGTGACACGCGGCGTGTGCTCGCACGTGTGTGCCCCGAAGTTGCTCGGCTCGCTGCACTCGTCCACGTTGCACACAGCCGCAGCCGCCGTCGCCGAGGGCGCCCCCTGCGGGCACGTGCACATCCAGTCGCGCGTGCTCAGCGGCGACGTGTTCGGGTCGACGCACGTCTGCTCGTTCTGTACGCACACGCTCCCGCCCCCGCTGTCCGCACACGTCGGGCACCGCTCCGTGCACTCGTCCAGCACGCACTTCGCCGCAGCCGCCACCGCGGACGTCCCCCCCTGCGGGCACACGCACCGCCAGTCCCCCTTGCTCTCCGGCGACATGTCCATGTCCTCGCACGTCTGCCCCGCCCCCCTGCACGTCTGCACGTTCACGTCTTCCATGCACTCGTCCACCGTGCACGTCGCCGGGCCGGCCACCGCCACCCCCGACGTCGGCAGCGCGCACGTGCAACGCCAGTCACCCTCCGCCGACGCCAGCTGGTTCGGGTCTGCGCACGTCTGCCCCGGCCCGCACTCCGTCGCGTGCTTCACGCACTCGTCGATCATGCACGACGGCACGCCCTGCGTCATCCGCCCGGTCGACGGGGCGCGGCACACACACTCCCAGTCGCCCACCGACCGCACGTCCGTGTTCGGGTCCACGCACTCCGTCCCCGCACGCGAGCACGTCGTCCCCGGGCAGTCCGCGCACGCCTTCGTGCACTCGTTCAGCGTGCACGCCGCCACCCCGCCCTTCTTCCACCCGCGCGCCTCACCGACACACTCGCACCGCCAGTCCCCGAGCGACGACGCGTCCGTGTTCTCGTCCACGCACCTCTGCTCCTCCGCCGCGCACACCGACTTCCCGCACGTCGGGCAGTCGTGCGCGCACTCGTCCAGCACGCACACCGTCGGCTCGCCCTGCTTCGAAGCGCCCGTTGCCGGCGGCACACACTCGCACCCCCAGTCGTTGCTGTTCTGCACGTCCGGGTCGAAGCACGCCTGCTTCGCCTCCGTGCACACCTTCCGGATTGCGTCGATCTTGCACTCGCTCGACGGCGGGTTGCAGTCCGCCGCACCGCCCGTCTGCGACCTCCCGTCCACCCCGTGCCCGGGCACGCACTCGCACGCCCACGACCCCATCTCCGTCAGGTCGGTGTCCTTGCACAGCTGCCCCTCGTCCTGGCACACCGACCCCGACGTCTTGCACTCGTCCGTGAGGCACACCGCCGCCTGCTGCTGGCCCGTCCCGACCGACGGGGCCACGCACTCGCACACCCAGTCCCCCTCCTTCAGCCAGTCCTTGTCCACACACGCCTGCCGCGCTGCCGTGCACACGGACGCCTTCGCCGATTCGTGGCACTCGTCCACCTCGCACACCGCCACATGCGCAATGGCCGTGCGGTTGCTGGGGGGCGCGCACGTGCACGACCAGTCCCCCTTCGACAGCGGGGACAGGTCCGGGTCGCTGCACGTCTGCCCCGCCTTCGCGCACACGTCCTGCTCACCTGCCGCCGCCACGGCGCTCTGGTTCCCGGGCACCACACACTCGTCCACCTCGCACAGCGCAGGGCCGCCGGTGCGCCCCACCCGCTCGTTCGGCGGCGGGCAGACACACTTCCAGTGCCCCTTCAGCCCCAGCTCCGGGTCGGTGCACGTCTGCCCCACCGACGTGCACACGTCCCCGTACAGGTCGCACTCGTCGAGCGTGCACTCCGCCTCCTTCGCCACGGCCGACCCGCCCCACGGCGCGATGCACGTGCACGTCCAGTCGCCCAGCGACTTGGACGACCGGTCCGGGTCCTCGCACACCTGCCCCACGTCCGTGCACGTCTTCTCGTGGAACGAGCACTCGTCCGTCTGGCACTGGGCCGCCGCAGCTGTCGCCTTCCCGACGGCCGGCTTCCGGCACTCGCACTGCCAGTCGCCCATCACCGCGTTGTCCGGGTCCACGCAGTCCTGCTCCGCCGCCGTGCACGTCGACCCGTGCAGCTCGCACTCGTTCACCACACACAGCGCGTGCCCGCCCACCTTCGACCCGGACAGCGGCGCCACGCAGCGGCACTCCCACGAGTTCAGCCCCGTCAGGGGGTTCGTGTTCTCGTCCACGCACAGCTGGTTCGCCGCCGTGCACGCCCCCTTCGCGCACGTCGAGCACGTGTCCGTGCACTCGTCCAGCACACACTGCGCCGCCCCGGCCACCACCGGCGCCCCGCGGCTCGGGGGCGTGCACAGGCACCGCCAGTCATCCAGCACCGTCTCGTCCGGGTCCTCGCACACCTGCCCGCGCGACTCGCAGATGGTTGCCACCAGCGGGTCGTCGCACTCCCCGACGTGCACGCACTCCGCAGCCGCCCCCACCGCCTTCTGCGGCGCCGGCGGGACGCACAGGCACTCCCAGTCGCCTGTCGACGACTCCTTCTTGTCCAGGTCCACGCACGTCTGCGAGTGGCCCGTGCACACGTGCCCGTGCTTCGTGCACTCATCCACCTCGCACTCCGCCGCCTGCGCAATGGCGCGCCCCGTTGCCGGCGCCACGCACTCGCACTCCCAGTCGCCCAGGCTCTTGGCCGCGTGGTCCGGGTCCAGGCACTTCTGGTTCGCCGTCTGGCACACGTGCCCGTGCACTACGCACTCGTCCACCTCGCACTCCGCCGCCTGCGCCACCGCCATCGTCGTGCTCGGCGGCGGGCACACGCACTGCCAGTCGTTCAGGCTCAGGAAGGACGGGTTCGGGTCCGTGCACGTCTGCTCCGCCTTCTTGCACACGTCCTTCTCGCACGTGGCGCACGTCACCTCGCACTCGTCCAGCATGCACTCTGCCGCCGCCGCCACCGCAGTCCCCGACGAGGGGGCCTGGCAGCGGCACTCCCAGTCCCCGGCCTGCGTGCGGTTGGCATCCACGCACGCCTGCGGCGGCTGCGCGCCCTCGCACGTCTTCCGGTTTGCCTCGCACTCGTCCACCTCGCACACCGCCACACCCACCAGCTTCACCGTCGTGCTCGGCGCCGCACACACGCACTCCCAGTCGTTGTCGTGCGTCGTGTCCGGGTCGTAGCACGTCTGGTTCGCCGACGTGCACACGTCCCCGTGGATCAGGCACTCGTCCTTCGTGCACTCCGCAGCCGACCCCGTCCGCGTCCCGTGCTTCGGCGGCGGGCACACGCAGTCGAAGTCGTGCAGCGTGTCGACGTGCGAGTCGTGGCACAGCTGCCCCGCCGCCGTGCACACGGCCCCATTCACCGTCCCGTTCACCGCCTCCACGCACTCGTCCGCGCTGCACACGGCCAGCGCCGTGAGTGCGTGCCGCTCCTCGAACGGCGGCGGGCACCGGCACTCCCAGTCGCTCGTCGAACGCGCGTCCGTGCTCCGGTCCCGGCACGTCTGCCCCTCCTTCACGCACAGGTTCCCGCCCCCGGTGTCCGCACACGTCGGGCACTGCACCTTGCACTCGTCCAGCACGCACTGCGGCACCGCCGACCCGACGCTGATCCCGGTCCCCACCGCGCACTCGCAGTACCAGTCGCCCCCGTTCGTGTGGTCCGGGTCCACGCACCGCTGTTCCTGCGCCGTGCACGTGTTCCCCTTCCCGTCGTCCTTGTCGGCACACGTCGGGCACTTCACCGTGCACTCGTTTAGCACACACTTGTCCGTCGCACCCTGCACCGCAGACCCGCTCGACGGCGGCGGGCACCGGCACTCCCAGTCGCCTGCGACCGTCTGGTCCGGGTCCACACACGTCTGGTTCGCCCCAGTGCACATCGTCGCGTTCGGCCCCACGCACTCATCATACATGCACTTGTCCACCGCTGCGGCAGTCTTCGTGTTCGTGCTCGGCGGCGCGCACTTGCACACCCAGTCGCGCACGTGCTTCGGGTCCGTGCTCATGTCCTCGCACATCTGCCCCTTCGACGAGCACGTCTTGTCCGCGCAGGTATCACACGCTGCCACACACTCGTCCAGGTTGCAGATCGCCGCCGCCCCCGTGCTCGGCACGCCCGTCGCCGGCGCGATGCACTCGCAGCGCCAGTCCGACAGCTTCCGCTGGTCCGAATCGACACAGTTTTGCCCGTGCATCTCGCACACCGACACTGACGTCGCCGTCTGCTTCGCGCACGTAGTGCACACATCCGCGCACTCATCCAGCGTGCAGTCAGCCGTCTGCATCACCCCCTTTGTGGTGCTGCTGTACGGCGCCACGCAGTGGCACTCCCAGTCATTCAGGGCGGGGCTCGGGTCCGTGCAGTGCTGGCCAGCGTTCACGCACACGTAGTTGTTCTCGCACTCCTTCGGCGGCTTGCAGTCCGCCGGCTGCTGTGCGGCCGGCAGGCCCTTGTCGGGCGCGATGCACTTGCAGATCCAGTTGTTGAAGGTGGTCTTGTCCGTGTCCTCGCACTCCTGCCCCGCGTTCATGCACACCGTGCCGTGCTCCTTGCACTCGTCCTCCTCGCACGTCGCGTTCCCCTTCACCGCAGACCCGACTGCAGGCGCCACACACTCGCAGCGCCAGTCGTTGTCCTGCTGCAGGTTCGGGTCGTAGCACAGCTGCCCCAGCTCGCACGTCTTACCCTCGCACTCATCCGTCTCGCACTCCGCCACGTTTGCCACGGCCGTCGTGTGTGACGGCGGCTTGCACACGCACCGCCAGTTGCCCGTCACAGACGGCAGTTTGTCTGGATCCTCGCACGCCTGCCCTGCCTTCTCGCACGTGTTCCCCTTCCCGTCGTCCTTGTCCGCACACGTCGGGCACTTCAGGACACACTCGTCCAGCTCGCACATTGCCGCGGGCCCGCCAACCGCCGACCCCGTGCTGGGCGGCGGGCACGTGCACGTCCAGTCACCCAGCGACGACTGGCTGGTGTTCCCGTCTGCGCACACCTGCCCCGCCGCCGTGCACGCGTTCGTCCCGTTCTCCACCGCGCACGTCGGGCACGTCTCGATGCATTCGTCCACCTTGCAGTCCGCCGCACCCTGCGGCTGCGTGAGCGTCGGCCCGACCGTGCAGTTGCACTGCCACGTGTCGTTTGTCGTCTTGTCGGTGTCGAAGCACACCTGCCCCGCCTGCGTGCACACCGCCCCGTGCACCACGCACTCGTCGTTCTCGCACACGGCCGGCTGCTGCATCCCGTTCGGCCCCGCCTGCGGCAGCACACACTCGCACATCCAGTCGTCGTCCGTCATGTCGTCCGGGTCCACGCACTTCTGGTGCACGTCTGTGCACACGTTGTTCTGCCCGTTCGGCACACCCGGGATCACGGGGCGTGGCGCGGCCCCCCCGTCCTGCGGCACCTGCCCCGCCGACACGCAGTACTGCTTCACGTTCGCCCCCACGCAGTGCAGCTTGTTCTTGTTGTACTCATGCCCCTGGTCGATGTAGCACCAGTCCGCCCGCTCGTTCGTCGGGTTGCAGCACCCGTCGGTGCACGGCTCCGAGCCCCCGCCGGGGCCCTTCAACACCACCACCTTCCCGTCGGCGTCCTTGAACGTCGCATTCCACCCGCACAGGCACATGCACCCGTCCTCGGAGTACCGCGGCGTGTGCTTGCACTGCACTGCCCCTGACCTTTCCACGCACTCGTCGCGCCCCTCGCGGCACTCAGGCACCGCTGACGTCACCGACGTCTTCGTGCTCGGCGCCGGGCACTTGCACAGCCAGTCGTTCAGGGTGTGGTGTGTCGGCAGTGGGTCCTCGCACACCTGCCCGGCAACGGTGCACAGGTTCCCCTTCCCGTCATCCTTGTCCGCGCACGTCGGGCACTTCTCCACGCACTCGTCCAGCGCGCACTCCGGCACCGCGTGCTTCACCGCCGTCCCGTGCGCGGGCTTCACGCAGTGGCACTCCCAGTTACCCTTCACCTTCACGTCCGGGTCCACGCACTTCTGGTGGCTGTCCTTGCACACCTTCTCCACCTCCTCCTGCGTGCACTCCTCCAGCTCGCACACCGCCGCGCCTCCCACCGCCGTCGTTGCCGACGGCGGGGCGCACACACACTTCCAGTCCCCGACAACCTTGTCGTCCGGGTCGACGCACGTCTGCCCCGCGGCCACACACACCTGCTCGCGCGTGCGGCACTCGTCCTCCGTGCAGTCCGCCACTGCGGTCAGCGCCATCCCCACCTTCGGATCCACGCAGTGGCACTCCCAGTCGCTCAGCGCCGTCACGCTCTTCTCCACGCACGTCTGCCCCGCCTTCTCGCACATGTTCCCCTGCCCGTCCTTGTCTGCGCACGTCGGGCACTGCTTCTTGCACTCGTCCAGCTCGCACACCGCCGCGGCCAGCATCTTCAGCCCGGTGTACGGGTCGCGGCACTTGCACCGCCAGTCGCGCAGGTGCTGCGCGTCCGTGTTCAGGTCCTCGCAGTCCTGCCCAGCGGCCGTGCACACGTTCGCCCCCGCGGGGTCCGTCTGCGCGCACGTCGGGCACACCACCGCGCACTCGTCCAGCTTGCACTCCGCAGCCTTGTTGGCTCCCACCGTCCCCGTTGAGGGCGGGGTGCACTCGCACTCCACCTTCCCGTCGAACTTGGTCGCCCCGGTCTTGCACACCTGCCCCGCAGAGTGGCACACCGCCCCGTTCGTCGTGCAGTCGCCCGGCGGGTCCTTGCATGCCGCCGGCTGCGTCGTCCCCGGCGCCCCTGTCTGCGGCGGCACGCACTCGCACTCCCACGAGTTCGGCTTCGTCTTCTCCTTGTCCACGCACGTCTGCCCCACGTGCGTGCACGTCGAGCTGTGCAGGCTGCACTCGTCGTAGTCGCAGTCCTGCGCCGCAGCGCCCACCGCGAAGTTCGTGCTCGGCGGCTGGCACACACACTTCCAGTTGTTGTCCGCCTTCTGGTCCGGGTCCACACACGTCTGCCCCGCTTTCTCGCACTTTGCCTTGTTGTCCGGCAGCGCGCACTCGTCAACGGGCGGCTCCGGTGTCGGCACGGGCGTCGGCTCCGGTGTCGGCGGCGCATGCGTCAGTGGTGCGGGCGTGGGCGGCGCCGGCGTCGGCGGTGCGGACGTGGGCGGGGCAGGCGTCGGCGGTGCCGGCGTCTCCGGCAGAGGCGTCGGCGGCGCGAGCGTCCCGGGCGCAGGTGTCGGGGGTGCAGGTGTCGCAGGTGCCAGCAGACACTCGTCCGCCTTCCACATGCACTTCGGGTTCGTCTTGCACGTGTACGTTGTGCAGAGGTCGTAGCACTCCGACTTCTTGCACGTCGTGTCCCAGATGCAGCCCGTGTCCTTCTCACAGTCCGCCTGCACACCGTAGTCCGTGCACGTGGCCAGTGTCACGGCAAGCTGCGAGCCGAACTTGCTGGTCTTCTCGCACAGCGAGTCCAGCACCTGCTCCTTCAGGTTGTCCAGCTCCACAGAGACGAAGTGCTGGTCGCGCGGGTCACTGACAAGCGGTGTCAGCTTTGCCTCCGCGTTCTCGTCACTATCGGTCACCCGGGTGAATCGGCGGACAGCAACACCAAACACCCGAACGTCCTCCTCACGCAGCTTCTGCTGTGCCTCCAACAAAGCTTCCTGGTAACGTGCCTGCCAGTTCTTGTCGGTTGCCTTACCACAACCACTCGTGCACGGGTCACCGTTGTAGTCGACCAGCCCACCATCAACAATGACAAGGGCCACGTGCGTGCGCCATGACGGGCTTTTTGACGGCAGGAACGCGTTATCCGCCACGTCGTTCAGCGCGACATGCAGGTACGTCCAACCCGCCTGGTAGTTGTCCTCCTGCCAGTCCAGGTCCCCGAACAGCTCATCGCGCCGCCCGGACAGCAGCCCGTCCGTGCACGCCCCAACGTTGCAGTTCACGGGGTGGTTTGTGTCATCCTGCACGTCAGCTTCTGAGAACTGGATGAAGGTGACACGGAATCCTTTAGCTGTAATGGGAACATCCGCACCAACTGTGTGATCGTGGCCCGTCAGTGGTACCCCCTTGAGCCAGTCACGCATCATCTCGATCAGACCGTAGAAACCGTGCTTGTGGCTGCCAAAATGAGCCTTCATCGATCCAGATCCGTCAATCATAATTGCCAAGTCAATATCAGGGCACGCATCAAAGTGTGGCGACGTGCAGTACACCCTGTTCGGATCGTGGTGCCACACGCAGTCAGGGTCGCTCTGGCAGTCGCACCGCTTCCCATGCTTCTCGCATGTCTTTGGGACGCAGACGTCCACGTTATTGACCTTCGTCCACATGCACTTGGCGTCATTGTCACACGGGTCCTGGCTGTCGTGCTTCGCGCACTCCGTCGTCACACACACCTGCGGGTCCTTCGTCAGGTCCATGTGGCACTTCGGGTTGTGGTCGCAGTCCTTCTCGTTCCGCAACGTCGCGCACTCCGTCTCCACGCAGGTCTTCCCATCCCATTTGCATGCGTCGTCCTTGCCGCAGTCCGCCTGTGATGCGTGCTGACACTGCTTTTTGTCACAGAATCCGACGAGTTGCGAAGGCGGCCCTGACGGGGTCGGCGACACGGTTGGATGCCATACGCAGTCAGTCTTGATCTCGCACCGCGTCTGACTGTCCTCCAGGCACTTCTCGACGGTGCATTTCTCGTCCGCCCCGTACACGCACACGTCGATTTTGCAGTAGTCAGGGTCTGCTGCGAGAGGGGCACACGGCAGTGGCATCGTCACACTGGTCCCCTGGCACGAGTCCTTGTCGTTCTGGTCCTGGCAGGGATTCGCTGTGCAGGAGCCCTTGGACCACACCGGATCCCGCAGGCACAGCGGATCATTCTTGCAGTCGTCCTGCGCCTTGTCATCGCACGTCTGCTTGGTCTTGCACACGTTGCCACTTGTGCTCCAAGTGCATGCAGCATCCTGCAAACAGGTAACCTCCTTGCAGTTGACGTAGCACTGCGACTCGACACACCCGCTCGCAGCTTGGTCCCAGTCGCACGCATGGTCGAGGCCACAGTCCTGTTCGTTGTCGTACTGATGACACCCAATGTTCCCAACGAGCGCTTTCCCAAACTTGCTGTTGTGGTCGCACAGCTTGTTCAGCAGCTCAGAAGACACCTCGTCGAGCATCAGGTTCAGGAAGTGGTCGTCTGCAGGTTCTGTGAGAAGAGGCTTCAGCTTGACAGCAGCGTTCTCGTCCTGGAAGGAGTGATAGTCGAAACGGCGGATCACCACACCGAACACAGTCACGTCCTCCTCACGCAGCTTCTCCTGTGCCGCGAGAAGACGGTCACGGTACTCCGGTTTCCACCTCTTGTCCTTCTTCTTGCCACACCCACCAGTGCACGAGTCGCCATCGTAGTCTGTCAACCCACCATCAGCAATGATGATGGCAACGTGCTGGCGCCACGACGGGCTCTGAGAAGGCAGGAAGGTGTGGTCTGCCACGTCCATCAATGCAGCATTGAGGTAAGTCCACTTCTTCTGGTAGTTGTCCTCGTGCCACTCAATGTCACCCTGCAGCTCGTCGCGGTTGCCTGACAGCAGGCCGTCTGTGCACTCCCCCACCTTGCATCCCATCGGGTGGTATTCATCCGCGTCAGCGTCGCGCTTCGAGAACTGGATGAAGGTAATGCGGAAGCCCTTGCCCTTGGAGGTGATTGACGCACCCATCGTGTGGTCGTCACCCGTCAGCGGCACCGTCTTCATCCAGTCGCGCATGATCTCCATCAGCCCGTAGAAGCCGTGCTTGTGCCGCCCAAACGAGCGCTTCATCGAACCAGACCCGTCAAGAATGAACGCAACATCCAGATCAGCACATGTGTCGTAGTTCTTGTCAACACAGGAAGCAGACCCCTGCCCGTGATGCCACTTGCAGTCAGTGTCCAAGTCGCATGGGCACTTCGTGGTGTGTTTCTCACATGTCTTTGGGACGCAGACGTCCACGTTATTGACCTTCGTCCACATGCACTTGGCGTCATTGTCACACGGGTCCTGGCTGTCGTGCTTCGCGCACTCCGTCGTCACACACACCTGCGGGTCCTTCGTCAGGTCCATGTGGCACTTCAGGTTGTGGTCGCAGTCCTTCTCGTTCCGCAGCTTCGCGCACTCCGTCTCCACACAGGTCTTCCCATCCCATTTGCATGCGTCGTCCTTGCCGCAGTCCGCCTGTGATGCGTGCTGACACTGCTTCTCGGCACACAGTGCCACCAGCGTGGAGGGTGCAGCTGTCGGACTCTGGTTGGGTGCGAGCCACTGGCAACTGGTCTTCGTTGAGCACCTGCCCTCCGTGTCCTCCAGGCACTTCTTCACCTCACACGTGCCGGGCTTGTGGTAGTCGCACACGTCAAGCTTGCAGTAGTCCGGGTCCCCCGGCGGGGCTGCGCACGGCAGCGGCATCGTCACCCCGACAGCCCTACACGAGTCCTCGTCCTTGTTGTCCACGCACGGGTTGTCCGTGCACGACCCCTTCGACCACACGGGGTCCCACAGGCACGTTGGGTCGTTCTCGCAGTCCGCCTGCGGCTTCGCGTCGCACCCGGGGATGTACTCGCACATCTTCCCGTTCCACTGGCAAGCCTTGGATTTATCACCGTTGCATGTCGTCTCGTCGCACAGCGGGTAACACACAGACTCCTTGCACTGCGCGGGCGACACGTCCGAGTCCCACACGCACGCCTTGTCCGTCTTGCACTCATCTTCAGCGGAATAACCCCCGCAGTCCGGCCCCTTCGTCACAAGCGCGTGACCCAACTTACTTCCAGGGTCGCACAGCTTGTTCAGCAGCTCAGAAGACACCTCGTCGAGCATCAGGTTCAGGAAGTGGTCGTCTGCAGGTTCTGTGAGAAGAGGCTTCAGCTTGACAGCAGCGTTCTCGTCCTGGAAGGAGTGATAGTCGAAACGGCGGATCACCACACCGAACACAGTCACGTCCTCCTCACGCAGCTTCTCCTGTGCCGCGAGAAGACGATCGTAGTACTTCGACTTCCACCTCTTGTCCTTCTTCTTGCCACACCCACCAGTGCACGAGTCGCCATCGTAGTCTGTCAACCCACCATCAGCAATGATGATGGCAACGTGCTGGCGCCACGACGGGCTCTGAGAAGGCAGGAAGGTGTGGTCTGCCACGTCCATCAATGCAGCATTGAGGTAAGTCCACTTCTTCTGGTAGTTGTCCTCGTGCCACTCAATGTCACCCTGCAGCTCGTCGCGGTTGCCTGACAGCAGGCCGTCTGTGCACTCCCCCACCTTGCATCCCATCGGGTGGTATTCATCCGCGTCAGCGTCGCGCTTCGAGAACTGGATGAAGGTAATGCGGAAGCCCTTGCCCTTGGAGGTGATTGACGCACCCATCGTGTGGTCGTCACCCGTCAGCGGCACCGTCTTCATCCAGTCGCGCATGATCTCCATCAGCCCGTAGAAGCCGTGCTTGTGCCGCCCAAACGAGCGCTTCATCGAACCAGACCCGTCAAGAATGAACGCAACATCCAGATCAGCACATGTGTCGTAGTTCTTGTCAACACAGGAAGCAGACCCCTGCCCGTGATGCCACTTGCAGTCAGTGTCCAAGTCGCATGGGCACTTCGTGGTGTGTTTCTCACATGTCTTTGGGACGCAGACGTCCACGTTATTGACCTTCGTCCACATGCACTTGGCGTCATTGTCACACGGGTCCTGGCTGTCGTGCTTCGCGCACTCCGTCGTCACACACACCTGCGGGTCCTTCGTCAGGTCCATGTGGCACTTCAGGTTGTGGTCGCAGTCCTTCTCGTTCCGCAGCTTCGCGCACTCCGTCTCCACACAGGTCTTCCCATCCCATTTGCATGCGTCGTCCTTGCCGCAGTCCGCCTGTGATGCGTGCTGACACTGCTTCTCGGCACACAGTGCCACCAGCGTGGAGGGTGCAGCTGTCGGACTCTGGTTGGGTGCGAGCCACTGGCAACTGGTCTTCGTTGAGCACCTGCCCTCCGTGTCCTCCAGGCACTTCTTCACCTCACACGTGCCGGGCTTGTGGTAGTCGCACACGTCAAGCTTGCAGTAGTCCGGGTCCCCCGGCGGGGCTGCGCACGGCAGCGGCATCGTCACCCCGACAGCCCTACACGAGTCCTCGTCCTTGTTGTCCACGCACGGGTTGTCCGTGCACGACCCCTTCGACCACACGGGGTCCCACAGGCACGTTGGGTCGTTCTCGCAGTCCGCCTGCGGCTTCGCGTCGCACCCGGGGATGTACTCGCACATCTTCCCGTTCCACTGGCAAGCCTTGGATTTATCACCGTTGCATGTCGTCTCGTCGCACAGCGGGTAACACACAGACTCCTTGCACTGCGCGGGCGACACGTCCGAGTCCCACACGCACGCCTTGTCCGTCTTGCACTCATCTTCAGCGGAATAACCCCCGCAGTCCGGCCCCTTCGTCACAAGCGCGTGACCCAACTTACTTCCAGGGTCGCACAGCTTGTTCAGCAGCTCAGAAGACACCTCGTCGAGCATCAGGTTCAGGAAGTGGTCGTCTGCAGGTTCTGTGAGAAGAGGCTTCAGCTTGACAGCAGCGTTCTCGTCCTGGAAGGAGTGATAGTCGAAACGGCGGATCACCACACCGAACACAGTCACGTCCTCCTCACGCAGCTTCTCCTGTGCCGCGAGAAGACGATCGTAGTACTTCGACTTCCACCTCTTGTCCTTCTTCTTGCCACACCCACCAGTGCACGAGTCGCCATCGTAGTCTGTCAACCCACCATCAGCAATGATGATGGCAACGTGCTGGCGCCACGACGGGCTCTGAGAAGGCAGGAAGGTGTGGTCTGCCACGTCCATCAATGCAGCATTGAGGTAAGTCCAACTCTTCTGGTAGTTGTCCTCGTGCCACTCAATGTCACCCTGCAGCTCGTCGCGGTTGCCTGACAGCAGGCCGTCTGTGCACTCCCCCACCTTGCACCCCATTGGGTGGTACTCATCCGCGTCAGCGTCGCGCTTCGAGAACTGGATGAAGGTAATGCGGAAGCCGGCGTCTTTCTTTGTGCTCGCACCCACGGTGTGGTCGTCACCCGTCAGCGGCACCGTCTTCATCCAGTCGCGCATGATCTCCATCAGCCCGTAGAAGCCGTGCTTGTGCCGCCCAAACGAGCGCTTCATCGAACCAGACCCATCCAAGATGAATGCAACGTCAGCATCCGGGCAGTTGCTGAATGACGAGGATGCACAGTATGACCCCGAGGGCCCGTGATGCCACTTGCAGTCGGCGTCTTTGTCGCACGGGCACTTCGTGGTGTGTTTCTCACATGTCTTTGGGACGCAGACGTCCACGTTATTGACCTTCGTCCACATGCACTTGGCGTCAGTGTCACACGGGTCCTGGCTGTCGTGCTTCGCGCACTCCGTCGTCACACACACCTGCGGGTCCTTCGTCAGGTCCATGTGGCACTTCGGGTTGTGGTCGCAGTCCTTCTCGTTCCGCAACTTCGCGCACTCCGTCTCAACACAGGTCTTCCCATCCCATTTGCATGCGTCGTCCTTGCCGCAGTCCGCCTGTGATGCGTGCTGACACTGCTTCTCGGCACACAGTGCCACCAGCGTGGAGGGTGCAGCTGTCGGACTCTGGTTGGGTGCGAGCCACTGGCAACTGGTCTTCGTTGAGCACCTGCCCTCCGTGTCCTCCAGGCACTCCTGCACCTGGCAACGGTCCACCGGGTCGTGGTGGCACACCTGCACGTCGCAGTAGTCCGGATCGTCCAGCGGTGGCGTGCACGCAGGCATGGTCTGAATGTGGGCAACGCATGTGTTCTGGTCATCGATCCTGATGCAGGGGTTTTCGGTGCACGACCCCTTCGACCACATCGGGTCCCAGATGCAAGTCGCATCGTTCGCACAGGCTGACTGGGTGGTGAGCGCAGTGCAACCGGACACCTTCGGATCACAACGGTCGCCGTTCCAGACACACACCGCCGACTTGGCATTGCACTCCTCCTGTGTGCACAGTGGGAAGCAGACCGAATCCTCGCATCGCATCCGCAGCGAGTCCCACTGACACACCGCTGCGGCCTTGCAGTCAGCCTCCACCTTGGATGTGCACCCAGCTGAAGTGGCCCTTGTGAGTTGCTTCCCAAACTTGCTGTTGGGGTCGCACAGCTTGTTCAGCAGCTCAGAGGGCACCTCGTCGAGCATCAGGTTCAGGAAGTGGTCGTCTGCAGGTTCTGTGAGAAGAGGCTTCAGCTTGACAGCAGCGTTCTCGTCCTGGAAGGAGTGATAGTCGAAACGGCGGATCACCACACCGAACACAGTCACGTCCTCCTCACGCAGCTTCTCCTGTGCCGCGAGAAGACGGTTCTTGTACTTCGCCCGCCACTTGCGATCACGACCCCTCCCACACCCACCAGTGCACGAATCGCCGTCGTAGTCTGTCAAACCACCATCTGCGATGATGATGGCAACGTGCTGGCGCCACGACGGGCTCTGAGAAGGCAGGAAGGTGTGGTCTGCCACGTCCATCAATGCAGCATTGAGGTAAGTCCACCTCCTCTGGTAGTTGTCCTCGTGCCACTCAATGTCACCCTGCAGCTCGTCGCGGTTGCCTGACAGCAGGCCGTCTGTGCACTCCCCCACTTTGCACCCCATTGGGTGATCCTCATCCGGATCAGCGTCGCGCTTCGAGAACTGGATGAAGGTAATGCGGAAGCCCTTGCCCTTGGAGGTGATTGACGCACCCATCGTGTGGTCGTCACCCGTCAGCGGCACCGTCTTCATCCAGTCGCGCATGATCTCCATCAGCCCGTAGAAGCCGTGCTTGTGCCGCCCAAACGAGCGCTTCATCGAACCAGACCCGTCAAGAATGAACGCAACATCCAGATCAGGGCACGCATCGAAGGCAGGGTCCACGCAGTACGAGTTCGGCGCGTTGAGATGCCACTTGCAGTCAGAGTCATGCGAGCACGCGCATCTGTCCGGTGGGTTGTTGTACTTGTTGCAGGTCTTCGGAACACACACAGCCCCATCCAACATGCACCCGCCCTTCCCGTGGCACTCCGACGCACCGTACTGCGCACACTCCGTATCCTTGCAGAACCCCTTGCTCACATCCCAGTGGCACCGCTTGTCCCTGTCGCAGGACAACTCGTCAGAATACTCCCCACACGTCGTATGCTCACACGACGAGGTGTACTGACACCCGTTTGTCTGCTCGCACACACTCCTCGACAGGCCAGCACAGTTGTTCTCCGCGCAGTACGCCATACGCTCGGACATCGGCTTGCTGCTGAGGTCTACGTTCGACGGCGCGTGCCATTCACAGTTCCCCGCCCTGTCCCCAGTGCACGACGCCTCGTCGAAGTACATGCAATGCCGGATCTGGCATGGGGCAGCCAGCATCGGGTTGTAGGTGCACGCATCCACATCGCAGAAGTCGTCGTCACCAGGCGGGTTGATGCACGGCACCGGCATTGCCACGTCAGAGCTCAGGCACGACGTCTCCCCAAGCCTTCCCCTGCACGGGTCCTCGGTGCACAGCCCGGGGTACCACTGGGGGCTCCAGACGCAAGCCGCATCCGACCTGCATGTCGATTCGCTGTCGTAGTCGTTGCACAACGCATGGCTTGTTCCGGCCAGCGCCAGCAGCAACATATGCCGCTGCACCATCGCACGGCCCTTCTGAACTGGCCCACGAAGATAACGCAGTCCTGCCTGCCGTGTGCTCTATATACTCTCTGGTGTATGGAATGGTTCCTATTGTGGGTGGGTGTGTGCGCGTTGCCTTTACCAAGCGGATGAAAGACAGCCTCTACATATTCGTTATCTAACAGAGGCAGTGCGATGGGGGTCAAACTTCGGGCGAGCCGAACAGTGTGAACCGGTATCAGGAATTGACTGCAAACCCGCGAGCTGAAAAAACTTGACGTGTGTCGGGGGCGGGGCGGGGGGGGGGCGGGGGGGCGTATTTTTGGGCTTGAGAGATCACCCAACATAACACATGCTGTCTGTCAGAACCACAGGAAGGGCCAAATCAGGCCTCGCCCACCTACCCACCCACCCTGCACACGAATACTGCCGAGGGATCTCTCGCCCCTGCCTGCGAGATCCCTCGCGGTTTAAGTTTTTGCCATATTTTTGTGTGAAACGGCGTTTTGTATATTTTTTGAATTTTCGATTTTCAAATAAAATCGTTCGTTATCTTTGTTGTCTGTAAGAGCCTTGCCATGACAAACCGAAGGGGTTGCGAATGTCGAAACGATTTGAACGATTTTCTTTGGGGGGGTGTCGAACCTCTCGGGCAGACACCTCCCGGAATGCTCTTCACCACCAGGATACACCCAGGTGACACTGGGCCATTTTTTTTGAACAACTTTTGAACGATATTTTTTCTTGGCTTTATTTTGTTTGGTATCGAAAAGCAGACACGGGGGCGCACGAGATAACCAGGGCAGCGACATGCACAACGTTGCCAGAAGGCGTTTGTTGCCGGCTTAACAGTTTGCAATATTTTCCCGTCGACAAATGGGAGCCCCGGGCCCCGATATGCGCAAAGTAAAACCCTCCCGTCTCCTCGATACGTGCCTCTCTACTGCCACCCCCCCACCCCCCCCCCCCCTCCACCATACCTGTAGTTGCCAAGTCGTAAATCGAACTCTCTTCAAAACAACAAGAGGGGGGGGAGGGGCAGGAGGAATTTTGGAGAAAGACGAATGGGTGTTGTGGGGGGGGGGGGGGGGGAGAAGGGGAGAGGGGCGGGGTAAAACGCTGGGATATATCTCAACTGGGAAGAAGGCTTGGTTGATTCGCTACTGTGCGCACAAGAGGGGTATGTGTGTGTGTGTGTGTGTGTGTCGATCACTTTTTTTGAGGGTTAACCCTGCACAGATCCTAGCCCACCACTGTGTTTTATGCATGTGTATGCACAGCCTGGTGCCCACTCAAGCCCCTGCGCGCTGTGTGGTGTCAAAACCGTGATGCGCAACACAAAAGTGATACCGATGAACCCACCCAGGCCTCTATCGCTCATTCATTTTGAAAAAGTGCTGGAGGTGTGGGGTGTGGTGTGGGGTGTCGGGTGTGCATCCCCTGGCAGGGCCAGGTCAGCCAGCCGCCGTACACCTTACGCACACACGTTAAGATTCGGAGGTGGACCGGGCTGTCACACCTCAGGCCGTTTACATGGGGCTGGATATGATTATGCTAACCTTCCATACACACAGGGGGGGTCTTCGCTGGTCGTTATCCATAGTCAATCTTCGTCAGTTTTCAGCCAATTCAACTGGAATATGCACTAAAATGCACTGACGACCACCCCGTAGCGAAGACCTCCACACACGATAAGAGTATTGTCTTGTGGAGGCCGCAACCCGAGTAGTTCGCTCTGATGGAATGCTCCACAACCCCTCTGCACACGTTTGTTTTTGAACCGATCTTCATCGCGAGGGGGTGGTGGGCTTGTTAGTCGAGTGGTGGGATTGGTATTTTTTGTTGTTGCTTCGGGGCACCCCACCCACCACCACCCCCACGATCCGCAGACACACAAGTGTTTTTCATGAAGTTTTGACGAACACACTGGGCGTAGCTTTGTGTGTTCGTGTGTGCGGGCGCCACACGAGAAAAGGGTGTTCCACACCCCTTCTGGGGGGGCGGCCGGACGGTCTATGTACCGCAGATCCGTAGTTAGGTCAGAGCCGTAAAGAGAACAACAAGGCAAACAAAAGGAACCGGAGCCTCTCCTCCCCAGTCCAGTCCAGCACGGAACGCCTTTCCACTTCGGCTGTGGGTGTGGTGCTGCTTGCATTTGCGCGGTCTAATCTAGTCTTTACGAACCCAGCGTGATTACGGTGTGCGGCGTACGAAAAAGAAGAAGAAGAGGAAGATCTGTAAAATAGAGGGGATGAGGGGCTGAGGCTGAAGAAACGCAAAGAAGCGAGGGACCAGGCAGAGGAAGGTTGGTCTCAGTCGCTGTGTTGAGGATCAGTGAGTCGAGCCGACGACCGAAGGGGCACACCGACAAGGGGGGGACGGGGGGGTCCTGGAATTTGGCCAGAAGGCGGTGTGCTTTGTGCCGACGACCAGAATCCGACGTGTGAGGAAAAGCCAGTTCTGGAGATGGGTGGGGTATGTTCGAGGTTCGCAGTTTTCAGAAATCCCAGAGCTGCGCTGTATGTGTGTGTGTGGGGGGTCGGAGGAGTGCGCTCCGGGTATACATCCTCTGTGTATTTCATTCACGTTTCTTCATTTCTTGTTGGATCAAGCGGCATGTTCGAGCTGCTGCAAGCGCAGCCCCCAGCCCCCCCTTTTGAGGGGCTGTAATCACCACTCCACTGTTGTCACGACATCGTCCTTTCTATCTCTTATTCATTCATTCTTTTGACACATCCGCAAACATCACCCGGGTATTGCTTGTTATGCACACGAATGTCTGTTTGTCTCGGCGATATGATATGCTTTTTGCTCGGCGGGTGGTTGGTAGCGGTGGGCAGCACAGCTGCCCACTTTGGAACAACACCCGAAGACAGAAAATAGCTCTCCAAAACAGCGCCCTCCCCCCTCTCTCGGCCCTTCGCAAACCAGAGGCTGGACACCGAACCACCCAACCTTGGCGTGCATAGTGTTGCGAGAGGGAAACCTCTGGGAGGTCGATCTTGAGATGTTTGTATTTCAGCATCGACAAATCGAGCGAGCTATCTCGATCTGCCCTGTCGAGGACCCCCTCCCCTTCCCCACCCTTCGAACAAGCTAAAAGGGATTTGCCATCAGTGACCCGAGTCCGTGTGAGTGTGAGGGGGTGAGGTGCGCCTTTCAAGAACCCTTCAGGGAGCGTGATCACTGAAATGTTTTCTGAAATTTCCTTTGCTAGTTTAGATGTGCGAACTGGGCATCGCATCGCAGCCCCGGAGGTCCACAACACGAGAAACCGAGACGGTTATCTGAAATTTCACGGTTGGGGGGAGGGGTGGAGGGGGGGGGGGGGCACAGCGAAGCACGCACAACCAGGCAGTGCAGCGGCACAGAAGGACACGGATTTTTTTCGAGAAAGACCGCAAAGAAGAGAGAAAAATGAAGGGTAAGAAAAGGCGCCACTAAAGGCGGTTACGAATCGAAGAAGAAACGGTGGGCGGGGGGGGATAGGGGATGGGGTGGTGCAGTTCTCATTTTTTTTGGTTCTGGTTGTTTGCACAGGATGCTCTTCCTGTGCCACAGTGTGTGTTGCAAATTCTTTGTGTGTGCAATGTGCGTGCCGGCAGTCATGAGCTGTGTCAGATGTGACACGGCTCTCACAGTAAGATAGGCTTCTGAACCGCCGTTTCAACTTTCATGTGTTGTTGGCAATGTGGTCATCGTGTACCCCCCCGCAGCATCCATGTCACAGATTTGAGCAACTTGCCTCAATATTCTGACATTCTTTCGCGGAGCGAGCCCTCGAGGTAGGTACCTCCCGGCCCAATCACAAAAACTGACCAACACCTTGTTCCCACGAAGGCGTTGTTATCACAGAGTTCCAAGGCACAAACCACAGAAGGTGAGAGAGGCTGACGGGACCCTCCAGAGCAGATGGAGAGCGCTATCGCCACACGAATCATATGTATTATCTGCGAATCAGGTCGGCTATTATACCGTGGGGTGCTGGGTGTGAATCCGGGATCAGCCCGACAGACTATCCACACCTTATTCTCCCTCCAGTTGCACATCCCTTCACAGGCTTCACCTGTTATGCAGGCGACGGGGGAGACGGCGGCATGCGGGCAGAAACTCCTGTCAGTTCACTGTCAGAACAACGATCCAAACGAGGCGCAAGCCTCGTCAGGGGGGGAGCTGGTTGCCTCATGAGTTCTCAAGGCAGTTGCGCGACATGGCCCTCCCCTTGCAAACAGAAACGCCTTTGTTGGGTTTGCGTAACGAATCACCCCGACCCCCCCCCCCCCACCACCTCCTCGGCACGCCATGCACACACACCTATTACCCCACCCTTCTGCTGGCGTATGAATACGCAAAAAAAATACAAGCAAAATGAAACACCCCCAGCTTGCTTTCTCTTGGCAGAAAATTAGGGAAAAGAGAACAACGCCAGGGGAGGGGGGGTGGAGGGGGGGGGGGGCAAAAAAACCCGCACTCCTTTCGCTTTTATGGTGGAAACACCCTGCCCAGCAGTCGCTTCAAACAGGCCCGGAACTGCACATTTTTTTCCCCCGTTTGGGTCGCACACTTTGTGTCTCAAGGCTGTGTTGAGGCCCTGTGAAGTGGCATCCGGAGAAAGAAAAGGTGTCAAATCCAGAAAGCTTCAGGCCGTACGTTTTTTTTTATTTCGCTACTTCGCGGGGATCCCTCCCGCGGGTAACCAGTAAAAAAATATATATCCGATTGTGAGAAAGAGAGAGAGAGTGGGGTGAGAGAGCCTGTTTTGCAGAACCAATGATTGTTGCGCGAGGTTTAAAAAGGACACCGAGAAACGCAGTGGGTGTGTGATTGCCGCGACGCGCAAAACAAGCCCTCTCTTCGTAACGCTTCGTTAATTGCGCCCAAGAGACGAGAGAATGGGGGGGGAGGGAACCTTCAGGCAGAAGCGGCAGAATGCTGCCACACTCGTGCTTCGGGCGTGTGACGAAAGAAACTCTGCGGGTCAACAAGCATGCTGATGTGTGGGTGGGAGTCCCACCACACACATACACACACATGGCACGCGCCTCGAAATGGGACAATAGCCATTTTGAATCCACCCACAGGCAAACGCTGCGCAGAACTCTGGCTTCAAAACAATATATGCACATACACAGCGAACCCAACACTGGTGAAAGAAGGAACGCCCCCACCCCCCCCCTCGACGAAGTAAATACCCCGAAAACTCTTCGGCAGACACACGAGGAGGTGCTGGGGATGGGCAGCATAAAGTCACAAACAAAAGTGTGCCCCCCTCCCCCCCCCCCGTCTCTCTTCCCTACACGGTGGGATCTTGTAAATTTTACATGTATAACTACAAGTACCGTATACGTAAATATTTTGGAACGTAAATATTATGGAACGTAATTATTATGGAACGTAAATATTTTGGAACGCTGGTGGGTTGGCGTTCCAGATTTTTTTCGTTCCATAATATTTACAGGGCTTTCTGCGACTCGGGGACTTGGACCAGGTGATCGGACGGCATACAGAGTCCCTGACGGGACCTACTCGTGCACTTTTCGCGCGATTCCTGAGGCAAGCCATCCTCACCACCGAGTCCCCAACTGGCCCTGTAAATATTATGGAACGTAAATATTATGGAACGGACCGGGCAAAAATGGGCCCGTTCCATAATATTTACGTTCCATAATATTTACGTATACGGTATAATACTTGTCATGCAAGTATTATACATGTAAAATACTTGCATGACAAGTAAAATACATGTATTTTACTTGCATGCAAGTATTTTGGAAAATGCAAAAATTTTTGGGGTGTTTTTGGGTGAAAATCCGGGCAACCCGGGCCCTTTGGGACCACATAGGCCAGGAAAGGCCAAAATTTTCGACTTTTTTCGGAAATTTTCCGATTTTTCACAGTGTGGCAGTCCGCAGACACAGATTTTCGGGTCAGAAAAAAAAATTTTTTTTCGACCCAAAAATTTCGGATTTTTTTCCGGAGGGTGTATGGTGACCATCCCGGAAATCCGAAAAAAACCTGATTTTTCCTGATTTTCGGATTTTTCTCGAAATTCGCCCTTGTGTCAACCAGTGGCAAATTTTTCGGAAAATCGGGAAAAAACAGGAAAATCCGGAAAATCATACACCCTCCATATACATGTATTTTACATGTATATTTCAGGCATATACATGTATTATACATGTATAATAGTTGACATGCAAGTATTATACATGTATAATACATGTATATACTTGTAGTTATACATGTAAGATTTACAAGATCCCACCGTGTACCCGCACCCTTTTACGCAGACCCCGTGCCGGAGGGGTGGGTTTGTGGGAAGCCGCTCCCAGGGGGGGGGGGGGGTTGATGTGTAGAGGGAAGATCTGGTGTCTCTCCTCCCACCCCCTTCCCCCCCCGTCCCTTCTGACCGTGACGTGATCCTCCCGTCTTCCGGTGAAGCACAGACCTGCGGTGGGGATCGTGGATCGTGTGTGACGAAGGGATCCAAAGAGAATACCTCGATTTTTTTGAACCTTAATCACACCACAAGCATAGCACATTGGTCGAAGTGGTGTGAGGCAGGGTGGAGTGGGGACAAAGGTGACAGGTGGCCCCATGGTCAGAAGGGGTTGCCACCGCAAACACGACTTTTTGCGTCAGGTTGGGTGGGTGGGGGCAGTTCCCGGGGGGGGGGGGGGGAATACCACAGAAGCGGAAGCGAGAAGCTATCACAGGGTTAGACGTTTTTTTTGTCAAATGGAGGACAGCCCCACATACACGCAGCGGCCCGGAGGGAGGGGACCCCCCCAAACTCAATCAGCCCGACGGTTGGCACACACAACCACCTATGGCTCCCCAATGGCCTTTCTTCTACACTGGTTCTGAAAAAGCCCATCAAACGTGACCCTGTAATCGCATACAGCAGAGGTTTGACCCTGGCTCCTGAAAGCACACCCCCAATAAGGCATCCCTCCGAACGCAGTCCAAACATATTTCTTTCCCTTGTTTCAGCGCAGGGCACACCGAGCCGGCAAACCAACCGAGGGCTACATCCCATACAGCAACACACACTGCATGCACAGGAGGGGCCATGACTCCACCTCCACCCCCCTCAGCTCAAAAACGTGGTCACCACGAACACACACCACACGCGCGTTGAAGCACTCCCTGTTTTTTTGTGGTTTCCTTTGGAAAAATCTCAGCGACACCCGGTATGTTTTTTTTGGCAGGCAGTGCTAGGCTAGAGAGGCACACACCACCTCCACCCCCCCCCCCCACCCCCTCACGCTCCACTCACACGCCAATCCCTCGCCAGTGAGCCTATTGGACAAGGGTGACATCCAGCGCGTCTGCCGCGGTCAGCTTCTCCACCATCTGATCGAGAACATCGGTCGAACGGGTCAGCTTGTCGCGGGTGGAGAGTGCCTTCATTGCAGACTCGAGCTGCGACGCATCTGCCTCCTTCCCAGACTCGCGCAGGGCAACCACCTTCTCGATCACATCCTTCAGGTTGTCGATATCCGCAAAGTCCTGCCCGCGGAGGTCGGGCAGCGCCTTGTCCACCGTCTCCAGCGACCGAAGGATCTCTTGCTCCGTCGGCTCGTCGACCTCTCCCATCTCCAGCAGCGTCGCCGCCTGCGCGAGCTTCGGGTCGTTAATCCTCCTCAGGGCGTCGCTCCGCTCCTCCGCCCCGGTGTCCTGCCGCAGCACACCTTCGGACTCCAGCACTGACTGCTCCAACCCACACGCCCCGCACGGCGCCTTGATGTGCCGCTCCTCCTTCACCTCGACCCACCCGGCGCACCCCTCCCGCTTGCAGGGGAAGCACTCCTCGGCACTGCAGCCGGGGTGCTCTGCGCTGAGGCTGCGCGTTGCCTTGAGGATGCCCTCCGCCAGCTGGAAGGAGGGCGGGATGCACGACGCGCTCGCCGACAGGTTCATATTGAGGGAGTTGTTTTCCTGCAGGCGCGCGTTGCACACATTCGTCACCACCTGGATGCACTGCGCATCGGCGTCGACCCAAACCACGGCACGCGTTGTCGGGGTGTCCTGCACCCAGGCCCCATCCTTCCAGAAGTTGTTGCAGTAGGGGTCCTGGGTGAGGGGGTCCACCCGCCCCACATAGATCCGGCGGACACAGCGCGCCACACGGGTCAGCAGCCTGCTGAAGAGGGTGGCGGGCAGAGCTGGTTTGAAGACGACCTTCCGCCGCACCCCAGCCATGAACAGGGGCACGATCTCCGACAGCGCACGCGGCATTGCCTGCGCGAAGAGCGTCGGGATGAAGCACACAGGGGCGTGCTGCTCCGCCAGAGCGCTGAGAGCTTCATCTCCGTTGGCAACCTCGCCGCTGCCGACGATGGCTTTCTCCCCGTCGTTATCCGGTGGGAGGGGGGTCGTTGGGACGATGCAGGCATCGCCTGACGGAGGGATGACAGGGTACACCACGTCGAAGGACAGCAGTAGCCGGAGGCACCGCGTGATCTCGCGTGCCCCGCAGTTAATCCGGGCCAGGTGGCTGCGGAAGAGGCACACCGCCAGGGGCACCGTGAGGATCCCCCGGAAGAAGGAGTTTGTCTTGTCGTTTTTAAACACCTCTGCAGGCGAGAAGGGGAGGCCCGCCCCATCCGCAGCCTGGACAGAGGAGAAGATCTTGAGGAGCCTGTCGGAGTGTTTGGAGTGCTTCGGGCTGACGTCATCCCTGGGGTTCAAGGCAGCTTGGTAGTGTGCGTAGATGTTGAGGGTGTTCAGCACGCCGTACATCCACAGCGGGTCGGTGAAGACCTGCTTCCGCAGGCTGGGGTGGTGGCTGAAGTGGAGCAGAACCTTCCAGGAGTGCAGCAGGCTCATCACGCGCGCCAGCTCCCGCACATCAATCTGATACTTCGGGGCAGCGTTGGCAGCGATGGTTTTAAACTCCGACCCCGGAACAGTCCATGTCCCTTCAGAGCGGAGCTCGCAAACCTTCCTCGCGAGGGTCAGCACGCTGCTGGGCACATTCCCCTCCGGAAAGAACAGATCCTGCAGGCACTGATCATGCGCTGCATCGGTGATAACCCTGAAGAGCTCCTTAAACTTGTAGGTCTTGGTCCCGTTCATCACACTCCTGCTCTTGCTGCTCACAGCATACGACGCCAGGACACGGGGCGGGGGGTTTTGGCTACCCATTTCCCGGTGGAGGCGGAAGGTCTCCTTCATGCGCTGTGTCACCGCCTTCTCAGCTGTGGCAATCCTCTTCAGGACAAGGCTGTCGGACTCCTTCACGCTGTCCCGGTGGGTCCCCAGGAGCAGCACGAGGGGGCTGGGGGTCTGAAGCATCGCAGCATCGAGCCAGCCGAGGATCTCATCCTCGTTGTAGGGCTGGGACAGATCCCACACCAACACCACGATGCACCGCTGGTCGGGGATGCAGAGAGGCACAGTCGATGCATACGAGGGGTTCCCCGACAGATCCTCAAGCAGCAGGACAACCTGCTGCCCCTTCACAGCCGCCTTCACCTCGGAGTGCTCGACGCCCAATGTAGGGGTGACCTGAGGGACGTCCTTCCTCTCCCAGAACCCAGGCTCCTTCAGCATGCACCTCTTGACGCTGGTTTTTCCCGAGCCCTCGGCTCCGATGAAGACAACGGTCTGCTTGAAAATCTGCACCATCGGCTCATTCGGGAAACGCGACGTGAGGGGCTTCGACGGGAGTGTGTCCTTCGCCTTGAGGAACGAATTTCTCCGGGCAGAACCGGGGCCCTGCCTGGGGAGGAGCGAGTTGCTCTGCCCTGCAACCTCGTGCAGCTTGAGGATTGGGATTGCGACGCGCTGCTCTTCGGACTCCACGGCAGCTGGGGACTCCGCGCCCAGCCTCCCCTGCTCCGCAAGGATCTCTGCGTGGATCTGCCTCCGAAGCTCCGCTTCATTCGCCACAGCATCGGCATGCTGCCGCTGCTGCGCCTCCTTCTCCACCAAGCTGTCCCTCTGCGGCGCCTCGCACAGACTTTTCAGGTGGTTCAGGTGCTGCCGCTTCCGCTTGGCCTTCTCCTGCTCCGACACATAGGGGTCGACAAAGCGGAACATGTTCTCCCCGATGTCAACCCGGGTCCCATGGGTCAGTGCAACCGGCTCACTCTCTGAGGTGATGACCAGCGTTTTCGGGGGAGATAACACGCCATGAGGGGCATCCTCGCTGGGAGGGGTGTCGATGATGACGGTGATGTCACCCCCTTTGAGAGCAGCGATGGTGGTGGCGCCTTCGGAGGTGCAGCGGACGACGGCGTGCATTGCGATGGAGCCGCTTTCGACGAGTTTCATCCCGCAGTCGTCGCTTGCACCGAGGATGAGCTCGTCGCCAGGGGAGACGTATTGA
Source organism: Rhynchopus euleeides (assembly GCA_963210315.1). Taxonomy (NCBI): domain Eukaryota; phylum Euglenozoa; class Diplonemea; order Diplonemida; family Diplonemidae; genus Rhynchopus; species Rhynchopus euleeides. Next base: position 1,051,335 of record OY723306.1, on the reverse strand, counting down.
ACCAGCCACCCCCCATCCAGCACCATGTTGACGAAGTGCGGGAGTTTGTCGTCGGCGTGGACTGTCTTGATCCCCATCTCCCGCATCACCTCCTGGCGCTGCGCCTCCGTTGCCTTCGACATTTCGATCTTGTCCTCGTGTGACATCCCAGCCTCCTCCATCAGCTTCTCCATCGCAACGAGCTTCTCGCGCATCAGCCCCGCCTCCGCCTTGTTCTGCGGCACGCGGGGCGTCTGCATCGTCCCGTCCTCCCGCCTGGGTGTCGACATGATGGTGGCGGTGGTGCCGCTGCCGACCCCGACCCCCTGCGACGTCTTTGAGGTGTCGTTTGCGTCGGGCTCGGCCCGGCGCACGGCGGTGGTGCGGGATGCGGTGTGCAGCGACACGGGGATGGCGGGGGGGAGCCCTTCTCTGGGCGGCTGCGCCGTCGCCTTGTCCTCAAACTCCAGCAGCTTCTGCTTATACTTTGCGAGCTGTGGGAGGGTGGGGGGTGGAGGGGCGAAGGAGGGTACGGCAAGGGCATGCCAAAGAAAAGTAGATCCACCCAAAGTGTGCAGCAGTGCAAATCTAGAAGAGAAGGGCCCCCGTCGATCGCGATAGAACACCCCTCTTCTCCTCACAACAAAAAGATAAGGCATCATCCGCGTCAGGCATACCTCCTCCCGCAGCTGGCGGATCAGCTTGGTGTTGGGGTCCTCGTTGACACGCGCCTTTGTCACGATGCTCTTCGCACGGTCCGCATACCGCAGTGTAGACAGGGTCTCATCGTGGTTCACCTCTGCGGGGCTGACCGTCGAGATCATGAAGGTCTTCGAGTTCCCCCCGAGGTTATCCTTCAGCAGCCACGTCAGCGTCGAGTCTCTGTAGGGCACATGCGGGGCCCCCCCACGGCCTTTCCGCTTGGAGATTTCGGCAAGGCCTGAGATGACCAACCCCAGGGTGGACAGACTCTTGTTAATCTGCGCACCTTCAGCAAGACGTGTCCCTGTTGCCCCGGTGGACTTCGCACGCTCGGACCCAGCCAAGTCGACCAGGTTGATCTTCGACACAGTGTCATGCGCCACCTTCCCCTTGGGGCTCTGCATGACCTTCGTCTGGGTCAGAATCAACGTGAAAATCGCATGCGACCTTGACGACACGTCGTTCATATTAGTCGCAGCAACCATACGGATAGAAGACCCCTCTTCGATCAGCCGCAGCACCGCCTCGTAGTCCTCCACAACCAGCTTCGTCAGATCCTCGACATACGGCCCGGTGATGGGGTGCTCCCTGACCTTGAGGTTCTGCTTCCTCGGGTTGAGGAGGCACTTCACGTGCTCCTGGTAGATCTCCAGGTAGGACACCTCGATGGTGTAGGAGATGGACTCCACGCCGTCAGGCAGGGGGGCGTTTGCCTTGGTCCTGTCGAAGACGTCCTTTGAGAGGCGCGGGATGACGCCTTGGAGGTGCTCGTCATCGGGGACACCCATCATGCAGAAGGACTTGCCAGAGCCGGTCTGCCCGTAGGCAAAGATGCATGCGTTGTAGCCCTGGAATGACGCGGCGAGAACCTTCTTCCCGACATCGTTGTACACAGTTTCCTGGCTCGCAAACTCATCAGCATCCGGGTCGGTGCTGTCCCAGGTATGGTCGTAGGTGAATGTGTGGGGTGATTTTCCCGCAACCGCCGCAACCTGCATGTTGCTGAACTCCGAGTTGACAGAGATGCATGTCTTCCCTCCCAGGCCCTTCTCCCGGGAGTTCAGGGGACGGACCCGCACCGCAACGATCACGCTGCAGTCGGTGCTGACATCGGGCTCTGCCATTTTTGCAGACGGGAAAGCAGTGCCTGCTCACACCACCACCCTACTGGCTGACCACGCCCCTCCCCTCAGGGACTTGCCTGTCTCCCCTCCCAAACGCCCCGAGAGCGTGTGTGGGTAGCGGGGGGGGCACCAGTGGGGCGCGTGCGTGGAGAGAGAGAGAGATGGGGTGTGGTGTGGAGGGGGTGCGGGATAGAAGATAAGAATGCCCTGAGCGCAGGCGGCAAAAAACTGCCTGCCCCTCCCCCCCTCCCCCTGAACCCCACAACCCCGCGCCTCAGACACGAGGTTGTCGGCCCTTCCTCCCCCTCCGCCTGTTTGGGGTGTGTGTGTGTGGTAGTCACATTTCATCCGCCAAGCTAGTGTATGTGGGTGTGTGTGGCAGAGTCAGCCGCCATCGAAAAGCAGTATCGCCTCCCAGGGTTCACACATCTGGAGGGTCGGGGGGACTAGAGGGGGGCATCGGTGCCTTCTCGCTCGTCTTGCAGCTGCACAGGGGTGTATGAACAGTGGTGGCCAGGTATAAAACTGATTCGGAGGCACACAACAGAGAAGGCGCCCTTTCTTCTGAGCGCCTTCGTGCCGTCGCATGGCAGCGACCCACGCGGTGCGTGGGATAGAGAGCGCCAGCACCGCCCCTGCTGAGGAGACTTGGGTGGTGCTGGCGTGGTTTTCTGGGTCCGACTGCCAAGAGGTCAGCCAATAGGGAAGAAGCGCACAGCCAGCATGTGGGCAGAGAGCACCGCTGTGTCAGCGCGGTGTGTTAAGGATGGCTGCCCGGAAGGAGGGGGGGTGGGGGGAAGGGGGGGGGAAACTTTGAGCCACAGCAGGTTGCGTGATTTGGCGCTTTTCCGCAACACAGAAACAGGGGGCGGGTGGGGGGAATGCCCTATCGCAATCCCTGAATTCCCCCGGGACAGTGCGGAGGGGTCGAACCTTGAAAAGAACGAAACAGCCCGGGGGGGGGCGCTGCAGAACACTGCCAAATAAAAATCGTTCAAATCGGTAAAGGAACCAGTTCTCCAACGTCAGTATTGTGTGCTCAGTTGCCTCAGCACCTGTGCCTTTTCAGCATTGACGACACCCCTCCGGGCCACACCCCTCCTCTCCTTCTTCCCCTGCGTGTTGCCTGTGAAAAAACGCAGCAAACAAAACGCAGACACAGCCCCCACCAACATGTTTCACAGCAGCGGAGAAGGCCCCGGGTAACGACCGCCTCTTTTGCTGCAATCATCCGCTGCCTCACACACACACACACACACACACACACACACACACCACCACCACACCTCCCCACCCACAAGGCGATAGCAGGCACTCGCCAACACACCACACCCACACCCCACGCCCCAGCTGACTTTCTGTACACTACGCTTCCAAGAGGGGGCAAGTGGGCCGGGGGGCTTTACACAGTGCAAGGGGCGCGTGGGTGTGTGTGCATGGGCAAGGCCAGAGAAGGCTGGGACGGCGAGGTGGCGAGGGAGGTGGTCCAATTGGCGGGACGGGGGTGGGTGTGCACGTATACCAATGGAGAGAGAAAAGGGTAAAGTACAGAGAGAGAGAGAGGAGCGGGAGGGGGAAGGAGAGACAGAAAAAATTGGCCTCACCTCATCCCCTTTCCTCGCAACCCTCACCCCCCCCCCCCCCGAGTGCGTGCTGTCCCGAGACACGGTTCGCGGGTGGGGGGCGTGGACCCCGGGGGGGGTGGGTTAGTGGCGGGTGTTGAGCGTTCAAAGAACGCCAACTTTATCCCGTGGCGTTGCATCCGCCCACACCGCTTCTGCCTCTCCTGCGATTTCACCCAACGGTTGCGTGCGTTTTCAGGGAGCAGGTGAGATAATAAGCGAGGCAAACCAAAGCCAGGGCGCGGTGGACACGGGGAGGGGGAGGAGGAGGAGGAGAGGAGGGGCGCATGGTGGTCTCGAGTGAAGGCAAATCAATTCTCCCAACACCCTCTGGCAATGCGTGTGTCACCTTGATTGCAGTCTAGCTACAGCAGAGGTTGAAATCACCCCCTCCTGTCACCGCTTTAACGACAGCCGGACAAACGGTGTCCGCCGCCCGCCGGCAGTTCCCGTCTCCAGGCGTGTTACAGTCACGCCAGATTCCTGTGATGTTGTGGTGGGGTGGTCAGGCGTAGCGGGGCAAGAGATCCACAAATATTTCCCTCCCACCCCCGACACTGGAATTTACTTTGAACAGACGAATAGGAAAGGGTACCACTCTATACACCTATCACCACACGCACTTGGCACAGTCCAGATCGGATCAGCCTGGGGCATACACAACAAATGAACGGGGATGGCCTTCGTATCTCCCTCATCGGCCTGTCGGCGCATCATCGCCACCAACCCTCCTCTTCTTCTGCTTTGAGGAAAAATGGACAAAAAAAACGAGGGGAAAGGCAAAAAAAATATCAACAACAACAGCAAGCAATAGGCGGCGCGGCAGACACGCTCCGACACGACCCCCACCCCCCCACCCCCCACTCTCATACCGCAGCAGCAGCAACCAGGGCGGGGATGTGCTCCCCATGCGCCTCCAGCTCCGCAGTGGGCTGGCCCACCGCATCCTGCATCAGCCGTGCCGCCTTCTCCCTGGGGAGCCCTGCACGGAGCACCAGGGGTGAATCACGCGACACAGCAGCAGCGGCGGGACTGCTGGCCGCGGCGCCGTTTCCCGGCTGCGGGGACGCATCGCCCTCCCCCACGCTGCTGTCGCTGTCGGGGGGTGCGGCAACGCCTGCATCTGCGAGGTGGCGCTTCAGCTCCGCGGCAGCGCTGCCGCCGTCGTCCAGCTGGTCGGCAGCTGCGGACAACGCTGTGCACACCACGTCGAGGAAGCGCTGGAGGTCTGCCCTCCTTGTGTACAGCACGTGGTAGGTTCGGCTGCCCCTTTCCGGCAGAGCCACCAGCTTAGGCCACTCCACGATGGCGGAGGGCGGCACAGAGTTGCACAGCTCCACCGCAGCGGGGAGCGATTCGATGCCCTGCTTGTTGAGGAGCATGTAGTCGAGGCAGGGCAGCTGCTGCAGCACGGCACCCAGCTGCTGCGGGAGGCTCACCACACGCTGTTCGGAGAAGCGGGGGGCAACCCGTGAGGTGTGCGTGGCGAAGTCATGCGTGTTCTCAAAGTCTGTATCGTGCGCAGGGGGGCATACACCCCGTGTCCAGGCCAGGAGTGTTGCCATCTCATGCCTGTCGAGGCCCTGCCGGGTGAAGACCCAGTATGTCTGGCAGTGTCGGCGTGTCCGGACCAGGTTTCTGTAGTCGTCATCGATGAGAATGGCGTCGGCTCCGCTGGAAACGCCGTATTGCCGCATCAGCTGCATCGCGATGAGGGACTTGTCGCCCTGGCACTGCGCAGCAAGGGGGTGGTCCACACCGACAACGTCGTCGAAGTGGAGGAGGAGGTCTGCCCGCTGCAGTGCCTTGCGCACCGTCTCCGTGTATCCGTGGCTGACGACAACGGTTCGCACGTCGCGCTGGCCGGGGCTCCCCCCGGCGCCCTTCAGCGTAGGGAAGAATCTCCTCAGGTCGTCGACACGGGCGGAGCCACCGTAGACATCGCCTATGTCACCCGTCCCGCCAGCTCCGAACAGCTCGTCGAAGATGCGCAGCTGGGCCTCTGCGTGCATTCGCATGCCCTCCTCTTCCTGAGGTGGGGTGGGGTGGGGGGGAGGTTGATGACGGCAGACGATGCAATACAAAAGCGGGGGGGGGAAAGGGCGTTCCGTTGTTTTGTTTGTACGAATGGAATGGGAAATCACACCCCCCCCCCTTTGAAGGTGAGCCGTAAACATACCGTGGTTGCGCTCTCGAAAGGGTCGTCTTCCATATACCCATCCAGCATGTGGTAGACGTGCACCGAGGCAATCGTCTGGTCATAGTCGAACAGAAGGAGCTTTGTGCAACCTCCCTCCCCACCGTCCTGCGCCACTGCAGGCACCTCCATGGCACCTACCTCAGTGTTCAGTCAGGCTGGGGGAGCCAACGCTAGGCGTGGGTTGGCCAGGCCCTGCACTGCATGTGGGCCGGGCCTCTGTGTTGGGTATGTGGGTGTTTGTGTGGCTCACGTTTTTTTAGTGGGGGAGGTCCTGTGCAGACCTTAGCCCACACCCCCCCGCCGGACGTGCAGCAGTGATAACAGGAGTCACAGCTTGTCATCAGATTTTGCTCTGCGCAACATGCACTCAACAACAAAACGCGGAATCAGCATGAGGGGACCGGAGGAGTGGTGCCGGGGGGGGTGGGGGTGGGGAACGCTCACCACAAAGCATATCATCGTTTCTCCCCCCCCCTCACACCACACACGCACACACTGTGCATACAAACTGCCTCCCTCACCCCCCCCCCTCCCTTCCTGCAACACCCCCCCCCCCACGAGTCGGGGAGCCGCCAACACAACAGGCACACATCCCCACCTCCCACCCCATGTTAATCATGTCTTCCTTACCACCCCACCCCCACCCCCCACCCCCTATTTTCTAACATCGATATCGCTCGCGCCATGAAGGTACACAATGACGTGCCACACGGGGGAAGGCTGGGCCCACCGATCTGGGCATAAAAAGAGGGGGGAGGGAGGGGTGGCTCAACGGTAGACAAGCTTCGCTGCGTACAGTTTTTGGCATAAATCAGGGGGACTCCGGGGGAGGGGGAGAGGGGGGGGGTCTTTTGTGCAGCTTACTGTGGAGAAACGCGTCGCGAGGGGAGGAGAGGGGGGGGGGGGGCGTGGAGGTGTAGGCGCCCCTGGGAGTTTTTTTTCTGGCTGGGCGTTCGGCACACCTGCGACAAAAGAAGGGGGGGAACGGGGGGGGGAGAGGGGGGGGGGCTCAGAATGCGACCGCGATGTATGCGATTATAATTTGTATAATAACCCCCCCCCACCCCACCCCCCCCCCCTCCCTTCACCCCACCCCTGCAGTGCCAGGGGCACAGCTGGGGGGGGGTCTTCATGGCTGGGCATGGGCATATCCAAGTCCCCCTCCCACCCCTCTCCCTCTTCCAGCACAAGTCCCGCGTGTGGCTGCGTATGTGTGTGCCGGTGGGGCAGGGCGACGCACCAGAGGGGGGGTGGGGTGGGACCCACGTCACCCCCTCCCCCCCCCCATCTCGGGGAGGTCGATCACTCCTCCTTCACCTCATCCTTGTGCGGCTGCGCGCCTGTGGTGGGTGGTGGGGGGGTGTGATAGGTAAGTTCAAAGATAAATGCCGTGGTGCAACGACGTAGTGGGGGTGATACAGAGGCTGCTGTTTGCTGTCGTGCGGAGGAGCGCAGGGAGGCAGCAGGGACCATACCAAGGTAGTGGTAAAGCAGGATCAGGGTGAACACACTGAACGCCATCGCGTTCACGAAAAAGGTCAGCTGTGCCTCGGTGATCATCTTTCGACCTGCTGAATGGAACCTTGTCTTGGATCACCCCGAGGACACACCCGCCTTAGTGTGTGTGTCGATACCCTTCTGGAGGATGTGGGTGTGGGTGTGGCGTGGCGTGGTAGTGCAACCCCCTCTTTCCGACACCGCCTTCCTGTTCGCCAGTCGGGATGGAACGAGAGAGGCTGGGAGGCTGAGAGGGGGGGGAGGGGAAGGGAGTTCCGTCTGTTCCCACTGCAGGCGGCGCGCCGTTTAATGCCCCTTGGCACCCTCACACACCACACACACACACACCCCCCCCCATCGTTCTCCTTCACCTCACCCCCCCCCCCATCACCACCCGCTTTGCCCATTGCTCCCTTCAATTTTCCAGAGCGCACACGCATGCCTCACTCCATACCGCTGTTCTTCTTTCCCTCCAGAAGTTCGGATGGCTCCAGGTGAAGGGTAAAGGGGGGTGGGGTAGTGGGGGGCGAAAGGGTGCTGGGTGGACACTCAATTTATAGCTAAGCACACGTGGGTTTACTTCCCTTCTGCATGTGAAAGGTTTGCCAGGGATATGGAGAGAGTGAGGGTGGAGGGGGGGCTGGGAGAGATGCTGGCTCGTTTTTTTTTGCGACAATTTTGTGCGGTGGGTGGGGGGGAGGGGAGGTTATGTACTGTTTGTTCGTCTTTAGAGCAAGCAAACCACCGGATAAAACAAAAGACAAGGGGCAAGCCCTTGCCTGCTGTCTCTGGCGGGGCTCCCCTCCCACCACCACCACCACCACCACCACCACCCATCCCACCCCATGTGTCGTTAGTTTTTACCCCCTCCCCCCACCCCCCCACCCCGACCCCATCCCTTGTCGATCGCACCGCTACCAACTATAAATAGAAAACCCGATTCCGGGTCTATCTCAAAAACCCCCCCCACCCCCCATTAGATGAACCCCCCCCCCCTATTCCCCGATAAAAATCCAGAACAAAACGACTTCTTCGCTCCTCCCCCCCACCCCCATCACTCTCACCACCCCCCCAGAACCCCTTACAACCCCTGGCTTCATAGGCCTCTAAGAAGTTTCAAGTGATCCCCCCTCCCCTCCCCCCTCCCCCCCGACTACCCCCCCTTTGCACTGCCCACCCAACCCATTCCTAATAGAATCAGACAGAACCCCTACACCTACCCCCACCCTTACCACCCCCCCTCCCCCCGCACCCCGCGTCCCACTTGTGCCACGTTGCAGAGAATTTTCAGGTGTGCTAGAATTGGATCCCGCACACAAAGAACACACACACAGACACACGCACATTTTCTTTGAAGGGGGAGGAGGGGGGGTGTGTGCCTGAAGTGAACGCAACCTGGGGGTGGTTCACACTTCTTCCACCCCCTCTCCCCCCCCACCCACACCCACACCCACAGGCGCTTGGGTGTGGTTCGCTGTTCTTTTCCACCCCACCCCTCGGCACGCACGCTCTGTCACCGCCTGTCTCCCCTCGATGTATCCCGTCTACCATCACTTCAAGCACCCTCGCTTACAGCGTGGAATACGATTATACTTCGCCGATCGCCGTGAGAACGCACCTCTCCCCCCCCCCCACTCTGCACAGCCGCCACCCCATCCCACGCAGAGAATTGAAACGTGTGAAATCTCCCCGTTATTACTTGGAACCGATTTTTGAACGGTGGTATTTTTCGCCGTGCTCTCTCGTCTCTCACCCCACCCCACCCCCCCCCCCCCATCTTCCCTCTCCCCCCTGCCCCTATTTGATGCGATGCAAAAAGAAACCATCACCACCCCCTGGTGTCGTATGAGGGGTCGGAACTGCGGCGAAAAATTCAAAAAGCGTTCCCTCTCGCGTGATGTTTGCCTTTTTTTTATAGCTAGAAGCAGCACGCTGCTAGTAGGATATGGGAGACAGAGAGCGAAGAGAGCAGGTAGAGAAAGAGAGGGACGGACAGACATTGCAGAGGAGGCTTCAACGAGGAACGAGGGGCACGTTAGCGTGCCCACGCTAGAGAGGGAGCGGGGGGGAGGGGCAACTCGGCGTTGGTTTGGAGGGGAGATCATCACACAAAAAAGGGAGGACGAGAAGGCGTGGTGGTAGTGGTGGTCGAGGCTGGATGTTTTTGTGTGTGTGTTTATTTTTATGGTTTTTTTTCTGGGGGAGGGGGGAAGGGGAAGGGGAAGATATGGGGGGGGGGGTATTAAAAAATCTACTTCCTTCCTTCAGAAAATGTTACCAGAAAATCGCAGTGCCGATGGGGGAGGAGGGAGGGAGCCGCAAACCCTCAGGAATTGGTTGCGGCAGGGGGGGGCAGCGCGGTGTTCTGAGGAACGGGCATGTCAGCCCCGGACTGCGTGCCAGGCTTCTGCGGGGCCTGTGCCTGTGCAGGAGCTTGGCCGCCGCCTGCCTGACGCCTGTGGGTGGTGTGGTGGTGATGGTGGGAGGCACATTGGGCGAGTAGCAGGCGAGTAGAAGTGGTAGTAAAGTGGAGAAACGTGCGGTGGGCAGAGAGCCGTGATGCTATCGACAAACACTCACCCCCCTGTGGGAAGTGTTCGGAGGGGGGGTGACGCCCCCACCAAGGCAAAATACATCGCAAAAAAAAAGGGCTGGCATACATCGTCACTCGAGCCAGCGTTTTGAAGAACTTCTCGATTTCGCGCGGCTGCTTGACAAACCGCTTCTCCCAGAAGCCGTACCTACGGTGGTGTGTGTGTAGGGGGGGACGAGGGTGTGCGGGACAGGATTCATAAACGAACGCAAGAAACTGCATCATTTTCACTTGCAAGCCAACCCCATGCATACTTCGTGTCACGCATCAGCTCTGTCGACGTCCCCAGAATACCCCACAGATACAGGTGGGTGTGCTCGAGAATCCTCTCCACAAGCACCTTCACGATAAGCTCCTGGGTCATCTGTCGGGGGGTGCAGGAAGTGTACACAATGGACAGCCATGGCACAGCACACATAAGGCATGGAACAAACACTGCAACAAGATGACCCCACCCCACCCCACCCACCCACCGGGTAGACCATACCTCACCCGACTCCGGCATGGCGAACATCGCCAGCAACATCCTGCTGAAGAAGAATGTGTGAGTGTTCGGGTCCCGCAGGTGGTTCGCCGCAGCACCGACCAGCAGGTAGCGCCCCTCTGCGGGCATCAGCAGTGCCACAGAGTTCATGAGGTGCACGCACCGCGCAAGCCGCTTGTCAGACTCCGCCTCCTCCAGAGGGGCGGCAACGCTGTTGACCGACAGCTCCGCAAGGTGCGCCACAAAGGCACCGATGAAGGGAATGTTGTACGTCGAAGGCCGTGCCTCTGCCTCATCCTCCGGGCGAACAGCGCTCGCCGCCTGCTTAATCTCCACCGCCAGCGGCAGCTGCGCCGTGGCAAGCGGACCAGTCCCAGTCACATAGTCCTTCAGACTCTCCCGTGCGAAGTAGCCCTGCCTGTCGATCACATGGCTGACGTACTCCGGGAGGAGGACTGGCGTGGACAGCTTGTCCCTGCGGATTGCGAACATCTCGCCTGTGTTGGGGAGGCGGACATTCCGTGCCCGGGCGCTGAGCACCACGTTGCGGAGCTGGTAGCATGTCGGGGGGATGGCGTTGCAGAGGTCGATGAAGTGGACGTAATGAAGCATCGGGAAGTCAAACGTGATGACCATGAAGATCTTCAGCAGGGCCTTGTAGAAGAGTCGCTGCGGCTCGGAGAACTTCGTCGAGATGAGGGCCGGGCGGATGTAGGCGATGCCGCACTTCAGCAGCTTCAGGAAAATCGCAGGCTGCTCGCTGATGAGGCGGTGCATCAGCATCCTGTGCGAGATCAGGTCCAGCCAGGCAAAGGCGAACCCGGGCACCACGGATGGCTCGAGCTTCACGAGAATGTCGCCGAAGTGGCGGAGGAACGTTTTGAGATGCGTCGCCTGACCCACGCTGCCGTCGTCGCTGCTGTTCTGCGACTGGCTCAGGGGGGAGTTGGGAGTGCTGCTGCTGCTGCCGCTGCTGCCAGGGCCCTGCCCCAGGATGATCGGGAGTGAGCTGAGGATGTTGCAGAACAGCCGGTGGTACGGCTGCTGGTAGAAGCTCGCCTGCGGCTTCTCCCGCTTGTCCAGCTTCTCCACCCACGGCGCGTTGCCGGGCGGCGTGCTGGCGTGGAAGGAGTGGTTGCTGTGCAGCACCACCGTCACGACGGAGAGCACCCTCCGGAGGAGGTGCAGGCCTGCACTGCCGTTGCGGTGCTGGCCACCCCACGAGCACCCCTTCACCAGCCGCATCAGCAGCTCATGCACAGCGTCGACCCCACGGTAGAGGTCGGACTTCCGCTCCAAACTCACACCTGGCACCGGAGGGGGTGCTGCGGGGCGACCACCGGTCTTCATCGGCTTCGCATCCTCCTGGCTGATGACAGTCTGCGGCAGGGCAGCCGCATCCCGGGAGAAGGCCTCGACGGAGATCTCCACGAGGAGCGTGAGGAACTTGTCGAGCTTGTCCTCCTGGAGGTACCCTGCCTGCTGCAGGCCCTTCAGCAGGGCGTTCTCATCCTCGGTGGTCTTCTCGGGCTGCTCGGTCATGCGCTTCTTCGACAGCTCCTCCAGTTGGAAGTAGAGCTTCAGCATGTCCTCGCGGAGGGCACCGCCACCCGGCTGGAAGGCGACGTAGGAAGGGATGCGGATGCGCATGGGAGGCTTCTGCTGCTGCACCACGGCCTTGAGGATCTCCAGGGTCTGGCTGAAGTCGCTCTGCGGGATGCTGCGCTTCTCGATGACGCACTTCTGCACCAGGGTGCGGACGAAGTCAACGGTTGCCTTGGGGGCGCGGCTGGAGGTGTTGCGGACGCCGACCTTCAGCTCTTCGGCGAGGCAGGCGTCGAACTTCGGCATGTCCATCATGCCCAGGTCGATGAGGTTGCAGGCGGCATCGGAGAGGGACCACCTGTTCTCGCAGCGGATGAACTGCCCCGTCACCTCCTTGATGAGCTCCTGCGGGTCGCGCTTCACCGCGTCCTGCATGACGAAGAGGCAGAGCTCGTTGTGGAAGACGAACATCTTGTTGGCCTTGTCGTGCGCGGTGCCCTGCGGTTTGTCCAGGGCGTTGTTGAGGTACTTCTTGCAGAAGTGTGCAATCACAGCCACGAGGGTGTCCTTTTCGTAGCCATGCAGGCTCTTCCGCAGCCGTGCCGTCAGGTCACGGATCTCGCGGTGGGAATCGGAGAAGGTGCTATTCGCAAACTCGGGCTTTGTGAGGGTGAGGAACACGGAGGACTCGTCGTAGTGCCTGTCCAGGAGCTGCATCGCCCGCTCGAACGCCCGGTCGATCTCCTGCACCGCGAGGTAGTGGTCGGACAGCGACCCGAAATTCCGGTACAGGTCTTTGTGGCTCTGCGCCTGTGGGTGGTGTGGTGGGGTGGGGTGCGGGTGAGGCACATGGCATGGCACAGCCCACCCCGCTGCACCCAGCTGCACAGCCATTCGATATCCCACCGAACATACCAGCGGCACCGGCATCAGGAACGGCCCCAGGCTCTCCATGACCTCACGGTTGCGCTGTTGCAGGGGTGTGGTGTGCATCAGACCTTCATGGCACAAGCGCTGGTCCACCGGACCGACGAGCAGCCACATTGACAACATACGCGGTGTTCGCTGTGGTCGGGCATCAGCCTTTCGAGCAGGTCGGCAGGCTTCGGCGCGTTGTACGCACCCATCATCCGCAGCTCCTCGCGTTCGTGCAGATGCTGCCGCAGCGTGTTCTGCAGATTCTGCTCTGCCATGAGCGACGCCTCCTCACAGGCAGGCTTCACTATCAGGTTCACGTTCTCAACCGCCATCACCTCCGCAATCTCGGAGTAGGGGAAGGGGTGCATGAAGCCCGCCATCGCCTGGCGCAGCAGCTCCTCGATCGACTTGACCGCCGCCTGCAGAAGTTGCTCCTGTGAAAAACAGTTGGCGTTTTGTCGGAATCCTACGGCACACCCCCTGGGGGCTCTTTCCCCTCTTCTTGCGAACGTGCCGCAGCATGGCCACTCTTGGGATTATACTGCCAAAAGCCAAATCGGCATCACCAGCCCACACTACCCCTCCACACCCCCTGCATACCTTGGCATGCACCATCATGAGCTGCGAAGCCAGCACCTTCACCATGTTGGTCGCCGACTCCACCAGAAGGCTGCTGTCCGGCTCTGCAATGAAGTCCTTGATCGCCAGCTCCTTCGCTGCCGCCAGCGCAATCGCCGTGACGGTCTCACAGAGGCTGCTCTGTGCCGGGAGAGGGGGGAGGGGGTGGTGACGTCTTCACACTCCGGAGGATCTCTTCGGCGCGCCACCCCATCCCCTATCCAACCCCAACCCCCCCCTACAAGGCATACCGGGTTCACCTTGAGCCACGCCTCCTCAAGCCCACGGTGTGTCGCGTTCAGCAGGTAGTCCCCCATGTGGTGCCGCGTATTCTCATCGATGGCGTGGGGCAGCGTGATCTGCGTCAGCAGCAGTGGCTTTTGAGGCCCAGATTTCCGCAGCTGCAGGGAGGAGTGTGGGGGTGGGTAAGGTGAGGTGGAGGCGAGGTAGATCAGATCAGGGGGGGGGGGGGGGGGGGGGTTTGATCGTCCTTCTTGCAATGTTAGTCCTCAGATCAGGGGGGGGGGGGGGCAGAGCAGGTGGGAGGGGGTGACACACACACCCCACCCCACCCCACCCCGAATTGTGTATGTTTGTGTGGCACGCATGGGTCGCACAAACTCAAAAAAAAGTATAGGCCAAAACCACGCGACCCCACGTTTGACAAAAGCCATGCACCCACCCACCCACCCACCCCACCACAGCATACCTCAGGCTCGAACTGCGGGAACCCCTGCACGGAGGGCTGGTTGGGACCGCCGCCGCCGTGCTGGTGGTGGTGCTGCCCCATCCTCACAGGCTGCATGGGCACCTGGAGCGGGGGCGTGTGGTCCGGAGGCAGCATGTTGACGTGGTGCTGCTGCTGCTGCTGCTGCTGCCGCTGCTGCAGCGGCGGGGGCGGCTGCTGCTGCTGCTGCTGCGTCTGCTGCTGCGCGAGGTGCCGCAGGTGGTCCTCCTTCCCCTTCATCCCGGCCGGCGTGTTCAGCTGCCCCGACAGCGCCTGGGTTTGCGGCTGGTGCGGCGGGTGCGACGTCGGGGTCAGGCTCGACGGCGTCGCCGGCGACCCCCCCTCCTTCTGCTGGTGGAAATCCACAGACCCTGGCGCCCGCCTCTTCAGCTCCTCCAGCTTCTGCCGCTGCGCCTCTCTCCGGTTGGTGGTGTCGATCAGGTCGTTGATGTTCTGGTCCAACGCCTTGCACAGCACCTCCACTTCGAACTTCAGCGTCAGCTTGATGTCGGGCAGCTGGTGGATGTCAACCAGCATCTCCAGGATGCCCATGATGTAGGGGTTCGGCGGTCTGAACACCTTCGACTTCGCAGCATGCTCGATGATCTTCGAGACGAAGGGCGCCACAGCGATGAGCTTCCCCTGCTCCATCCCAGTCATCAGAAGCTCGCGGAGGTTCAGCTCGCGTGCCAGAAGCGACTTGTTCTGGCCGAGGGTCTGCAGGCCGATCCACCCGCCCAGGTTTTTCAGGAGAGACCTCTCGCTGGTGTTCGTCGTGATCTTCGGAGACACGAGGAGTGTCCGCACCGCGGAATAGCTCGCCTGCATGACAGCCACGTCCAGGTCTTTGCACCCCAGCATGTCCAGCATCTTCTGGTAGAGCTTGTGGAAGTTCGGCTCCAAGCTGATCCGCTTCACCACCAGGTATTCGCTGAAGAAGGGGTGGTATTCAACCAGCAGGATCGACCGCAGCTCCGCAACGGTCTTCTCAATTTTGGAGTGGTCCAAATTGTTGACGAGGAACGAGCACTTGTCCTGAAACTGCGTCGGGGGCGTGATGGGCGCCTGCCACCCCTCCGGCTTCCCCTTCGTCAGGGTGGAGATGTCATGCTGGTGCAGCCCGGTGATCCCAGGGGATGCCTCCTTCTCCTGAGGTTGCGCCGGGGGCACATTCAGCAGCGCAGCCACCTCCGCCTGCACCGAGGGAATCTGCCGGAGCTGCTCGCAGTAGTTAGGCCACGTCGACAGCAACGCCCGGAAGCACCCCAGCGACTCCAAACAGAACTTCCTCTCGTTCTGATTCGTGCTCTCCCTCAGCGTCCGCAGGGTGTAGGCAAGCGCCTCTCTGGTCCGCTGGCTGTCGAGCAGCTCTTGCTTCACAAGCGAGCCAAACAGCCGTGCCGTCAGCACCAGCTCCTTCGGGGGGAACTCCTGGATAAACCGCAGCTCGTCAAACATGTTGTGGATAAGGCAGGCATATTCCGGCGCATTCTGCGCCTTCCACTCCGACACCATCCCCAGCAGCCCGACGATGTCCACCTTCTCCTTGTAGAGCAGCTGCATGAAGGCAACCACGCCCTTCTCCGCCGCTGGAGGAAATGCCTGTCCGCTAACAGAAGGTGCTGCCACATCCTGTGTGGCATCACCACCCTGCAGTGCCGCAGCCGGCTGCCCTGGAGCCGCGGCCCCAGGGGTGGGTGTGGCGGGGGGAAGCCCCGGCTGGGGCGGCGTGCCTGCGGGCGAGGGGAGTGCCCCCGCAGCAGCCGCGCCGCTGCCGCCCTGCAGTTTGAGGGCAACCTCCTCGTCGAGTTTTGCGAGGATTGCGTTCCTCTCCAGCGCTGCGAGGAGGGGCTCCGCGAGGCTGTACTTCGCAGTGCCGGCGGCGGCGGCGAGCACCCACTCCTCCGCCTGCCCCTTCAGGGTGTCGCTCCCCAGGGCAAACCCGAGGAGCTCGCCGAAGACAAACGGAGTCTTCGACTCTGAGATGAGCGAGAAGAGAAGGGCAGGGTGCGGCATCAGCTGCGTCGCGACCTGCTTGAGGAAGTGCTGCGTCAGCTGGGGGTGCCGGTAGTTGCAGAGGCGGGACAGGGCGACGTCGACGACTGCCAGGTTCATCTTGACGGCGCTGACAACCCTGGATGCCTCCGTGGAGAGCACAGCTTCCATCACGGCGGCAAGGATGTCGGAGAGGGGTTCGGGCACAGACCCCACCTCGCACAGCGACATCAGCAGCACCCCAGGGCAGTCGTCGATAACGCCAAGTCTCAGGAACTCGCGGAGTTGGACAACGTCAGCAGGCTCTTCGCAGGATTGGATCACAGCCTCGACAAAGTCGATTGATTTCCACGCGTCGTAACCCTCCGCCCCGACGTCGTCCTGCATCCGCTCTGTCTGGAAATCGCATGCCTCGCCCGCAAGCTTAAGGAGGAGGGAGAGCCGGTTTTTCGCGCTGACACTGCAGGCAAGGCTGATGTTCATCTTCCTGTCCATCGTCCTCTCAAATATTTTGAGGAAGAGTTTGAAGTCAGGAGCGGGCAGCCCCTTCTGAGGTGTGATCATTGCCTCCAGGATGTGCGTCCAGTTGAACTCCTGGTTCACCTTCAGCCCGAGGGAGTCTGCGAAGGGGGCGTAGTCCCAGCCACGCGAGGAGATGTGTGCCATGCAGGCTGCAACCTCCTTTGGAGTCACCTGGTACTGCCCGAAGAGCTCGTGCATCGCGGTGCTGACGTTGCAGACGCGTGGCCCCATCGAGAGCATCGCAGATGAGAGAGAGGTGATGTTGGTCCGCGACCCGCCCAGCAGCTTGCCGACCTTCCCCGACCCCTGGAGGTGGGTTGTCGAGGAGAGAGGCGTCTCGAGCTCTGCGAGCAGCTCCCTCACGTCGTCCTGCAGGTTGACATCGCTGGGGCAGTTCCGGAGGAGCAGCGCGACGAAGTCAATCCCCGCCTCCCGCACGGAGGCGTGGGAGGAGAGGCAGAATGCGAGGCCAACATAGAGACCTCTTGTCCGTGTTTTCGGTTCCTCGTTGACAAGGTCGGCGAGTGTCTGCAGGGCGAGCGAGGCGGCGGCTGAGGTGACGGAGGTGTTGGCGAGCTTCGCGTTGTTGTTCATCATCGTCGCGACTTCGCGGGTTATGGACCCCCGGCGCATCATCGACTCCGAAGCAACGCGAGCCAGCAGCTGGATATGCCGGCTGGGCTGCCCGTCAGCTCCCATCGGGCCATCGACCAGGGCATGCGCCAGGAAGTGCCCCACAGTGATGCAGTACTTCCGCGGGCTCTCTGCAACTGCGTTGAAGATGCGCGTGGCAAAATCGGGCCAGTCCTCCTCACTGCTATCGAGCGCCTCGTTCAGCCTTTTGATCCATTGCTCTTCGGCCATCCCGGCGCCTGCCGCCCCCCCCGCACCGCGCGGGGGCGGGGGTGGGGGGATGCGCAGGAGGGGTGGGCCGTCTAACGGGCACAGCAGGAGGGCAGCGGGGCGGGGATACCCACCTCAGTGGTGACCCCGTCCCCGGTGGTGCCCCCTGTGAAGCAGGAGGTGGTGTGGTGTTGTGGTGGCGCAGTGAAGTGAGAGAGAGAGAGAGATTGCCGCGCACCCGAAGGGTGCAGTGTCTGCAGAAGCATTGTCTGCAAACCAGGGGGTGGGGGAGATGGGAGGGGGGGTGTTCTGCGAGGGCAATCCTCCTCCGTCTGTACAACTGGTTGTCATAAAAAATAAAGGCGTGCGCATCACGCGCCCCGATACGCCGGGGCTTTGTATGGTGGGGGGGGGGGGTGCCGGGGTTTGCTGTGGTGCGCCGAAACGCCACACCTGACAAGTTGGTGGTGTTGGCAAACAAACGGGGGGTGGGTGGGTGGGTGGGGACTGGTGTGTACGGTGTTATATTCTGTTGATCTTTATCGGCGGCGGGGGGGGCGCTGAAGCAAAAAAATTACGGCGCCTGCACGCCACGTACTGTGTTGCATTCATGGCTTTCCTGTTCGTTTGTGGCTTCGAATCGCAAAGACTACCACAGCCACCACCGCCCAACCAGACTGTGTGTGTGTGGGGGAAAACGTCCTCATTTCGCTTCATAGGAACACCCTGTCCAGTAAAACCCTGAAAATGAACAGCAGAATGGGTCTCGTCGAGGGCACACGTGTGTCTCAAGGCTGTGTGAGGCCCTGTGAAACGGCGTTAACGTGCCACAATCCTGAAGCTTCAGTAGTACAATCCCCTTCGATACACCGGCTTCACGCATTGTCGCTCGTAACGAGTGAATAGGCACCAGAATACTGGTGAGAAAGCGGATTCACAATGGTGCCGGTCCGACCGTCTCTTGCCACACGCAACCAATGCAACAACTTCTTGATACATTATCAGAGTGTCTTCGGTTCAGCGAGATTCGGGATGACAGCAGGAAAGGCGATTTCCATTGCATACGCGATGATGAGTCGCCAAACAAGGCTGTGGGGGACGCCCATAAAGGCTTCTCTGTTCTTGTTTTATGCTCGCAACCACCCGATGAGGAAAGTCAGGAAAACCTGGCGAGTGCTGAGCAGAGTGCCGGGAAACTGGACCCCTTTCACGGCAAGTGATTTACCACCACAAATCCACCCCACCCCGCCACCCCGTCCCCATTTGTAAACGAATCGCACAGACAGAAGAAACTGGCACGCACACACTTCGGGCTTCCACGAGCACACAAGTTGCGCGACGTCGAAGCCAACTACCCCGGAAACGTGCTGTCTCGGATGAGAACCGCTCCAAACAAACAGAATAACAGAATGTCACAAATAACCCACTTCAGCAGACAACAAGATTACCCCCCCCCCCCATTCCCGTGCACGCACTCCCTGTACACACAAAGCGGGATTCACGGAAACCCTATTCTCCACTAAAATACCCGAAAAGCGGTCCAGCATAATTCAGACACACACGCAGAGACAGGGGGTCAGGAAAAAAGCGTATGATAAAGAAAGGATAACGACGAATCAAGAGGCGGGGTGTCGGGGGAAGCTGTTCTTTACGGCGAAAAAAACCAATTTTTTGTTTTCGCCGTTTGTTCTGCAAACCTGGCGTTTCTTTCGAAAAAGTTTCCGAAAGACGAAACGCCAGACACCCCTCCGCAACAACGCACAAAATGCAAACTACTTCTTCGCTCCAGATAACTGAGGTGGAGGGGCAGCCAGCAGAGGAAAGGGCGGGTCGTATGATTGTAGTGAAGAACAGGCCGGCAAAGCGAGCCTTGAACAATTTGGACGATTTGTCGGCAGTTCCCCTTCGGTCAGACTGCAAGGTTGCGTTCTGTGAGTTCAGATCATTTTGAGATCAGAATATATTCTGAGATACACAACTTCCAGCCACGTCATTTTCAGGGGGGGGGGGGGCTCCAGAGAGAGAAGGGAAGAGGGGACTTTTGCAGCATTGGGCAACACGCACACGACATGTTGGGACTTTTGGTGCCACTCTGGTAGGTGTTGTCTTAAAAAACGCGCCTGGCCCGAGACGAGTTCTGAAGCTTAAATGGACAGCGATCGCCACCACCACCGAGGTTCGCCCAAAGTCCACACAATTTACACCGCAGTAAAGGTTCTCCGAACGTAGGAAAGGGAAACGCGGTGGATATCCGGGGGCCTTCGCTCTGTGTCGAAGTGTGCCAAAACTGAGCCAGCCTGCCGCCGATTATGTAAGGGCAAAGTGCTCTCACATATTTGTTTTCTCTGGTGTGATCATGGAACCCCCCAGAACTGGCACAGACCTGGCACAGAACCGGCACAGAACTGGCACAGAACACCGGTCCACAATCCTTCAGGAAATGTCCGTGCAGGTTAGTAGTGGCCCTGTAGTGGGTCGAGAGACCACAAACAAACCTTGTGGTGAGCCCCAGTGACGAAAGGCCAGTTATGGGTGTGAATCGGCACCCCATGGCCAAATGACCCTATCACAATACGCACAGATTCCTAATATTCAACTGAACAGGGGTTGGAAAACCAGAGGGTGAGGTACTACTGCACGTCAGCGGGTAGGTGGCAGGTACCTAAGGTGCAGTCCATAACGGCTGTCTGTCGGGCCCAATCGGGAGCGAGTCACTTCCCCACACCTGAAGCAAACCAACATTCCAGGGGTGGTGTGTGGCACCTACACTGCAAAAGTGACCCCACTACGATTTGCACGGAGTCCAATTATTCAAATGAATGCAAACTCGATGTTGGGATGATTGAAAATCGGGTTCCACGTCGATTCCGTGCACGTGTGGTTCCTCAGGCTCACTGCCTTTGAGGTTTTAGGTCGTGGCTGTGCCGACTACTGCACAGTGCACCACCGACCGAGAGCCCAGCACAGTCCACTCGAGCCCTTCCAGGCCTGTGGTGTCACCTCAGAGGCCACCCACGCCTTGGAACCAGACCCACATTTCAGGGGTGATGTGTGGCACCTACGCCAATAAAGTGACCCCACTACGATCCGCACAGATTCCGAATATTCAAATGAACGGGTTTGTGAAAAAACCGTCTGGGGGTCCCGCTGGGTGGGTGTTGGCTGCCCGACTGACCCTGTCACAAGAAGTGAACTCTCCCAGTCCCGACACACGCCAAGCCCACATACTTGGTGCTGAAGAGGCCCCAGGCCCTCAGGATTGCGAGGATCGGCCCCATGGTGGGGCCAAGTTAGCTACCATTTCCCCAGGGTACATTTCTCGAAGGATTCCTGAAGGGCCCCCAGAACTGGCACAGAACCGGCACAGAACCCCTATATGATCACACCATTCTCGCATTTTTTTTCCATACTGACGAGGCCGAGGGAAACCCTGGGAACCTGCTCAGCTTAGCTGTCACATTTCTGGGTCCCAGAGTAAAAGGACCTCTCGAAACACACCCGCGGGCGCCGTGCACTCCCACTGGATCTTCCGCTGTGACAAGCAAGCAGGTTCTTTGGGAAAATGATTGAACAGAAGTGAGTCGCAGGGTCTGGTGCAACATACCCTGTGCAAATAAACACACTAGATATGCACTACACAGCAGGGCTATCATTGAGTTGCCTTCAGGGTCGCGCGGGGTATTGGGGCAGGACCGGTGGGTGCGATGCGCAGACACACATGAAGCGTTCTGCTTAGTGCAGATCGCACCGAGCGAACTCTAATGCTGACCTGCACTGTGGGAGCGATGCGCAGAGACAGCGGTCCATCCGTCTGGGTTGGGGCTGGGGGAGGCAGCAGAGGCGAAACAGGTTGATTTTTGATGAAATCTCGCAATACACAAAAAAATGCAGATTTGGCAGTTTTGTTTGTGCGCCAAATCCGGGCAAAATAAAAGCAACTCCGCGGCCTGATGAGGAGGTTGAACTTGTTGCCCAAACGCTGCCTACTATCTTTTTGACACTGATAGAACCCCTGTTGCAGTAAAAAAGATAAGGCTGTTGTTTGTGCGCCAAATCCGGGCAGTAAAAAAAAAAGGGGGCGAGGGGCGGGCGGAAAGACAGGGGTTGTCCCGAACGAAAGATGCAGGATACTTTGAACACGGAACACCGAACCACTCTTCCCCCCCCCCCCCACTCCCCCCTGGACGTGACACGAGGCCCCCGCGTTGGAGGCTCCACAGGGGCGGTGCTGGGGCACCTCTTCTGGGGGGGGGAGATTGCGCTTGATACGGGGCACGCACCGGACTGCATGCGGTGCGTGCCGATTAGGGCTTCTTGATATGAGAGTACAAACACCAGCATTTGCTGCGGGCATATGAGCAACAACACAATGGCAAGACCTCACACACGGCAGGTATCCAGGATGCCTCCGACCCACACACACGCCTTCTCTCTCTGTCAAGCCCCCGCCTGCGGGAGCCTGGGCATCGTGCACGCCGAGACGCTCCCCACCACGCTGGGCGTCACCGCCTCCGCCCCCTGCTTCCGCTTCTTCTTCCTCTTCTTCTTCCCCTTCCGCCTCGCCCTCCCCTCGTCAGCACCCCCATCCGCCGCCGACAGGTCTGTATCCGCCGCAGCAGAGCTCTCATCGCCACCACCCCCACCGCCCTTCTTCCGCCTCCGCCTCCGTTTCTTCTGCACGTCTCTGCCCCCGCTCGCCGCTGCGTCGCCACCACACTGCTCGCCGGCTGAAGCTTCCTCAGGATGGACACCCCTTGGGGACGACCCACATACAGACCCTTCCACTGCCGCACCACCACCACACGGCTTTCCGTGGAGAGGAGGCATCTGCTGCTGCGGTGAAGGCGCACCCGGAGGCAACGCTGTGACACCCCCTCGGCACGACGCCTGCGAGCAGAGCGCCTCGGAAACCACCCGGGGGTAGCCGCTTTCGCCGAGAGGGTATGCAATGGTGGGGTCTGCGCCGTGGCGGAGCAGGAGGGTCACGGCCTCCCTTGCGAACTGCACGGGGAGGAGCGCCGCGAGGGACAGGGGGTAGAACCCCTTTGAGTCCTTCGCGTTGACATCCGACCCCTTCGCGAGGATCTCGGCAACGCAGGGGAGGCCAGAAGGGGTCAGGGCCAGGTGGAGCACCGCCCGCCCCGACGAGTTCTCCTTCACCTTGATGTCAGCCCCGCAGCGGAGGAGGTGTTTTGCCAGCTCGATGAAGCCTCCCTCTACAGCCCACATCACCGCGGTCCACCCGTTGTTGTCCTGTGTGTCCAGGGATGCGCCCAGAGAGAGGAGGCGTTTGCAGCGGTAGAGCGCTTCGGATTCATCGAAGAAATCATCGACGTGCATCACGACGTGCATCAGGGGTGTCACGCCCAGCTTGTCCCGGTGGTTTGGAGAGATGAAGAGGGTGTCCGCCTCGTCCATCACGGCGTCGAACATCGCGAGGGGGTGGTAGCCGCAGAGGGAGCAGAAGAGGGCATCCGACCCGAAGAAGGCTGCGGTGAGCTCCGCCTTCAGGCGGGGGACCGAGCAGGATGCGCAGGCGCCGAACCCGTTGCGTACGCAGGAGATGAGGTAGGAAAGCCCGGCGAGGCGTCGAGGCACCTCTTCCTCCTGGCTAGGGGTTCGTTTGTAGTTTACCTTGGCCTGCTGCCGCTTTGTGAGGATGAAGAGGCTGAAGGCGCTCTCGTAGGTGTAGACGCCTGCGTCGAAGTAGTGTTCGATGCTGCCGTCAAACTGTCCTGATGTGAGGATGCGCTCTGCCTTGGACTCGAGGGATCGCGTGTTGTTTATGGGGTAGTTAGATTTTCCCCCGTTCAGCAGGACCAGGGCGAGGTGTTTTTTGTCGGGGACGACTTGGATCACCGTGTCGGCTGTCAGCCCCGTGTCCTGCACGAGGCATTCTTCCTGGCGCTCGACCCTCCCCCCGTCGTCCAGCACCAGGTGGAATGCCAGCACCTCTGCTCCCGTCACGTCGCTCACCTTGTTGTACAAGGCGAGCGTTGTTGCATTTTCCTCGACATCTAT
This sequence comes from Rhynchopus euleeides, assembly GCA_963210315.1. Lineage (NCBI taxonomy): Eukaryota > Euglenozoa > Diplonemea > Diplonemida > Diplonemidae > Rhynchopus > Rhynchopus euleeides. The sequence goes on along the minus strand of OY723306.1, from coordinate 1,027,945 downwards.
CGTGTAGTACACACCGTCGGCAGCGCAGAGACGGACTTCCATCCCCACGCCCTCGGGTCTAGGGGGGTGTGTGGCGGTGGGGTGGGGCGGCAGTGGTGTAAAGGAGTTGTCTCCATATTATTTTGGGTGTGCAGACGACAGCCCCTTGTCTTTTGTCGGGCTTCCCAGAGGGGGGAGGGTGGGGTGGGGTGGGGTGGGGGAGGGGATGTCGGCGAGAAGCTGTTAGATCTAACACAGACCCCCCCCCCCAGTCAACCCATTCAGCCCTTTGGCTGTTAAGAGACATTCCTTTGGTTTCTTGTTCCTTCTGCATATTTTACTGCACTTCCGCTTTTTTGTGTAAGGAAAGAGTGGAAGAGAACACGAAAGGAGACATGGGGGCGGGATCTTTACGTGGCATCATCATGCACACTCCCCCCCACCCCCACCCCTGCCTCCAACCCCCCCCCCCTCCACACACACACCCAGAACTGCCACAGACCCGGCACATAGGTGGCACGGATCTGGCACAGAAACCCCCTCCCCATATGACCACATCATTTTAGCGCGATTGGGGGTCCTCACTCCTGCGTCACACTGTCGTGTCGAACTGTGTCACTTTGCAGCCAGGTTTATGTGAGACGGCTCCAGACACCTCCCTCTCACCTTTCTGCAGTTCTGAGCAAAGGCCCCCATTTCGCTTTGACAATGCTACACCGATACACTACCACCTCCACCTCCACCACAGCACACTGCACCACAGGCACAGCTGGGGGAGGTGCAGGAGGGGATGGTGGCTTGTGCGCATCACGCTTCCTCCTCCTTCTTCGGCATGCGGTAGCACATTGCAGGATACGTGTCGCGGCACGTAACATCACCCAGAACAGGCGTCAGCTTCGTCGGATTCTCCACCGCACTGTAGAAGACATGCTCATACTTGGCAGCCATCACTGTGGAGGTAAACAGCTTCAGGGCCCTCTCCCGCAGGTTCTTCCCCACCCGCTCTTTGAAATCCGGGTGGCGTTTGAAGAACATCACGGCACGCACCAGGTCCTCCTTGATTCCAAGCCCAAACGTCTGCCCGAAGGCGGCGTTGGGGATAGTCGTCTTGCTCGGAGGAAGCCCGGTTGCAATGATGGGTGTGGCGCTCAGAGCTGCCTCGATCATGACAGTGTTGAGCCCGTGGTGCTGCCAGTAGGGGTCGGCAAACACATCGATTGCGTTGTAAAACTTCGCCAGCTCGTCCTGCGAGAGCATCCCGATCATCACCACCTTCAGCCCCTTCGCCTTCAGCCGTTGGTACTTCTTCCCCTCGCCGCCGGAACCCGCAACCAGCAGCACGATGCTGCTGTCACGCGAGAGGACAACCTCCATCGCACGCGCAAGCTGCCCATGCCCCTTCTCCGGGGCAAGCCTGCCGCCACACCCGACAACGAAGCTCGAAGGGTCCACCCCGTGCCCGTTGAGGAAGGCGTGGCGCACCGACTTGTCAGGGCGGTAGTTCTCCTCGTTCACCCCGTTGTATACAAGGTGGACGCGCTCAGGAGGGATGAGATCTGTCGTGATGAGGTCGTCCCTCGCGCTGTCCGATATCACGATGTGGTGCGGCACGGTCTGCAGGGCGAACGTCTCGCTCGCGATGCTCTCCCCCAGAGACTTCAGGCGGTAGGCGTTGTCCTTGCTGGGCATCTTCCCCTTCAGCCTCCAGTTCTGAACAATCTGGTTCATCTCATTCCGGAACCAGTCCATCATCGAGCCGTGCCACGTCACGGCAAGCGGCACCCCCAGCTGATACGTGTTTGCCACCGCCGCCCAGCTCTCCGAATGCGCCACATCAAAACCCCCTATCTTTGCCGCAATCTCGTTATACTTCTTCAGAGTCGATTCATACCACTGCACAGAATACTGCGTGTTCTTGCTGGAGGGGCACTGAAAGACCGTCAGATCAGCCTCCTCCTTTGAGTGGACAACCGCCACCTTCAGCGTCTTGGGATGCACGGAGAAGTGATGGGGCCGCACTGCCCCGGGAGGGCCCGTCGTGAAGACAAACACCTTGTGCCCCAGAGAGGCGAGCCTTGAGTAGAGGTGCATCGCGTGGTACTGCATGCCGCCCTTGTTGTGTATTGGAGGGGGCCACAGCCGGGTGAAGCCTGCGATCTTTAGAGTGCCGCGCCGCTTCCGGATGTCCGCGGCAGCCATGGCGTCGTCGTAGTATGCCTCGAAGCGGCGCTTCTCGCGGTGGTAGAGTCTCTCCAGCTTGGCGAGGGTAATCTCGTCGTCATCGACGTCGCCACCCCCACCCCCACCACCCCCCTGCACACCCTGGCCCCCCTCAGATGATGATGCATCATCCGAGTCGGTGTCTTCGGTGTCGGCACTCGCCCTGCGTGTCCGCCTGGTGGTGGCAGGGGGGTTTTTCTGCAGGTCGGCCCTGCCGTCATCCCCTTGTTCTTCCTCCACCTCCAGCAGCGACCCGGCGTGCGCAGCTGGGCTGGGGGTGGGGTCGGAGGGCCGGTGTCTGCCGGCAGACGGCTTGGCCTGGAGGCAGGGGGTGCGTCCGAAGATCACATTCCCGTTGAGGATGAGGATGCAGACGCTGAGGGCGAGCCCGACGATGAATACGATGGGCACAGACACGCGCTGTCCCCTGCGCATCATGATGGGACAAGGGTGGGGTGCATGCCGCCCTGTGGGAGGTGGAGGTGGGGTATGGCAGTGAAGTGAAGTGAAGGGCAAGACGTGGCACAGAGCAGGGGTGGGTTGGGCGGGGGAAATGGGGGGGGGGGGGAAGGCGATTAAAATTCAGGACACGGGGGGGTCATCTTAACCCCCCACCCCCAGGTGGGTGGAGGTGGCGGGGGTGGCAGGGGCTGTGCATGGGTGGGGGTGTGGGGGGGCTATGAATCTCGTCAGCCCTAGTCCAGCACAGCCAGCAGGTGGAGGCCGGGAGTGCCGAGGAGGGCGACTTGGGTGGGATCGACAAACCAACCGAGACAGACTCTGGGGCTCGGGTGTCGTCAAACAGAGGCGGCATGAGACGGCATTATCACAGGAGAAGAGGGTCAAGGGCTGTGCATGGGGTGGGGGGTGTGGGGGGCCTCTGCATTGCATCTTGCGTCTCCGGCTCGTAGCTCGGAGGCCGTAGCTCGTCCCGATGAAGGGGAAGAGAGATAGACTGGAAAGCGAAGCTTTCCAAAAACGCGTCAGTAAATCAAAAAATAAGGGCGTGGAATGGCGTGGAAGGGTGTGGAAAAAGAACGGGGTGTGTGCTGTCGGCAGCAAGCCGCACAGCAAAAAAATATTGAATTGGTGAGGTTCCCCCGGGTACGACGCTTGCCCGTGGCGGGCGTAGCACACAGGGTTTTGTTGGAAGGCGGCACTGCGACTGCCCAGCAGCCACGGGCATGCACACAGAGCCCACACAGCGTCTGCAGATCACCACCCGAGGTCAGTCAAGGTCAACGGGCAGCAACACACAGCCGTGTGGGATCAGCGGTCGTCATGTGACGGTAATCTGTCCGTCCCGACCAGCACAGCCCGCAGGTGGGGGCAAGCAGCGCCCTTTTCCGTCTATCACACCTGAACGCCTCCCTCTGCGAAGACCGGGTCGCCAGCCGTGGCTGAGATTCGTGGGTGCCCACAAAGTAATCAGCAAACGGCAGGAGCAGCAACCACCAATAAAAATACCAGAAAACACAAACTCTGACAAACAAGAAGAGGAAAATAAGAAGGGAAAAGAAAATCTGGAAAATCAGAGCTTCCCCCACCCACCCACCTACCCACACACACACACACCACCCCGCATCCATGTCTATGCTGTTTGGCTGCGTCGCCGCGGGGGCACACCAGCCCGTGCCGTGTGGAAACCGTCTGATACCGCGGGGCATCAGGCGGCAGGCACATCGGCAGCGGCACCAGCGAGGTCGCGTACATGCGCCACCAGCCGCAACAGCAGAGAGCAGGGACGGGGGGGTGAGGGGAGCGGGGAGGGGACGCACGGAACCTGCACTGCAGAGCGCGACTAACGTCACACTTGGCAGTGGTGACAAATCACAAGGTCCAGAAAAGAGGTGGGGAGACGGAGAAAAGATAAGAGGTAAAGAGTGCGGTGACGCCCACGCACCGCGGGTGCGTGTTGGGTTCTTTGGCGTTCCGCTCACCGAGAGCTGTTCAGTATTGCAATGTGTGGTGGGAATTTGAAATTGATTTTCCCGTGTTTCAGTTTTCAGTTCAGTTTCAGGTTCCAGTTTTGCTTTTTCAGTTGTGAGGGTATCACTGAAATGGTGTCGTGTGCAAAAAAACACACCGCATGGCATGTTCTCGCGAAGGAATGCGATGCACAAGAAGAAGAGAGGAAATGCGCTAAAATCACATCAGCATGCTGCTGGGCTCTGCCAGAGCGCAGCAGGAACAAGAGTACAAGATGACTATTTCCGCTCCGATACCGCGGGCTACGGACCATGTGCCAAGTGCAGGGGGGCACAGGCGCCACACACAGCGAGTGTCCGTCTTACTGGACAGGGCGGAGCGCACGTGTGCCCAGTGCACCTAGCTGGGGCCGATAGCCAGCTGCATCACCTCATCCCCAGGCCTCAGAACAGGGCACAAAGAGGGGGCCCGCCCACCCACCCATATCCATGCGTGATCAACTCAACTCGCTGCGTTTCAGCTGCAGGTTGAGGAGGACACGAAGGGGGGGAGGGACAGAAGGATACAAAGAAATACAAAACTGCGCCAACCCAAAACACACGGCACGGTGCACCCATGGGAGGGCGTCGTGTCTGTGGCAGGCTGGCGGATAGCGGATGGTCGATAGAAGGTGTATGGTGTTGGATGGTCGGAGACGCCGTCGCAGCAATGAACTGAGGAGCACGCTGCGCGGGTGTGCGGCGGCGGCGGGGCCGCATGAGATCGATTGGGGGCAGATGATCAGTGGTAGCAGTTGTCCTGGATCTGCTGCCACGCCAGCTGGAAGTGCTTCGCAAACAGGGCCTTGTCGTTCATGAACTTGCGCACAATCGTGCGCAGGCGCATGTCATGACGCAGCACCATGTCGATGGGCAGCATCACGAAACGCAGACCGGGGCCTCCCTTGTACTGCAGGTCAGTCGACCAGCTCCGGGCCGTGTACGGTCCCCAAGCGCCCTTCTCAAGGTTGTAAAAATACTCGTTCCCGAACACGTAGTTGTTCGTCGTCCACTGCCCCTCGTTCCCGCTGATCTCCTTGTGCATCCCCCCCATGTTGTGGGCTCCGAGGAGGCTGACGATCTTGTACAACGCGTCCTTGTCGGTATCCAGCGAGATGCCCAGCTCCGCAAACTTGTCAAACAGGTACTGCAGCGTGTGCCGGTGGGGGAACCTGTCCTCGTTGATGCGCTTTGTGGGCATCCGGGTGTTGTCTGCGACGCACTGCTCCACCAGCTCCGACGCCTCGTAGTCGCGCCGCCCGGGCTTGAAGTGCAGCGACGGGCTCCCCATGTACTCGAGGGCTGTGTTCCCCGCCAGCTGGTACAGGTCTGCGTACGTCACGAAGGGGTGCGCCTTCTTCACCTTCTCGAGCTTTTCTGCCGCCACGTCCAGCCCCTTGTTCTCCCCCAGGTCGTGTTCGGGACCGCCAGGCCGCAGGCACCCACCCGCACCACCGCCAATCGGTTTCAGCGCAGGGTTGTACTGCGCCATCGCGTGCCACGCCATGCGCACCAGCAGCGGGCGGAAGGTGACCTCCTCCTCCTCGATCACCTCCACAATCGACTCCACCACAGGCTTGTACTCCTTAATCGCCTCCACCACGATCCCCTCCCCACAGGGTGTCAGGGGGCCGGTGGTGTACGGCCTGCCGCCGCCGTAGCCACCACCGTAGCCGCCGCCGCCGCCGTACTTGCCACCGTAGCCACCGCCATACTTTCCGCCGCCGTAGCCACCACCGTACTTGCCGCCACCGTAGCCACCCCCGTACTTGCTGTAGCCACCACCGTAGCCGCCACCACCGCCGTATTTGCCGTGGCCGCCGCCGTACTTGCCAGCACTGTAGCCGCCACCGCCACCGTACTTGCTGTAGCCGCCGCCGCCATAGCCGCCACCGTACTTGCCATAGCCGCCACCGCCACCGCCGCCGTAGCCGCCACCGCCACCGTACTTGCCAGCACTGTAGCCACCACCGCCATAGCCACCACGGCTGCCACCGTACTTGCTGGCACCGTAGCCGCCGCCGTAGCCACCACGCGACTTTGACTTCCGCCAGTACCCATCGCACGTCCCTGCCATCACAACTAGGACAAGCAGCGTGGTCAGCTTCATGGTGCGGTCTGGGCGCGTGTGTGTCAGTGTGAGGGTAAAACCTGCGTCGGAGCGTGGTGTGCGCGCATGGCAGCCCCCCTCCCACACCCCTTCACCTCCCCCATGTGCTGTCTTGGCAGAAGACTACCGGCGAGGGCATACGAGCAGGGTTGGGAGGGCAGCGGCGATGGTGGGGTGGGGGGTGGCTGGGGAACATGGCGGTGACCACCCCTGGGCGCCCGTCTCGCCCGACAGGGAAGATGACCTCCCCCTGCCCAGAACAAGAACCGCAGCAGACATGGAACCAGCCCACACTCGTCTTATCTACCCTCGAAAAAGACAATTGGTCGCAGTGGGAACAGGTGACAGCAGGGAACCCCTTGTCTTCTTGATCGGGCCTCTCTGCCCAAGCCCCAGAAACAATATTATAACGTCTATGAGGATACCAACCTCTCTTTCTACTGAAGGCGCTCTAAACTAACTTTTTCATCTACTCCCCCCCTCCCACATACACAGCCCCCATACCCCCCCCCCTGCTGGGCTATCTATATATCCGACCACCCCTCCTCATCACCCCTCGGTGCGGCGGGAGCGACGCTTCAAAACAGATCTGCTGTTGATAGCAGTGTTAGATGCATGTGAGCCCGGCACGTTGTATCTCCCGGTGGCATCCTCTCCGGAGAAGACAGGCTCCACGACACTCGACAGGATATCCGCAACAACGCCTGGGCAGGCTGTGGACGGCATCGGCGAGATGTCTGACAGCACGAGCTGAGGCTTTGCCTCGGCAGCACCACCACCGCCTTCCGCATCACAGCCAGCAGCCTCCCCGCTATGCTGTGCCTCCGCAAGCAGCACGAAGTCAAACACGAGCACCCCGAAGCAGAACATCGACACCGGGTGTGCCTCCTTCGAATGCGGCACGCTGTGCCTCACCGCCTGCAGCGCCGCCCCCACAAACGTCTCCACCCCATCCTTCACAGCACCCGTCACCAGCCCCGCAGGGGCGGGGCGCAGCGCTTCGGGAAGCAGCTGCTCCTCCCCGCCCCCCTCCGCCCCCTCCGCACCACCCTCAACCCAATAGCTCACCCTCGCCTCGAACCTGTGGGTCACCACCACGCAGGCCTTGAAGGGGGAGGCACCGGGCTGCCCCGAGAGGTCCTCCTGCACGACAAGAGCTCTCTCTGGGCGCTGCCGATACGCCTCTGCGACGCTGGCCAGCGTGCGGGATGAGGGGCGGGAGGAGGCACCGACACCCCACACCTTGTAGAGGCGCTGCTGCTGGGGTTGATGCTGCTGCAGGCTGCAGAAGGAGTCCTCCTCTTCACTGTAAGGCTGCAGCACCTCCCTCTCCTGAGCAGCGAGGGTATCGAGAAACCCCGCAACGCGGTGGCGGTGTGCGATGGAGCATGCAGGTGGGGCGGCAGCGCTCTCCTGCTGGAAGTGCGCAGCGGCGGCGGCGGCATCACTGCCGTCAAGCCTGACGGGACTCAGCTCCGCCACAGCCGGGATGACAAACGTCAGCGGGGTTGCGACCAGCACCCCGACACCCCCGGCTCCCCCCCCCGCGGCCACCACACTCGAGGGTAGAGGGGGAGCTGCCCCAGCCAGAGCGGCACTCTCTAGGAGATCCGCGAGGCGCCTGGCGTTGGGTTGGGCTGCCCAATAGGCCCCGGCAGCCTGCACCAGAGGCGGGGAGGAGGGCAGGGCGGCGGCGGAGCTGCTCCCGCATTGCCCGGTGGGGGTTTTGGAGGCTGGGTGTATGGAGTTGGGGTGGAAGATGGTGTGGATTGTCCTGGAGTGGAACACCGATTTGGAGGTGAGGAGGCGCATGTGGGAGTAGGCGTTGATCAGAACGGGGCGTGGCGGGCGGCGAGGGTAGAGGGATGCTGCAGGGGCAAGCGCAGCGGCGGTCGCCTCGTTTGACTTCGTGGTGTGCCGGATGAAGACATCGCTTTTCGACCAGTTTCGGATAATCTGCTCGGCGCTCACCCGATCCTCCAGGCACAGGTCGATGGTGGGGAGCTGACCGCCCCTGCTGCGCGCCGCTTCCGCCTCATTCTTCGCCTGAGCCACCCGCGACACATCTGACCACCCCCTCGCAACCAACGCCGCCAGGAGCGCCCCCATCGCACCTCCACCCCTCGGGGAAAGGTAGACACACCGACCAGCAGCAACACCCCCCTCCGCCGCCGCGCCTTCCCGCCGGTTCCCCTTCTTCCCGCTGCCTTGTGTGAGGTTTGGCGCCCCGCGGCCCTGCTGGCGGTTCCCATCGTTCCCTCCACCGGGGCAGTTCCCATCGACCCGGATCTCGACGAGCTGGCGGTGTGCCGCATCGCCTCGGCTCTGCCGGCGACGCGTGTCCCCCCCGGCACCAACACCCGCACTCTCCGAAACACTCCGCCGATGCGATGGGGGTGGGGGTTGGGGGGGTGCGGCGGTGGTGGTGGTGCTGCTGCTGCCTCCACCTCCTCCGGCATACCCAACACCACCACCACCGCCTCCGCCTCCATCTCTGGAGAGAAAGGCGGGGAGGGCAGGCTCGACGAACACAACATCCGGAACATCCGAAGGCGATGTGGACGCGGTTTTCGACCTCCGCATCGCAGAGAGGGTGGTGGGGTGGTGGGAGGAGGAGGAGGAGGAGGATGACGCTGCAGCTGCAGCAACCCTCACAGCACCCCCGCCACCACCACCACCACCACCCCCTGGAGAGCCACGCCTCCGCCTGCCTGAGGCAGGCGGCGGGGAGGTGGAGGTGGCGGAGCGGGAGCGATCTACAGCTGACGCATACACAGCTGCTGCTGAGACTGATGGGGGTTTCCCTGACAGACCACCACCACCCCCAGCTGGCCCAGCAGGCCCGCCTGCTATACGAGGGAGCGGGGCTGGCGCTGCCCCGCCACCTCCTCCGGCACAGCCGCCAGCGATGCCTGGGGCGGGCGGCTGCCTGCGGTGCAGGCCGGGGGCACTGCAGCCACCCCGAAGAAGGGAGTGGTGAGCCTGCTGCGAAGAAGGGGGTGATGGAGGGGATGCGGCTGCAGGGGTTCTCTGGAGGGATGCCCTTTGGGGGCTGAGGCTCCGGCTGAGGGTGGGGGGGGCGGCAGCGGCGCCGCCGCCGCCGCTGCAGCTCCGCCGCACCCCAGCCTCGGGGGCTGCCGGAGACAGCCGGGGTGGGGGGGAAAGCTGCAGGAGCTGGGCTGGCAAACACCCGCTGATGTCGACAACATCACCCATTGCCCCACCACCACCACCACCACCACCACCTGCACCCCCGCCGCCGGCGGGGGGCAGGGGCATGCAGAGAGATGGAGGTGGGGACGGGACAGGTGCCGCACCCCCCCACGCACCTGCGGGGCCTATGCCACTGGAACCGCTTGTGGCGGGGTGGCGGTGTGCTGCCGCGCGGCGTGGGGGCGTGGTGGCTGCAGAGGCAGCAGCGGCAGAGGCAACAGCCCCATCGGGGCAGGGGTGGCAGGCGCCAGGCGGTGTTGGCGTGAGGTGTGTCTGTTTCCCCCGCGCCTTTCCCTGCGCCGCGGCAGCCCCGGGGGAAAAATGCCCGGCTGGGGAGGTGGGGGCGGGTGCTGCCTCACCGAGCCCCCCTCCGCAGGCCAGCTGCCACGCAAGCCCCCTCCACCACTCCACGACCCCCACCACCAGGAAGTGCCTCGGGTCGACGCTGAGGAGCACCGGGGCTCTGGAGCCCCACACTTCCCACCAGAGGCAGAGCGAGTCCAGCAGGGCGCACAGTACAGCAGCCCCACTCCGGAACCCCTCGGGGGAACCCACCCCTGGGGCACGGCTGGGCGAAACCGCAGCCCCTCCTCCTAAAGGCGGTGTGCAGCTCCCACTGGCTTCCGCCTCCGCCTCCACCTCCTCTGACACCTCCTTTGCCGCCCCACCTGAGGAGGGCTGCATCGCAGAGGCGGTTGCAGAGATGAGGATCTTCGCAGCGGCAGAGGCGGCAGACACCCCCAGGGCTGCGAGGCGGAGGGGGAGTGGCGGCGCCGCTGACATGCACATGATGAGTGCCGGGAGTGCCTCGGGGGAGCCGAGCGCCGGGAGGCAGACCGTCGCTGCGAAGGGGGTGCGGTGTGGGGGTGTCGGCGGAGGTGGGGGCGGTGCGCTGCTGCGGAGGGGTGTGCCGTCGAGGAGTGCGATGGCAACGCCTGAGCTGGCGAAGGTCCGGAGGCGGGTGGAGTAGCTCCCGACGCTGCTGCGGAGGATGGCGGAGTCGATGCAGAGGACAGTCAGGTCGTCGGGAATTTCCTCGGGGAGGCCCTTCCCCCCCATGCTGAAGACCTGGATGTTTGGAGGTGCTGGCGTGCTGCTGCTGCATGCCGCAACAACCGCTTCAGCGCCATGCTCCTCCATGCACGCAACCTCGACCCTCCACCCAAGCCTGAGGAATGGTGTAATGGCTTCCACCCCCACAGCCCCCGCCGCCGACTTGAGGACGAACAATGCGGCGAAGGGCTGCGGGCGGGAGGTGGAGGACCCGCCGTCGACCCCATCGAGGCAGGAGACGCAGGCGCGTGCGGTGCGGTGGGCGCGGAGCTTGCCGCGCCACAGCAGGGTGCATAGGAGGGCCAGGAGGGCGCAGCCTGCGAGCCACATGTGTGTGGGGGGTGGGGGGGTGTGGGAACTGAATGTAGTCCCCACGCCCCGAGGCCCCCGGTCCTGTGGTGGGGGGTGTGGTTGGGGTGGTGGGGTGGGAGAGGAGGGGGAGGGGGGGAGAAGTTATCTGCCTGTGAACAGAGGGGTTCTGGAGGGGGTGGAGGAAGCCGGGGTGGGGGTGGGGGGGGTGGGGTTTCCTCGCGCACGCGCGCTCTCTCTATATATCTCTCTCCTGTTCCCATCCGCCCTTTTCTTCTTATACCGGTATTCTGTATATCTTCGTTCACTTTCTCTAACCAGAACTGAAAAAAAAAAGAGTCAAAAAAAAAGGATGAAAGCCTCACCCAACCCAACCCCATACATACACACACAGGGTGGAGTGGCGGGCACAACAACATGGCATCACACAGCTGGGAGAAGGTGTTGGCGGGCCTCTGTTGCACCTCGTTTGCACACACCGCCTGCCCCACGACCCACACATTACACAAGGCCGTTCGCTAACTGGAGGTCACGCGTGCTCTTGGTGCGGTCTCCACTGTCATACAGACACAGATTAATATTGCTTGGTTCATGCAGGCCGCACCGAGCGCACTCTGGTGCTACCTCGGCATGAACACAAAAACCCGACACCTGCTGACCCACGTTCATTCGAATCGATATATCCCGAGAGGTGGGGATGGCGAGAGAAAAGGGGGGAAATGCCCTTCCGGCAAGGTTACCAAGTGGATGGTGGGTGGTGGTGGGGGGGTTCTGCGTCCAAACGTTGGCCATGCCATGCCATGCCATGCAGCCCTCCCTCCCCCCACCCCCCACCCCACCTTTTTCAAACTCAGGTTGGGACAGAGGGACGTATAGACTCCTGCAGCGAGCATGGTACCCTTATTGTCTGGCGCATAGTAACGAGCGGGATGCGATCCCTCTGTCACCACTGGCATGCCGCTCTGTGGACTGTTCCTACGAACACCCATAAGAGGAACACCCCACCTCCCCTACGCCTGGAGACCGGATGGGCGCCACAAGCAGCACCACGATCAGGCTCGGCGGATGGGGATTGGTTTCACACGCACATCCTCCCTCAAGCTGCAGCGGCGGGCACCTTGTTGTGGGCTTTCTACCCCCCCGCACTCCCCACCCCCGCGCGACACATCCACTCCCTTCCGAAAACAACAAAAAAGTGGCGGAGAAAAACTGCACCGAGCAGACAAGCGCCATCCCAACTCCACCCCCCCCCCATCCCCCCCGGCGATACCCCCCTGCTCCTGATGCGATCTCCGTTGCACAGTAGTACAGAACACGCACGCACGCACACACCCCAGGGGAGGCGGTGCGGTGGTGTCTTCCATTTCATGAACCTGAGAAGAACAAGCAGCACCCCCCCCGGTGTGGCTTGTGGCGTGACGCCCACACCGCAGGGGGCGTATGAGAGATAAAGACGCGTTCGCTGTTGGATACACCACGCGGTTTTTGCAGGGGGGGGGGGGTGTGGGGTGCACGGTGGGATCTTGTAAATTTTACATGTAAAAATACCGATTTTTACATGTATTATACATGTATAATACTTGCATGTCAACTATTATACATGTATAATACATGTATATGCCTGAAATATACATGTAAAATACATGTATATCAAGCAAAAATACATGTATAATAGTTGCATGTCAACTATTATACATGTATTTTTACTTGATATACATGTATTTTACATGTATATTTCATGCATTTACATGTATTTTACATGTATAATACTTGTCATGCAAGTATTATACATGTAAAATACTTGCACGACAAGTAAAATACATGTATAATACTTGCATGACAAGTAAAATACTTGCATGCAAGTAAAATACATGTATTTTACTTGCATGCAAGTATTTTACTTGTCATGCAAGTATTTTACATGTATAATACTTGCATGACAAGTATTATACATGTAAAATACATGTAAATGCATGAAATATACATGTAAAATACATGTACCGTAAACGGAAAAAGGGTGGACCGTAAAAATGTTCCAAGTTCCCAAAAAAAGGCCAAACGTTCCATCTTTTTTACGGTCCACCATTTATTGGGACTGAATATGGAAAAGACAATGCGATTTTCGCCCGCGGGCTGGTGGGTTGCGGGGCGCGGACTGCGGCCTCCACGCCGCAGACACCCACACGTAGGCCTCCCGACCTCCCAGCTTTGGACCCTCCCTCCACCACCGCAACCAACACCAGCAAGAGAAGCAAGTCCTCCCTGCGTGTGGAAAAGGCACGATCACCACCACTCACCTCGAGACTCACCCACCACCACACCTCGAGAAGTGTAGTACCATGCAAGGAGCATTCCGGTAGAAGTAAAAGTAGAACCTGCTGCACGAGCCCACAAAAGCAGCCACAGTACGGCAGGGCGCGCAGACAGAAGCTGATACCACCGGGCTCCCTCCAGAGGTAAATTCGTGAATCAGTGCCCGAAAAATTCAGGGAAATCGTACTCCTTTAGTGTAGTACACCCTGCAGTAACTGTGGGAGAACAGTTCCCGGACGATGGTGAGCGCACACTCTGTGCTGAGGCCCTGTGGTGTTAATCCTGCAGCTTCAGTCGTACGATTTCCTTGGTTCCTTCGCGACTTCGTCGCGAAGGAACTCGTAAAAGAAACCGCCAAGTCCACTATCCCAACCGTAAAATAGGTGGACCGTAAAAATGTTCCAAGTTCCGGAAAAATCCCATTTGTTCCATCTTTTTTACGGTCCACCTATAGTACGGTTCACCTTTATTACGGTCCACAATATTTCCGTTTACGGTACATGTATTTTTACTTGATATACCGTAAACGGAAATATTGTGGACCGTAATAAAGGTGAACCGTACTATAGGTGGACCGTAAAAAAGATGGAACAAATGGGATTTTTCCGGAACTTGGAACATTTTTACGGTCCACCTATTTTACGGTTGGGATCGTGGACTTGGCGGTTTTTTTTACGAGTTCCTTCGCGACGAAGTCGCGAAGGAACCAAGGAAATCGTACGACTGAAGCTGCAGGATTAACACCACAGGGCCTCAGCACAGAGTGTGCGCTCACCATCGTCCGGGAACTGTTCTCCCACAGTTACTGCAGGGTGTACTACACTAAAGGAGTACGATTTCCCTGAATTTTCCGGGCACTGATTCACGAATTTACATCTGGAGGGAGCCCGGTGGTCTCAGCTTCTGTCTGCGCGCCCTGCCGTACTGTGGCTGCTTTTGTGGGCTCGTGCAGCAGGTTCTACTTTTACTTCTACCGGAATGCTCCTTGCATGGTACTACACTTCTCGAGGTGTGGTGGTGGGTGAGTCTCGAGGTGAGTGGTGGTGATCGTGCTTTTTCCACACACAGGGAAGACTTGCTTCTCTTGCTGGTGTTGGTTGCGGTGGTGGAGGGAGGGTCCAAAGCTGGGAGGTCGGGAGGCCTACGTGTGGGTGTCTGCGGCGTGGAGGCCGCAGTCCGCGCCCCGCAACCCACCAGCCCGCGGGCGAAAAACGCATTGTCTTTTCCATATTCAGTCCCAATAAATGGTGGACCGTAAAAAAGATGGAACGTTTGGCCTTTTTTTGGGAACTTGGAACATTTTTACGGTCCACCCTTTTTCCGTTTACGGTACATGTATTTTACATGTATATTTCAGGCATATACATGTATTATACATGTATAATAGTTGACATGCAAGTATTATACATGTATAATACATGTAAAAATCAGTATTTTTACATGTAAAATTTACAAGATCCCACCGTGTGGGGAACAAGGGCGCACAGGGCAGAGGCAGAGCGAGGGGCGGGTTGGGTGGGGGCGGGGGGTGTGGGGAGGGGCTGTTGTGTGTGCGGTATGCACGGAAGGGAAGAATCCCGACACATGTGTGATGCCCGGATCAGCACCAACCCACGCACAACACACATATACCTCCCACCTGCCCCCCCCCCCCCCTAGGGCGGGTCGAAAGCCTGTCCCAAAATGGGGTTTTTCGACGTAGCAGCCGCGGCCCTCTATTTGACCTTCTGACCCCCCAGAACCCACCATACCCCGGTTTTTGGGCCCTAGGAGTCCGATTTTCGGGCTCCCGAGCCCCGGAAAGTCGATTTTTGATGATGTCAAAATTTTGTTCCCTATACTGCACCTCCGGGTCACGCACGGGTTCGCCAGTCCACTATCAGCCCATGTGCAGGCCCACTTTCTCGACCTCCTCCACCCCTTCCTCCCCTGCGTCCTCAAGACCCTCCATAGGTGCCAATCCTGCATCTTTCGACCCTCTTCCCGCTCCAGCGTCGCACCAAACTGTTGAATGCGGGCAGCCACCATCTCCTTCTCTGTATACACTGCCAGATCATGCAAAGATGCATACTGATGCAGAGTGGGAACCGTCATCAACTTGCACAGTGTGCGGTGCTTGGCTGCAAGGGACAGGCGGCACAACTGGCCACTGCTCCGACACTGAGATGCTGGTCTGGCCAACGAACTCTTTGTAAGTTGAAAGGTCTCCTCTGTCGGGAGGGGGGTTTGCGAACCAACCCTCACGACTTGCTCATGGCTTGCTGAGCAGGGCGTGCAATGACTTTCTGATTATTCAGGACGTGCATTCGAAGCCCGCGCACTTCTTCTGTGAAATGGTTGTTGCGAGAGTTGCACTGTGTGATTCCTTGATCCTCTTCCTCGCCTCAGCGTACGGAGGACGCTTGAATGTCCCGAGCATATCCTTCGCAGCGTCTTTAGCCAGTTCCGCGCACTCGTCATTTACATAAGGCGCGTGCAGCATAAATACCCGGACACTGTTCTGAGACCAGGTCCCACAGGACCCTGGTCTTGAGCGCCAGAAGAGAACCTTGATGATAAGCTCGGGCTCTGCGTTGCAGCTGGGTACTCGCTGCGCTCTTCCACCTCCCTTGACTGTCTGCATCCACAGGAGAAATGCTTCGCAGATAACGGCAGCAGTGGCAAGTGTTTAGTCGGGACAGTTTACCTGCCTTGCATTCTAAGAGAGCATTCTCATGAGGGCATCAACACTAATGCATCACTGTCGGCTATGATGACATCCTCCCTGTTCCTGGCAGCTCCGAGTTCAATAGCAGGCCACCCAACGACTGTGTCAGATGGCAGTATTCGATGGCATCTTCTCACTGTCCGAATCGTTGGGATACGACGTTGTTTGTGGCGCGGATGAGCGGTTGCATCAGAAAATCACAGCCGCAGGATGGTGTGCGCTCGGACGTCCCAGGATGAGAGTGTTTTACTATCTGCCCGTGGCAGGCGTCCGTGCCATGACCCGGAGGTGCAGTATAGGGAACGGAAAAATTGACATCATCAAAAATCGACTTTCCGGGGCTCGGGAGCCCGAAAATCGGACTCCTAGGGCCCAAAAACCGGGGTATGGTGGGTTCTGGGGGGTCAGAAGGTCAAATAGAGGGCCGCGGCTGCTATGTCGAAAAACACCATTTTGGGACAAAAAACGGGGCTTTCGACCCCCCCTACCCCCCCCCCCCCTTACCCCGTGCCTTGCTTGGTTGCCATCCCGACAGTTTGTCACAAAAAATCGGACTCCGCTTTTGATTTTCACGGCAGACATCCAAGCTCAAGCTCTGGACTACCTTTTGTCGAGCGGCACATTCTGTGTTTGAAAGCTGTGATTGTAGGGAGGGGGCCTGTGATAAGGCCAATCCGAAGGCTTGTATAGACGTAGGATTTTTCCTTCGTCACTCCGCTAACCTCGCTAAAACACACTATCCGCTCGCTAACCCCCCTCCCCCTCCGACAGAATAAGACCACCCCACACCCACACCCCCCAAAATCAGATCCCGACCCCAACCCCGTACCCCACCCCCCGCTCAGAGGGCCATCTTGCACCTATTCCTGACGGAGTGGGTGTAGTGCAACAGGACCGGGGGCCGCAGCCGCCACGACCACAGCACGGACGACATATACCGAACCTCGGAGGAGGGCCGCATGGAGGGGTGCTGGGAGGGGGGCGCCTGGCGGAGGAGCAGGTCGAGGGCGACCTGGTCATCTCTCCGGGCTGTGGGGACCTCCCGGCAGGTCCGCTCCC
The DNA here is from genome assembly GCA_963210315.1 of Rhynchopus euleeides. NCBI lineage: Eukaryota > Euglenozoa > Diplonemea > Diplonemida > Diplonemidae > Rhynchopus > Rhynchopus euleeides. The sequence goes on along the minus strand of OY723306.1, from coordinate 1,011,015 downwards.
AGCTGCTGAGGAAGGAGGCGACGGAGGTGCTCCTTGCGGTGCCGCTGGGGGCGTTCACCCAGACGAGCCCTGCGTTGAATTTGTTGCACTCCAGGCAGATGTTGTCGGGGTACATCGAAAGGGCGGCCGGCTCTGACAGCTCGGAGACACACCTCACCGGGACGATGTCCGCATCGACGTACATCACACGCCCCTCATTCAGCGCGAGGCTCCCTATCGCCTTCACCTTGTCACACCACAGCGATGCCCCATCCGACACCGAGAAGTTGGTGATAAAGTCAATCCCCAGCGACGCCGGGCATGCGGAACCCACCTTGTCTGTGAGGATCGCGGCACGGCCTCTCCACCCCGCCGCCCGCCATCGCGCCAGGCTCCTGCAGTGCGCACCCACGCTGCAGTTGTGGAGGCAGATGCTGAGGAGGAGGTGGCCCTCAAAGGCGGGGCTGCAGGTGCCGGAGGGGCTGACGCTGTGGAGGTGCTCCTGCGATTCCCAGTCCGGGAGGGGCTCGCAGGCGTAGGCGAAGGAGGCGTAGACGGTGTATGCGGTGGCGTATGCCAGGGCGGCGCAGAGGAGGACGGGGAGGGGCGGGAGGCGGAGGCAGGTGGTGCCCTGCTTCTTGCAGCGCTCACCGGCTGCCCAGAGCCCGGCACTGGCCTCGTGTCCCCATCCCTCCGGCAGAGGTGTCCTGCTGCCCCGCCGGCAGGCCCCCTCAGGGGCAGGCAGGGGGGGCAGAATGGTCCGTCCCTCCGCCACGCCTGGGGGTGGAGGTGGAGGTGTTGGGATGGGGTGGGTGTGTGGAGGTGGATAGGTGAGGTGGCCAACGCATCGAATAGGGAAGAGGGAATCAAAGGCACGGTTGGTTCCGGCTACGCTTTTCTCACTCGGTGCAACTTGCGGAAAAGGCGAGGGGTGGGAAGCCCTGCAGCAGGGAGGGGAAGGGGTAGTAGGGGTGGGGGTGGGGGGGGACGCGCGCACCCTCTCCATTTGATTCGCGGGGTGTCCTTCTGAACAACGATCGAGACACTTCGGGTGGGGGGGTTGGGGGTTGGGGGTGACGGGGGGGAGGGGAGAGAACAAACACTTATAATATTCACAACCATTACACAGGACACAGGCAGAGAGACGCATGTTGCAACCTCTCGCACAGTGACACACTACTGCCTGTACCGACGTCGGGAAGGGGTGGGGGCGGGATGGGGATAAAGACCTTCCGCCCTGCGTATCCAGAACTGTGCCCAGCCCGACACCTGCAATAGGGTTCGCAGCTGGAGGGGGGTGGGAGGCTTAGGCCACTTTATACTTCAGCAGTTCTTCCGCACCCCTGCAGCAGAGCAGGCCACACCGCCACATCACCCTCCCCTCGCCTCCCTATCGGTGCACAAAACAAAGCATGCACTACTCACACTTGACGTTGATTGGGGCGATTTTTTTTCTGTTTCTTCACTGTGGCAGGTGCCGCGGAGCTCCCTCCTCCTCCCGACGGAACCCGCCATCCCACCCACCCACCGCAAGGCGGTGTGTTGGCCGTTTCAGCAGGGGGGAGGGGGTGGTGGCTTCGCCTAAGGCAGTGGCAGAGGCGCCTTTTTCTCCGCGTGTATCCTTTTCGAACAGCTTCACACAACTCACACATCCTCCGTCGGGCGGCACGGCCTGTGGGGGATGTGCGCGGTCTGCGTTTCGAAGGAAAACCTCACTTACGAACGATACAGAACAAGTACAGTACAAACTATGGGGAGCGCTCCCTGCGCCCCCCCCCCCCCGATGGATCAATGGGAGAAAGGTCTGCCCCTGGGGGGCACACCTTTCTCCTCCCCCACACTATCATCGCCACCCTCGCAGCCACCTCCCTTAGGCAGGTGTGGGTGGTGGGGTTTTGACTTTTTCCACCATTGCCAACACCATCAGCATTACCACCCACTACCCACCACTCCACGGCACAGCCGCAAGTGAAAGGACTGCTGCCCTATTTTTTGGGGGAAAGTGTCGGGTTGAGAAGTGTCAGCTTTTTTTTAAAACCCTTTTTTGGGGTAGCAAAGCTCGCACACATACGTATCCCTCACCCATCTCCTCCGCAACTCCAGGCCTACAGCAAAGGCCGCCAACTCTCTAAACACACGCTCGGGATATGCTGGGGCGCATATAACAACGGAGATCACACGTGACAGCATCCGGGATGTTGCTACGCATCACACAGATGAGGGGGGTGGGGTGGCCGGGGGCACGGAGGGCTGAAAATTCAGACATAACAAACAGAGGCGGAGGGGTGAGAGAGAGGGGTGCGAGTATTTTCGTTTCGGGGATATTCACACTATAAGCATACGAGAGAGAGAGAGAGAGAGAGAGGGAGAGGGGGAGCAGGGCGTCACACAGATAAGGGGGTGGCGTGAAGGGCTTCTTCCCTCGACTTGAAAGGGAGACATAATCGTTTGATTTCCCCCTCCCCCCAGATCGGCGTTCTGCGTCGGGGGGGGCAGGGGGTGGGGGTGGGTGGGGGGTGCGGGAGAAACGACACTCCCACCTCACCCCCACCCCCCTCCACCCCCCCCCGCCTTATCCTGATCACCCCTCCCTCCCTCATTCCCCCAGACAAAGACACGCGTTGAGTTGCTTTTGGAGGACTGCCTCCAAAGCGCACAGTATGCCGCTTTTGGATTTGTCACACAGTGAAGTGAAGGCGGTAGGGGCGGGGCTGGAGGGGGGATTGAGGGGAGGGTAGCTGAATGTACACCGTGGAAGTGCGGTGGGTGGGTTGAGGGGGGGGGGAGGGTGGGCGCACCCCTCGCTAGCAACAAAAAGAGGGAGAAAAGGGTTTATACAGTTTGGGTCAGTCTCGCCCACACCTCTCTACCCACCGACCCCGACCCCCACCCCCACCCCACCCCACCCTGGTCCTCTCCTCTGAGAGTAGCTTTCATATCACATCACAAAAGACTTCATCACCAACGCGAAGTCCTTGTTGTTGTAGTCCTGGTTGTTCGTGTTGATCTAGATGTGTAAGGCACGGATGCGGGACTCTCCCGAGGGGAAGGCGACCTGCTCGGCGTATTGCTCCGAGTCTGCCTCCGCGCCATCCTCCCCCTGAAATTCGCCTGGATCTTCGTCGCCGCCTCATCCTCCTCCTTCTTCTCCTGCACCTGCTTCCTCGCAAGCTTCCCCCTGAAGCTCGCCTGGATCTTCGTCGCCGCCTCCTCCTCCTCCTTCTTCTCCTGCGCCTGCCTCCGCGCCATCCTCCCCCTGAAATTCGCCTGAATCTTCGTCGCCGCCCCGTCCTCCTCCTTCTTCTCCTGCGCCTGCTTCCTCGCAAGCTTCCCCCTGAAATTCGCCTGGATCTTCGTCGCCGCCTCATCCTCCGGCGAAGGCGATCTCTCCGGTGCATAGTGAGGCGACTTCTTCGTCTGCCTCCGCGATCTCACCGAAGGCGGAGTCCTCGACCTCCCCCGCGCCCCACTCCTGTTTGACGCAGGCGTGTGGTGATGCACTGGAGAAGCGGACTGATCTTGCGTCTGCTGGTAATACGTGTGGAACGGAGTCTGCCTTGAAGGAGGAGACGTCGGACGCGGGCAGATCACCCTCCCACACACATTCCGCGATCCCCTGTCGGACGGCGGGGTCTTCGCAGGGGTCAGCGGTGTCCCGCGCAGCCGCACATCCTGCGAGAACGGCTCCGGAGGTGGCCGCTCCACCCCTCTCTGCCTGAAGGAGGACCCGCTGTGGTGCTGCGCCCCGTCGTAGTCTGCGGTAACCCGCTGCTTCTCCACCTCCCCCGAGGGGGCAAACACGATGATCTCCTTCACAGAGAGGAACCCGCTTGCAGGGCACTTCCACGTCACCCTCACCGGGCCCTCCTCCGCGGTGTTGATGCTGACAATGGAGAGGTTCGACGGGTTTGTCAGCCGGTTCACCATCCAGTTGACGTACTTCCGGATCCCCTTCTCCCCGCGGTACTCCGTGAGAAGCCCCTCGTTCTTCACCGTCAGCTGCACGTTGGAGGAGAGGGTGTAGTGCCTGTTCAGCAACCCCTGGGTGTCGCGGGCCCTCAGGAGGTTGAAATAGCTCATCCACGCCTCTGCCGGCTGCATCACCTCGGAGAACTTCGCAGGCGAGCCCTGCGGGGGATACCCCCTCGCTTGCTGCCGTTCCTCCTCATACTCCCGCATAAAGCTCCCATCAGACCTGGGAGACAGCGCCCCCTGCCCTGCCCCAGGGGAATGATCGCTGTGCCGAGGCGTCTGCGGGCTCTTCGGAGTGGAGTAGCCACTGCCCCCAACAGGGCGTCCTGCATAAACCCCCCTGCCGCTGTAGCCACCCCCGCCGTTGGAGTGGTCGTGGGGGGTATGCTGGCTGCTGTGACCCCTGGGGGAGGCGTTGGAGGAAGCTGCGTAGCCCTGCCCCACGCCCTCGCCTGACTCGGAGTGGGAGTAGAAGGCGGCATGCGTTGCGTTGTCCGCGAGGGGGCATGCCCCGGTGTCGTAGAATTTCGGGCAGGGGTGGGTGTAGCGGTCGAGGTGGGTGCGCTCCCCGACATAGGGGCACATCATCCCGTTGACACACTGGGGGCGGGGTGCGTCGGAGGCGATGCGGTGCCTGCATTGGTCAACCATGTCAGACGGGAGAGGTTTACCAAGGGTGGCCTCGATGAGTGTGATCGCCTCATCGCACGACGGGAGGGCGAGTGCCTCCTGCACATCGCGCACGACGTGCGGCAGCCCCGTCGGCTCCTCCCAGTGGCGGTGAACCGCTGCGAGTATCACATCCCGCTGGGGTGTCGCGCTAGCCGGGGGTGCTGCCGCAGCAGGCGGGGCCTGCTGGAGGTGCTGCTGATGCGGCCTGCCACCCCTGGTGGCGAACGCCGGAGGGCTGTGCGGCACAGCCGGGGGGCTGAGCTGGCTGGGCACGGAGCTGTGGGATCTGATGGGGGAGATGCTGCGCTGGAAGGCACCCGCCGTGGCGCTCTGCGCGTAGGATGCGGGGCTCAAAGGGCTGACAGACCCGCGGTACCCCGAGTAGGGGCTGTCGTAGGGTGGGCTGTACGGCGCGCCATAGCCGTACATTGTGTGGTGGGGGGGCACCTGGGGTGGTCGGGTGTGTTGTGTGGTGGTGGGAGTTTCCAATGTGAAAATAGACGTGACAAAGAAACAATGTGAAGAACCAAACACACGGCAGTGTCGCGACGCATCATTACGGCGCGTGGGGCGTGTTTGCTAGATCTCCGTCTGGGAGGGGGGTTGGGGGGAGATTGGGGAGGGGGGAGCGTGGTGATACGTCTTATCAGAGGCTCAGCAAGGTGGCAGGCCTGTTGTTGCATGCGAGATCTTTACCAGAAAATTTCTGTGGACAAGCGGCATCGCTGCAGGGGGGGGGGACGCCACTTTTGTTTGTCCAGAAATGCCCACGCGGGGTGGGGGTGGGCGGGGGAGGTGGTGGGGCGGAAAGGAAGGATGAGAGGAAATGTACAGGAAAAAAAATATATGGGAAACAGATAGCGTAGATCACACGGGTGGAATCCCTCCCCTCCCCTGGGGGGGTATAGAGGTGTGGTTGCGGTTTGAACAGCGCAGCAGGATGGGGACCCTGACCAGCCGCACCTGCAATCTATCCGCCTGCAAGCGTGGGGGGGTTGGGGGGTTGGGGAAGGTATGTGTAAGCTTGCGAGATACAAAAAAAAAGGCAACCGGCCGCTCTGCGTGCCAAACTGGATCTATCATGTCTTTCTCTCCGGCGCTGCGTCGCCTCACACAAGCTGCTCCCAGAGAAAGAGAAAGAGAAAGAGAGAGAGAGAAGAGGCATGTGGCACAAGTTGCATAAATGTGTATGTTGTATCAGAGCAAATACCCCCCTCCCACACACACCACACACACTCCCGCCCTGGAACCCCTCCCGATTTGAAGGATATTGGAACAATTTGTCAGTAGAAAAGGGTGGGGGGAGGGAGGGGAGGGAAGGGAGGGAAGGGAAGGAAGGGAAAGGGATACAAGCCAAAGGGTATACAATAATAGACTACACCGCGCAGACAAGAGGGAAGTTCTGCTGAGATTGGAAACAACAACAACGCAAAAAAATGCCCCCCCCCCCCCTCCCCCATACCCCCGCCCCGTGTGTCACCCACTCACCGAGTCTCCCCAGCCCCCTCCCCATATGCGTGCCGGTTTGCCGATTTTTTTGTTGTCAAAAAAAGCCCTCTCACAGACACTGTGAGAGCATTGTCGTTAGATAGGCTACCGCACAAAACCTGTTGTATTTACCTTCCCTCCCACCCCCCCCCCTCCCCACTCCCGGCACAGCATACGCGTTAAATATTCTTCTGTTTTAGCGTAGGGCGAGCCGACCCGGGGAGTAGCATTCCGCTGCTGCCTCCTCCACCGGCCCCTCCCCTCTCACTGATGCCGATGGCGCCGCCTGCTTTCAGACCGCACAATCTCCTTATGCCTGTGATACGCCATCAGCTCCGCAGGGTTCACCACCCCACCCGAATCCCGCTTCGTCGCCGTCGGGCCAAGGCTGTAACCCCCACCACCGCCGCCACCGCCCCCACCACCACCCACCCCTCCTGGACTCGCCTGGAAGGACTGGGTTATGCTGAAGACACCACTGCCGCCGCCTCCTCCCCCATCTCGCTCCCCGCCACCTCTCGCTGGAGGGAAGCCGAGGGAAGACGGGCGGCCCCCCGCGGGTCGGCGCGGGGGTGTGATTCTCGCAAGATCACTCCGCACCCGGGGCATGGTGTGGATGAGGTCGGTGGGGTGGGATGGGGCCGCGTCCGTCTCCCAGGGAACCGCCACGGAGGGCCCCGAGGCGCCAACATCGTCATGCGCAGGCTCGATACCCTGCATCCAGGCGGTGTCGGAAACAAACGTCGCAGAGGCAGGGGGTGTCCCGCTGGCCTCCCCCGAGGGGTCCGCGGCAGCCCCTCCGCCGTCCGCCTCTGCCTCTCCAGATCCGTACCCCATGTCCTCCTCTCCGAACCCCCGAGGGTAGTACTCCCGGTGGGCGCTGTGACTGACGGACTTCTTCGCCCTCCGCACACCTCGGCTCCCCCCTGCTGTGAAGGCGTGGTGCCTCACACCGCCACCGCCACCACCACCTCCTCCTCCTCCGCTCCGCCCACCCGACACCGCCCGCCGCGCGCTGCGTCTCTCCCTCCTCATCGAGAGGCGGCGCAGCAACTCCTCCTCCAAAGCGCTGTCATACGCATCATCCCCCCCCCCCTCCCCTCCCCCATCGGGGGACCCCAGAAGGCCGAGGTGGGAGTGCTGCTGTGTAGGGCTGAGGCTCCGGCTCCCACCCCGGGCTAACGACGCACCTCCCAGCCAGGAAGGGGTGTCGCCGTGAAGGGTGGGGTCGGCGTGGTGGTGCGGTGCGCTGTGAACACCTCCCCCGCCACCCCCGCCGTCGAGAAGGGACAGGGCTTCCGTGAGGTATCGGGAGGGGTTGCCTGAGCCCCCCCCTCCTCCCCCTCCACCCCCGCTGCGATAATCCGCCCCTCCGTGCAGCGGCTGCAGATGTGGCGCGGCGTGGTGCATCCTGCCCCTCTTCCCACCCGACGTGTGGCTGTCGTTAAAAACCTTCTCCAGAGGAGCGTAGAACTCCGGGTCTCCCCACGAAGGCCCACCTGCAGGCGGTGCAGGAGCACCTCTGTGCACCTTCGGTGGAGGTGGAGGCGGTGGAACAGGTGGTCCCTGATACGGCAGGGCATGCTGGGTGTGGGGTGGTGGCGGCGGCGGCAGGCTCGCTGGATACACCCCTCCTGCAGCGACAAGGTTTTCCAGGGGTGAGGGCATGCCCGCCACGCCGAGGCCCTGGGGTGAAGCCGGGTGGTGGTGAAAGGGCAGGGTGGCGGCGGGGGCGCGGTGGTGCGCCTGGGGTGTTGTGGCGGTGCGGTGCCCCGTTGCCAGCCCGGAGGGGTTCGGGGGCGGGGCGCCCGTCGCGATGGCGGCTGCATCCTCATGGTGCTGTGTGTGCATCGCACGGTTCTGCGACAGCATCTGCAGGGTCTTCAGCTGGAAGTCCTGCTGCTGGACCTGCAGCATGTGGATCTGCTCCTGCAGGTCTGTCACCTGCGGGCCCTGTGCGTGCTGCTCCTGCTGCTGCAGCTCAGGCTGCGCTGCTGGGGGTGGAGGCGGCGGCGGCGGCGGTGGCGGCGGCTCTGCCGCCGCCTGCATCTCAGGCCTGATGGCCCCCGCGACCTGAGCCTGCAGCAGCATCAGGTGGTCCTGCTGCTGCCGTGCGATACCCTCCTGCTGCATCCTCAGCTGACGCACCTGCTGCACCATGCGCTCGTGCTCGCCTGCGTCGGTTTCGCTGCTCCCGACAAGGCTCACAGGTTCGACGTCGGGGAGCATCAGCGGTGACCTCGGTGCCACCATAGCAGGTGGGCCACCCCGCACGCCTGGTGGTGTTGGGTGAAGGATGGATGGGTGACGGCAAAAAATGACACGCCTTTAGATGCCGAGAAGGATTCACGCGCGGGAGGAAGTAGGGGTCGATGGGGTGGAGGAGCCGCACCCCCATTTTTTTTTGCTCCCGAGCGCAGCCAAGGGGGTGCCACCCTCAGCCCGAGCATCTGCAATACTGCAAGAGCAGATGTGCCGCGCCTTGGCACACAGGCTGACACACACTCTGTCCTCAACCCTCCAAAAGCACCCCCCACTGCCCGGCCTGCGGGGTGAAGATGCGCACACACGCATGAGAGGGGTGAAAACCAAGCAGGGGGGCCGTAGAATCTTTAGACCCTGTATTGGACACCGCAGCTTGATTGGGCTAGCGTAGCGGCGTGGCGTCTCTACGATGTTGACCCTCTCCGGAGGTCCAGGCAACAGCGGTGTGTTGATAAAACGGGAGTGTGTTGGAAAAACAAAACACCCCCCCCCCCTCTATCCGGGACTAACCGTTTCTTTTGTTCGTTCGAAATACCATCACCCCCACCCCCACCCGGGGGAAGATCAGCACAGCAATGCCACCTCCACAACACCGGGTTTGCCTTGGACAGTCTTTTTTACACCAGCTTTTGAGATATCACCGCACTGCCCCACCTCACATCACACCCAGCCCGAGGTGATGTGGGCCCATCTTGCCTGCAGAAGGTGGGGTAGTTCGATTTTTTTTAGATCGAGTCCAACGAGGGAGACGCCCCCATGGGCCTCCCTGTGGCAGGGTTCACCTTGTTCGCAAGCTGTGCCCGCGCACCGCTGCGGAATTTTTCGATCGTCTCCCGGTTGCGTGCCTTCTCCGCTTTATACATCCTGTGCGCTGTCTCCCTGTCACGGTAGTGCAGCATCGACGCACGCCCCGACAGCGCACGATCCACATCATCCGCATCATCACCCTCCTCCGATCCATCAACCCTCAGGCGGTTTTCCTCCTTCAGGCAGGCCAAGGGGTTGAATATGTTCCCCCCGAAGTCGCCGATGGGACGCCCCGATGTCCCACCCGACTCCGCAGCTCCCTCAGCAGGGCGGATGTAATCATTGGTGTCGCCGCCCCATTCAAAGATCTCGCCTGTCATCGATGCACGAGGGGCGTTGACGTTGGTGTCTAGCTCGTATGCCAGCAGCTGATCCGCGTTGAAACCCTTCACCCCCCAGAGGGTCGGCCCGTGGTTCACAAGGCAGCAGAACCGGTTGATATAACCGTACCTCCCCTCGATGCTGCTGAAGGATACATCGGAGGAGTCCTCCCCTTCTGCGAGAATCCCCGCAATGTCCACCTCGTGGTGTGCCGCGCTCTGCGAACCGCAAGCAATGTTGCCCCGCGAGAGTCGGAGACCCCCTTTGAATTTCTTCATAAGAATCGCATAAGCACCCTCTGCCTCTGTTGTGCTCACACAGTACAGCGTGTCAGGGGCTGAGGGAAAACGGAAGAGGAGCACTGTTAGGTTGTGCGTCTTGGGGCGGACCCCTGCCCGCTCATAAGCGTAGACAAGCTTGGGGAAGGCCGACAGGCAGAGCAGGCACGGGAGAAAGTAGGTTTCCCCCGTGGAGGTGGTGATGGCGTCTTTATAAGCGCTCTTCCTCAGGATGTCGCCGAGGGTTCGGGAGAACAGCTTCCCCATCGGGGATGCGGGCGGGATGTCGTGGGACCAGGGGGCAGAGGCTGAGGCGATGGAGGGGGCCCCCTTCACAGAGGGGCTGTGGCTGGGCTTATCCGGGGAGTCGTCTTCTGCGGTATCATCTGAGTTGAGGATGGAACCAGGGGTGCCGCCCGTCTTGCTCTCGTTTGCAGGCGAGGCGTCTGCGAGCTTTGCCCGGCGCGACTTCGCCACCGCAAGCTTATATTCCCTCCGTTTGCGAGCCATCTCCGCCCTCTGGAACTGCATGTTTGTCGGCGCTGTGGACCCATCCTCAATCGAGGGCATCACGGGGACACCGCCAGCAAATCTCGCCTGCTGCGTCGGCATCCGCAGCCAGCGTGTCCGTCGCGCATCACTCCCGGTGGGAGAGGTGTACCGTGTAGCTGCAGCTGGCAGCAGGGCAGATTGCAGCGACCTATGCCCGGCAAGGCGCACCACAGACATTTGCCTGGGTTCTGCAGAGGGTTTGTGCCGCCGGGTGAGGAGGTAGGGTTGGCGACACGCCGAAGGGGTCGATAAGAAGAATCACAGCTGTGATGTGTAGACCTGGTGGTGGGGTGGTCGGGTGGTGGGACGAGCAGGATCACTCGGGCAACGCCGGCATAATCTGTCACTTTGCATGCAGAGGGGAAGGGGTGGAGAGGGGGGGGCGGGCGGGGGTGCACGTTGCACCGGCGTCCTTTTTTTACTTATACTTTTTGTTTTTTTTGCGCAATGGTTTTTTCAAAGGTGTTGCGACCCTGAACCATCTCAACACACACACACGCACACCCCGCCAACACCCCCCCCTCCATCCGAGGACCTGCGGCAGGGCGTTCGTTTCGCTGCATTCCCCTGCAGCCAAAACAAATCAATCTGGCGTTCAAAACCAGACCCAGATGGACGCAACACTTTCTGCTGCGGCGGGACCCTCTCTCTCAGTGGCCCGATCACACCATTTGAACCACTTTGTTGGCCGTTGTATGTTTTTTTGGTGTCGGCAATCCCAATCTCTGCGAGAGCCAGGTTACTGCACAGACCCGTTCTGCCCCTTTGACGCCCCTTCCCCCTCCACAGCATTTTTTTTACCCCACCGCTCTTCCCTTGAGGAAGCGGGTGCCCGGCAGACCCCATTCTCCGCGGCTGTAAGATTCACAATCTTGCTTTCTCACGGTTTTTCCACGGCAACACAGCAAATAGTGATGCGACTGGCGGCAATTGCCCCCCCTCCCCCCACCCCCCCCGCCCCTGCTGCTTGTCGCCTCTGACTATCCAGGCCCTGGAAAATAAAAAAGCGGCTCTCGCGGCCCCAGCCAACACACAACCCAATGAAACACCTCACAACTCACACATCCCCCCCCCGCCCCCCCTCTTCCCCGGCTTCGACCCCCGTGATGCGGCGCCAATAGCCACCCCCACCCAACCCCCATACACCCCCAACTGGTTTGCTCTTTCAGATGTTCTCCAGACTCGTTGTTCTCCGATGCAATTGACAGTTGCACGGGGGTGGTGGGGGCCAGGCAAACCTACAAGGAGGGAAGAGGTGAAGGGGGGGGGGGGGTGGGGAGTGGAACTGAACGAGACACAAGCTTTCGTTTTCTGCCGAGTCGAAAACACATATGTAACTCACCCCCCCCCCCCGATTCGCTCGACCCGATTTGCTTTTTTTTTAAAAAAACCGCGCGCAGGTTCCCACCTCCCTCACCCTCACCGCCCCTCCACACCCCTGTCTCCCACTTCCCATGTGACTGGCTGCAACAGCCTTGATGACAAGAGCACCTGGGCAGATGCACCGTATATCACGCTCTTGGCAACACAGACGGGGTGTGGGCAGTGCCATTATTCTTTGCCGAAAAAAGTGGCAACGCCAGGGCCGGAGGGGAGCGAGGGGTGGGGTGGGGGGTGGAGTATGAGTTACGTCGAAGAGCATAAGGTACAGCGAGAGAGAAGAGAGAGAGAGAGAGAGAGAGAAAGAAAGAGGGGGGGCGAAGGGGTGAGGGGTGAGGGGGGGGGGGGGGTTTGGTAACGTCAGAGTGGGTCGCCCGGCATGGTTTTTTCTTCTTTTTTTTTTGCTTTTTTTTGGAGGAGGCCTGGGGTTTTTCCCCCTCCTGTTTTGAACAGGGTTTTGTGATGTTGCTATTGCCGTATTGATTTTTGTCTTGCCGCAGATTGCCTCTCCCGCAGCCAACCCCTCGGTGAGAGAGGTGACCGCTGTTGCTTCAAATTACTGCGTTGGATGGAGGGCTGTGTGGAGGGTGAGAGGAGGGCACGTAGGCAACAAAGAGATTCGTTCAAATTGACAAAAAGATAATGTTTGGTGTGGACGTAGAGATGTTTTTTTTTGCTTGCACTGTTTTGAACGAACTGTAATATGCTTTGCGGCGGCCCCCTGATGACGGGGGACGGGCACCACAACTTTGCTGAGCAATCCAGCAAACCTCACCCCCATCCATCTTCTCACTCCCACTGAGAGCTGCTCAGTTTTGGGCTAGGAGAAGAAGGGTTTTAACAGGGCGGCAACATTCTGTTGGATATGAACACTGTTTTTTTTAAATACTCGCTGTCTGTGTGGGACACTCAGTGGAATATTAAAAAAGAAGGGTCACGCCACACGCAGACGGGCACTTCAGGAGGACACAACAAAGGAGGGGCGGGAGGGGTCGGGGGTGGATGCGAACTTTCGGTTTGTAGTTGAAAATCGCCGGGCATCCCCCCCTTTCCCTCCTTCCCTCATCCCCCCTCCCACCATCGTCACAAGCAAAGAAACGGGAGTAATTGCACTGGAAAATTGAACCAAAAATCAACACCGTGGCTCCGAAGTGCAGAGAAGTGAGCACACCGGACACACCGAATCTGGCACAGGGAATGTGCGGAGGTCAAAAAATGGCATGTTTCAGGCAACATCGCCACATACTCTCCCCCTGGCAAATTTGGCGTCTTGCTTGGATAAGTATGGCCTCCATGAAACCCATCAGGGCTGGAGAACCGATTTTGAACGATAATTTAAACGATTTTCTTTGGCCATGCCGCCCCGGTGAGAGAGAGGGGTAGCATTTCCCTCTTTGGAACCACCGTGGAAGTCCAGGAGGCTGACAAAAAAAAGGCAAGTCTGAAGGCCAATAGCAGAAGGCTAGCTGACTACCGCCCTCTGACGAGATCAGTGAAGTGGCTGCGTTTCCCAGCGTTGCTGACCAACAGAGAGCGCTCTGGAGAGGATGTTCTACGAATCTTCTGAATATCCGCTGGGTGGGCAGGCGAGGTGTCCTGCCCTTCACTCAGATGGCAGAACCGCATGGTTGCGAGTCTGTCCCTTTTTTTCACAAAAGTAAAATCGTAATCATGTCGCTTGATAGTCAGAGAGCCTGGACTGCGTTTTCCTTCTGTCGATACAGCGGGCACATGCGGAATGGTTTCATAAGGCGTCACCCCACTGGCACCGCACAGCCTTGACACAGAGTCAAAGCAACGACTTCGCGCCGATTCGACACCCGACAGCTGCCGAGAGGTAGGGCCACCTCATGATTTTGTTTGGCATCGACGGCCGCAACCCTGACGTGCGGAACAATCAGGGAAAGTGACGTGTATGTTTTATTGTAAAAAAAAACGGACAGAAAGAAGGGATATGTGTGGGAGGGGGGATCGGGCCTTCGCTCCAGGTGTCGAAACTGATACGCCTTTTTTTTGGGTGTATTTCCTCCTGATTCATAGGAGAAAATCGTCGAGCTTTGTCGGGGGGGAAAAAAAAGCTGTCGATACCACGGAGACCTGCCCCCCCCCTCCCCCCCCCCCCCCCTCAGAGAAAACATACACAGAGAAAGATGTGAAGCTTTTAACGGTTTTGGGCCGAGATCATATTCTCCGAGGGCACCCCCTCTCCCGGAGAGAGGGGGTCTGCGTAGAACAGTTTTGAACGGGGAGGGGGGGGGGGGCAGGGGGGGAGTCATCTTAGTTTTGGGTTTCCCGCCAAATGTAGAGGGCGGAGGGGGGGTAGGTGGGTCACTCACCCCTTGCAAAAGGGAGAGAAGAAAGAGAGAATGTGTGTTGTGTGGGTTTGGACAGAGTATTTTCATTCAAATCAGACCGGGCGGGGGGAGGGGGGGGGGGGGGGTGGGGGGGCAAAGAAACAGAGGGGGGATGTGTGTGTGCGTGGTAGGTGAGGAGATTCATTTCACTGAGGGGGTCCGGTGGCCCCCCCTGTTTCAGTATAGCTTGATTCTTCTTTGTTTCGACCAGTGCAACTCCAGCCCCCTCATGAGGGCTGTAAACTTCACTGGGCTGTTGGGATTTCGGCTGACGTGCTAGAGGACGGGGGGAGCTCCGGGCTGCAGGGAGCTGCGCAAGAGCGGTCTGCTTCCCAAGCATATTCACAGACAGTCCTCGCCGCTGCCTTCTTGACCATATTATTTCTGGTATCAACAAACCACATCCCTGACTGAGCAGGGTTGACAGGGCAGTGACGCGCACAAAATTCTTTTGTGAATCTGAATGGACATCTTTGGCATCATTGACCCTGCACCACACGATACAATACCCACGACACACGTCCACGGTTTATCATCGTCTGGGTTTGAGACTGTCGCTGCACCCTTATGAACGATTTTGAACGATTTTTGGCCGTGCTCGTAGCATTCCCCGTTGAGGGGGTCGCTATTTCGTGTTCTCCTGGCCGCACGGAGGCATTGCCTTACGTCGCCTCTTCCTCTTTTCCTTTGGTGGTGTGTTGGTCTGGCACAGAGGGCGGGACCGTGCTGATATGCACAGTGACGACTCTCCCTTTTGTTTTGTGCCCGCCTCCACCGAGATTCGGCTGATGCCTCTCAGACTGGGGGCGGGCGGTCGCCGACCCTTTTCTGTACGAGGTTTTCCACAGGCTGCACACCTGCCCCGCGGCTGTGTGGCAGTCTTCGCGGAGTGCAATGCGAAGGTCTGGCCTGACGTGGTGTGACTATTTAGACTCCAGGTGTCTCCACCCTTCCTGGTCTGGGGAGCCTCGGTACCCAAGCAGTTTTCGGTCATGCCCTGGACCACGGCCGTGCTAGACTCCTGGTGCAGGCACCCGTCATGGTCCGGGGACGGCCCCCCCAGGCTTATTAGGCACCGACGACCAACGGCCTGGTATGCGATACTGCGGTGGCGCTGGTTTTGAAATCGTACCCCTCGTGATGTTGGAATCACCCTGTCCAGCAACTGTACAGAACAGCTCGAACGGAGTTTTTGTTGAGCGCGCACTTTGTGTCTCAAGGCTGTGTTGAGGCCCTGTGGAGGAGCAATGAGGTGTTAATCCTTAAATCTTCCGGACGTACGATTTTCCTCCGCCACTTCGCAACTTCGCTACGCTTCACCGCTCGTCACTCATCAACACCATATACTATCCGCGCGGTCTGACCCGCAGGGCTGCTGCAATGCCGACTCACAAGACATTTTCTCAAAACTTAAAAAATGACACCTCAGAGATGCCCCTCCCTGACAACGTACCCTTCTCGTGAGGCGTTAGAATCTTCTTCTACACACAACTGGAAACCCCTCCTCCATGAAGGGGAGGGGTTGGAGTGCAGAGGCACGGTCAGCAGAACTGAATAACACTTTTCCACGCGAGGGTCATGTGCGTAAAAACCTAAAAAAATAACCACAGCGGGTCGGTTGAATTTCGGGGAACAATGTCTTTTTCCGGAGTATGTTCCTTGGAGAGACCAGGGTGGGGGGGGGGGGGGTGGGGACGTGAAGGAAAGACAAATACGATCATATCAGAAAGAAAACCTTGGCGGGGGGGTGGGGGGGTGGAGGGGTAGACGCGGTTGTAGAGTGGGTGGAGTGGCGGCGCGTCTTCTCACAAACGAATGTTAAGACTGCACACCTTCGACCAACCCCCACCCCCGCGTTTTCGTTTGTATTGCTGTTGCTGTTGTTGCAGTTATTTTTGTTTTTGCTGTCGCTTTTGCATCGGCCCAGCGGACAGACGATACATTTTGGAAGTTTTGATACATGGTGCTGTCACAGGAGGCTCAGGGTTTGCCATGTTTGACCTGCCGTTCGGGGGAGGGGAGGGGAGGGGAGAGGTGAGGGTGGGGTCACGCAGCTGCATCACATCAGGGCGTTGCAGCTGAAGGGGAAAAGCGCAGAGATGCAGGCTACACGCTACCGGTGGCGGGTACCCTTCCTTGTGGTGTTTCAAAGAGGGGCAGAAGACAGCAACACCACACAGCGACGCGTGAGTCGTGATGTAGGAGTGCAGAACGCACCCCGCTCGTATGCAGTATCGCTGCCACCATGCGCAAGTCATTTTGATTTCAACAATCCAACGGATTCCCAGGGCTACAACAGCCAGGCACCAGTAACGCTGGCACTGTTTTTCACTTCTTGACAACGTATTGCAGCCTGACCAGTACGAAGAACATGTCTCTTTGCAGACTCTCCTGCATTCCTCAGATTGAATGCCGTGCGAACAGAGCTCAAAAATTTGGCGGTGAAAGACCACTTTTTGCTTTTCCGAATTCTTGACAACATGCCACCATCACGGGCCCGTGTTTGATCCACAAGTTTTGACGCTCCATTATCACATCTGCGATTGATCTTTTTGCGGCAAAGGCAACACTTCTGCGACACTCATACGGTGTATGGCGAACGGAAAAAACTGAAGGGGCGGGAGGGGGGGGAAGGGGGGGTATATGAAGGGGCGGGTGGAGCATCGACGCGGTGCAGTAAGGCTATGTCTGTGCGGGGGGTGGCAAAGAACTAAACACGCCAGTGCCGCCAGGCCCTGGTCACCCCACACTCCAAGCTCGGCACACCGGCCTCCGCCGAATCCACCCAGCCCACACCCCACACCAACCCTCTCTCCTCCCTTCAGAACCCACTGAGGTGTTTTTTTTTCCTTCAGCGATGAATATCGCAGATCACGGCCTGAGTCGGGAAGAATCAACAGGCAGAATCAGAAGAACGCGACAAGCCGAGCCACATTCGACCAGACGACCATCGTGCCGTTTGGGTTTTGGCCGGGTTGGGGTCTGTGATAGGTTTTCTCCTGCAAACCACAGGCACTTCTGTGGAGTGACACCCAGCCCCCGCTGAAGGGGTCTGTGACAGGCGTGTTTCCCTGTTGGGAGGGAGGGCGGGGAGGGCGGGAAGAGTCGTGTGACCTTTGCTGCTGTGTTGGCGCATTGCCCCACCGAACACACGGCGGGGGGGGATGGGGTAACAGTCCCATAACCGAACCACGCCGGGGCCCCAGAACACGCGCACCGCACCCCTCCCCCCTTCCCTGGGGGGGGGGGGGCAGTCAGTGGTCAAGTCTAGAAAGAAAGATCGGGAGAAAAATACTCCCTCGTCACACAAGAAGATGTTCACGCTACAGCGCTTCTGCCCCACCCGCCGTTCGTGTGAAGGTTCGTGTGGAGTTGGGGGGGCAAGCTTTCTGTAAAGAGGAGGGGGGGGGGGGGGGAAGGTGACGCCGTTGTTTGGATCCATCTGGTCACCACCTGAAGCATGCGAAGAGATAAAGAGAAAGACGGGTCGCCGTAATAGTTGTTTTTTTTAAAAAAAAGGCTTCGGGATCTGGTCGGTGCTTGCGGCGGCTGGGGGCTTCTTTTGAGCTGTGGGGACAGCACGCCAGCGAAACTTTGCCAAAGCAGCACTTGAGAGAGAGAGAGAGAGCAGAGAGAGAAAGAGACAGAGGTGCGACCCTTCAAGGAGAACGAGGAAGTAAGACGAGAGAGGTGTGGGTTGCGGGAAATGCCTCCTCCCCGACTCTCGTAGGTTTGATCGAAGACGAAACTGCAGTTTTTTTTCTGGCGTAACTTATCTGAGGAGCTGTGCTTACAAACTTTGCAGGAAAGCTGCGAAATCCGGTGGAATAAAAAACCCCCCTTGCAGAAATCACCGCCGCCGGAGGGGCGGGGTCGGCACGGGTCGGGGGGGATATGCTGTCGCGAATCGACGAATACCCCTCACCGCCCTTCCTCATTTTCTTCTGAATTCACACCGGGGTGATGTCACCACACAGCACAGCAGTGCTGCCAGCTGCGCACTGCCTGTTCAGATTTGGCACCACAAACACACATAGAGGATGTTGCATGATGCCCTTTTTTGCCTTTTGCTTGTTTCAGTGTCAACGAATCGCCTGGTGGTTGAGAGTCAGACCCCTTTTCCTCCAACAATAGCGGGGTATTTCCCCCAATGTTTGCTGGTGTCTCGCAAGAAGGGGGGTGGGGAGGGCGGGCGGGGGGGGTGGCAGCCATGGCGAGAAAATCAAAGGAGTAAGGCCACGAGAGGTGGGGGTGGGTGAGTCGGGGAGGCCACCCTGCCACCACCACCACCACCACCACCAACACAGCCCCGATGTATCTCCCTTTGCAAACACATCCGACTATCCCCACACCCCCCCCCCTCTCGCGAGGGGGGGGGGGTGGTTTGGGAGGACAGGGTTTGTGTCTCGGGTTAAGCTGTAGTGGCGGTGGGGGTGGGGGAGGGTGGGTGGGGTGGGTGGGGGGTCGGAAGGTTTCCAACAAAGCCACAACAAAAGGTTGCAGTGTTTTTTCCCTCCGCCTCTTCTTCTTCTCCGGTGGTGGCGTGGGGTGTGTGAGTGATATCCGTAAGATACAAAGAAACCCCCCCCCCTGTCCCGTCCTGCGCAATCGGGGGGCGATAGGGGGCATCAACGATTTTTTTGAACATTCTTTTTTTGAACAGCTGTCATCATGGTTTTCTTTTTATCTCGCCCTGTGGGGAAGAGCGAAAAAGAAAAAAAAACATGGCGAGAGGAGTGCCCGGTGGCATGGGCGGTGGCTGGGGCTTTGGATCGCGCAATAAAGATCGTCACACAGCCTCAGTGACAGAAAAAAAACGTACCGCGGATCGTGCTGGGCCACCACCAAGGCGAAGGCCACACAACAGGGACACTGGTGCCGCACTGGGGCGGGGGGCGGGGGGGGAACTTCACCTCACACACGTCAACCATTTTTTTTGTGAAAAAAAACATATTGTGCCCTGGAGAAATCTTCTCAGGGCCTCTGAAAGGCTCACCCGCCGACACTGTGGGCGACGTAGAGTCGGGCAACACCCAGGGGCCTATGGACACCTGGAGCAACAGGCCAGCCTCGGGGCGGCATGTAGGAGGCATGCCTGCACGGGGTGGTATCGGCAGCACAGCTGACCCGGGGAAGGGGGGAAGGGGGGAGTGTGTGTGGGGTGATGAAAGCCGCGAATCCAACCCCAACTCTTCAGCCAAATTCTTTTGGAAGCAGGGAGAAAAATACTGTTACGAACATCGACACGCACCCGACCGGCGGGGGGAGAGGGGGGGGGGGAAGAAGGGGGTGAAGGTGGTGGTGGTGGCGGTAGACAAAGGGGAGGAGGAATAGGAGAGGGGGGGAAGAAGGGGGTGAAGGGAAAATACGCCCACGGTTTCCTCCCACGTCAGAAAGAGAGGGGGTGGGGGGGGAGGGGCAGCTTTTTTTTAAACGGTAGAGGCAGCTCCTCCGGTGAGGGGGGAGGGGGGAGGGAGGCTGTTTCGAATTTATCTGTCACTTCTTGACAACGTGTTGCAGCGTGACCAGGACGAACACCACGTGGTCATGCATTTATCTTTGGCAACGGCAACCACAGCCCTGCCTGACGTACGGGATGTATTTTTTTTTGAATTCTGAATTCTCCTTCGAGTAGTCGTGTCGCCACACAGCTCCGTGATTTTATTGTACGATCATAGTTTGGTTGACCCTTCGCGTAGGCGGCACTGTCCCAAGCAGTAGTTGTTGCCACGATACCACGATCATGAATCACCAGCTCGGGCTGCGTGCGTCTGCGGGGGTAGGGGGGGGGGGGGGGGGAATGTCGAAGCAATGGACAGCCAGAACGGATTGTGTGTAATTCTTCTTTGAATGCAGCACACAAACCCAACAGGGCGCCTCACAAAAATCAACCCAATAAAGTAAGAGTGGCGGGTGGGGGGGGGGGGGGGGGCGAGGGGGGGAAATTGGCGGCGGCGGTGACAGTGGCATGCGTGAGTGTCTGTGTGCAGCGCACGTGTGGGGAGGACATTTGTTTTAAACAATATCGCACCCACATGTTCACACACACACACAGACACACGCACAAAACTCGCACAATTGGTTCGTTCATTTGGCCATCGTGGGTGGCTCGACCATTGAAACTTGATTTGTGAGTCTCTGTGTGGACCAAACCTCCCTGCCAACACCACAGGTGAAGACTTCTAAGACCACCTTCTTCATTTCGAACGAATGTTTTTTTGGGCTGAGCATCTCAGACAGAGAGAGCCCTCTCACGTGACGCCTGCTTTGGTCTGCGCTTGCGTTGGCTGGAGCTTCAGGGGGGCAGCACGCCAGCGACACGTTGT
Source organism: Rhynchopus euleeides (assembly GCA_963210315.1). Lineage (NCBI taxonomy): Eukaryota > Euglenozoa > Diplonemea > Diplonemida > Diplonemidae > Rhynchopus > Rhynchopus euleeides. Next base: position 990,621 of record OY723306.1, on the reverse strand, counting down.
CAAAACTTGAGAGAAAGAGCTCGCACCTCTAACGAGAAAGCGGCCTCTCTCACGCGACGTTTTTTTGCTCTGTGAAATAATGCGAGAGCAGTGCAGCAGCAGCCTCTCACCGTGTCATTTTTTTATCATGTTTCGTTGCCCCGGCTTAGGACATGCCGGAGCACGCCAGAGCGGCACTGCTGCAAAGCGTTTCACAGAGACAGAGACAGAGAGAGAGAGAAAAAAAAGAGCCTGCGCCTCAGACATCCGAAACACAATACACACTCCCCTCGCCACACACTCTTCCTTCTGCGTGCGTCCGACAGTCAGTTCGACGCCCTGCAGCAAGAATAAAAACCTAACTACTCGATCCCCCCCCTCTCCCCTCTCCCCTCTCCCCCCCCCCCCTCCAAACACCATCCCCCCTCCCGCACTCTACTTGTATACAAATGCAGAAGTGAAGAAATCATTTCGCACGGTGGGTGTGAACGAAAGAGGTAGGGGTGGGAGGTGGGGCAGAGAACGGGGGGGGGGGGGGCTGGTGGTGGTAGTGGTGCGGGATGGGAATTGATTTTCCACATCCACGGCGGTTGGCTGGGGGGGGGGGGGGTGGGGGGGAAGCGGCTTCTGTTTGAAACATTCTTTGAGCGTGGTTGGGGATTGGGGTTGGGGGGGGGGGGGGGGAGGTGGCGGTGTGTGTGTTGTGCACATATGGCTGGTGTGCGGACTGCTGAACAATGCGAAGGATTTTGTTTTGGTGGCAAATTGAACAGGAGAAGGCACAGCCGAGCCGGCACCCACACACGTGAATCGTTGAATCATTTCTTTTCCGAACGATTCGGGCAGTTCGCTTCTTGAAGTAGTTTAGACGCACAAGACGCACTGAACGCACTGAATATCATGACTTTCCATACGATCCCTACTGGACACCACCCGTTACTCTCGTTGTTTCGCGGAGGGCATGCCGAGTGAAATCTGATCTGACATCCGCTGTGCCCGACACACACACACTCACATACGTGAATCATTTTGGAGTCTTGTGGTTGATACCTACCCACTCTCCTCTTCGTGCGATCTCTACAGTCACACGCAAACACCTACCATCCCAGCGGTGTACTCACCCTTTGCTCGGCTCCCTGCTTCTCCAGACCATTCACGCAAGAGTCATAACCATCTTGTGCCACCAAGCGGCTGGAGGGGGCTGCACGATGCAGAACAAGGCACAGAAAGCACAGGAAGGGGGGGGGAAGGGGCCTTTTCCCCCCTCAACTCCATCCAATGTAGGTCAGGCGGTCTGGAGATCCTCTCTCTGTACGACGTATCTTCGTCTAATTTATTTGAAATCCGCGATGCAAAGGAGTTTTTTTTGAAGGAGTAAGGGGGGAGGCGGGGTGTGGGGGGCGCGGCGGGGGCGGTTCCGGGGGTGACAGTGCAACACACCGAAGCAATTTTATGGAAAACAAAAAGCAAATCGGGCACGCTATATAGAGTGCTTCCACTCTAAAAAAGTCGGCCCGACGCGGCCTGCGAGAAAAAAGAACGTACAGAAGGTGGAACGTATGAATCTCACATCTCCTCTGCCTCCCTCCCTCCAACATGCCAGCTCATGTTATGTTGTCGCAGGTCAAACCGATCAGCAGCGCCTCGGGTGGCTGCCAGCTGCATGACCCACAGTCGACAGATGGGGTGTCTGTACACCCCACCTGCTTCCCTGAGTTGTCTAGTGGTTTTTGCCGCACCTCCCTAGAGGTTCGGCAGAGACGATGGTTACTACTGGTGAAAGTGTCCATTGAGATCGGTCCCTATTTAAACAAGAAGAAAGCGGGACGGCATGGTCTGGCCCTTCACGGGACAAAAAAAACCCCCCCCCCCTCCTCCCCCGCTGTGTAACGTGGAATGGTAGATCAAAAAAACCATGCCTCTGTGGATAGCTGGCACTCCCGGTGCCAAGGGCATGGGAAACCACGGGGGGGCAGGACAGGGCTTAAAAAATCCAGGTAAGCGCCGCCTGACATTCCGATTCACATCGCAAGGGGGGGAAAGGGGCGAGGGCATGAAGGCTGTGTATACACCGCGTTCCTCAGCTCCTTCCCACCTCCGCCTCTCCCCACGCCCTGCTCCCACTTCTGGTTGCGTGCAAAAAGGGATCATCACGGGCTGCAAGGGGTGCCGGATTTTTTTGCCTGTAATGCGGGCCAGGTTTCCTCGATCTGATACTGCTGCTGACAGAGGGCCAGAATAAATTAACGGAGGGGGGGGGGGGGGGGACGGCGGGGGCGGGGGGGGAGGCGGGTTAGTTTGCATTGCAGCATATGTGCCAAAAGGCCGAAGGTCGTGTCAAGGTGACGTGGCACCTGAATTGCTGCCCCATCCGCCCTGGGGGGGGGGGGGGGTTGCCCCACCACGGTGGGATCTTGTAAATTTTACATGTATAACTACAAGTATATACATGTATTATACATGTATAATACTTGCATGTCAACTATTATACATGTATAATACATGTACCGTAAACGGAAATATTGTGGACCGTAATAAAGGTGAACCGTACTATAGGTGGACCGTAAAAAAGATGGAACAAATGGGATTTTTCCGGAACTTGGAACATTTTTACGGTCCACCTATTTTACGGTTGGGATAGTGGACTTGGCGGTTTTTTTTACGAATTCCTTCGACGAAGTCGCGAAGGAACCAAGGAAATCGCACGACTGAAGCTGCAGGATTAACACCACAGGGCCTCAACACAGAGTGTGCGCTCACCATCGTCCGGGAACTGTTCTCCCACAGTTACTGCAGGGTGTACTACACTAAAGGAGTACGATTTCCCTGAATTTTCCGGGCACTGATTCACGAATTTACATCCGGAGGGAGCCCGGTGGTCTCAGCTTCTGTCTGCGCGCCCTGCCGTACTGTGGCTGCTTTTGTGGGCTCGTGCAGCAGGTTCTACTTTTACTTCTACCGGAACGCTCCTTGCATGGTACTACACTTCTCGAGGTGTGGTGGTGGGTGAGTCTCGAGGTGAGTGGTGGTGATCGTGCCCTTTCCACACGCAGGGAGGACTTGCTTCTCTTGCTGGTGTTGGTTGCGGTGGTGGAGGGAGGGTCCAAAGCTGGGAGGTCGGGAGGCCTACGTGCGGGAGTCTGCGGCGTGGAGGCCGCAGTCCGCGCCCCGCAACCCACCAGCCCGCGGGCGAAAATCGCATTGTCTTTTCCATATTCAGTCCCAATAAATGGTGGACCGTAAAAAAGATGGAACGTTTGGCCTTTTTTTGGGAACTTGGAACATTTTTACGGTCCACCCTTTTTCCGTTTACGGTATATCAAGTAAAAATACAAGTATAATACTTGCATGTCAACTATTATACATGTATTTTTACTTGATATACATGTATTTTACATGTATATTTCAGGCATTTACATGTATTTTACATGTATAATACTTGTCATGCAAGTATTATACCGTAAACGGAAAAAGGGTGGACCGTAAAAATGTTCCAAGTTCCCAAAAAATGGCCAAACGTTCCATCTTTTTTACGGTCCACCCATTTATTGGGAATGAATATGGAAAAGACAATGCGATTTTTGCCCGCGGGCTGGTGGGTTGCGGGCGCGGACTGCGGCCTCCACGCCGCAGACACCCACACGTAGGCCTCCCGACCTCCCAGCTTTGGACCCTCCTTCCGCCACCGCAACCAACACCAGCAAGAGAAGCAAGGCCTCACCCACCACCACACCTCGAGAAGTGTAGTACCATGCAAGGAGCGTTCGGTAGAAGTAAAGGTCGAACCTGCTGCGCTAGCCCACATAAGCAGCCACAGTACGGCAGGGCGCGCAGACAGAAGCTGAGACCACCGGGCTCCCTCCAGATGTAAATTCGTGAATCAGTGCCCGGGAAATTCAGGGAAATCGTACTCTTTTAGTGTAGTACACCCTGCAGTAACTGTGTGAGAACAGTTCCGGACGATGGTGAGCGCACACTATGTGTCGAGGCCCTGGTGGTAATCCTGCAGCTTCAGTCGTACGATTTCCTTGGTTCCTTCGCGACTTCGTCGCTCGGAACTCGTAAAAAAACCGCCAAGTCCACTATCCCAACCGTAAAATAGGTGGACCGTAAAAATGTTCCAAGTTCTGGAAAAATCCCATTTGTTCCATCTTTTTTACGGTCCACCTATAGTACGGTTCACCTTTATTACGGTCCACAATATTTCCTTTTACGGTACATGTAAAATACTTGCATGACAAGTAAAATACTTGCATGCAAGTAAAATACATGTATTTTACTTGCATGCAAGTATTTTACTTGTCATGCAAGTATTATACATGTATTTTACTTGTCATGCAAGTATTTTACATGTATAATACTTGCATGACAAGTATTATACATGTAAAATACATGTAAATGCCTGAAATATACATGTAAAATACATGTACCGTAAACGGAAATATTGTGGACCGTAATAAAGGTGAACCGTACTATAGGTGGGCCGTAAAAAAGATGGAACAAATGGGATTTTTCCGGAACTTGGAACATTTTTACGGTCCACCTATTTTACGGTTGGGATAGTGGACTTGGCGAATTTTTTTACGAATTCCTTCGCGACGAAGTCGCGAAGGAACCAAGGAAATCGCACGACTGAAGCTGCAGGATTAACACCACAGGGACTCAACACAGAGGTGTGCGCTCACTATCGTCCGGGAACTGTTCTCCCACAGTTACTGCAGGGTGTACTACACTAAAGGAGTACGATTTCCCTGAATTTTCCGGGCACTGATTCACGAATTTACATCTGGAGGGAGCCCGGTGGTCTCAGCTTCTGTCTGCGCGCCCTGCCGTACTGTGGCTGCTTTTATGGGCTCGTGCAGCAGGTTCTACTTTTACTTCTACCAGAACGCTCCTTGCATGGTACTACACTTCTCGAGGTGTGGTGGTGGGTGAGTCTCGAGGTGAGTGGTGGTGATCGTGCCCTTTCCACACGCAGGGAGGACTTGCTTCTCTTGCTGGTGTTGGTTGCGGTGGTGGAGGGAGGGTCCAAAGCTGGGAGGTCGGGAGGCCTACGTGTGGGTGTCTGCGGCGTGGAGGCCGCAGTCCGCGCCCCGCAACCCACCAGCCCGCGGGCGAAAATTGCATTGTCTTTTCCATATTCAGTCCCAATAAATGGTGGACCGTAAAAAAGATGGAACGTTTGGCCTTTTTTTGGGAACTTGGAACATTTTTACGGTCCACCCTTTTTCCGTTTACGGTATATCAAGTAAAAATACATGTATAATAGTTGACATGCAAGTATTATACTTGTATTTTTACTTGATATACATGTATTTTACATGTATATTTCAGGCATATACATGTATTATACATGTATAATAGTTGACATGCAAGTATTATACATGTATAATACATGTATTATACTTGTAGTTATACATGTAAAATTTACAAGATCCCACCGTGACCGGCTCGATTTTGATGACAAGCAGCTGGAGAGCTCCAACTGCCCCCGTTTTGCAACTACCCGCCTTTTGACAAGCGGGGAACCAACTTCCAACCCCGCCTTTTCATCACGGATTCTGACATGTTTCAGCTATTATCAACGCGCCCCTGAAGGGAAAAAAAAGCAGTTACGCCCCACCACTCCCACAGGGTGTGTCTAACTAAACTGACGAGAAAAATTTACCCCCCCCCCCCATCTCCTGAGCGGGATGGGGAGGGGGCAAGTTGGGGGCGGGGCGGCAAAACACTTGATAAAATTTTCCCTTTCGACTTGAGATGTAACCCCCCACCCCCTCCCACGGGAGGACCGGCAGGAAATCACGTCTCACTCACCCCCCCCCCCTCCCCCTTCCCCACCATTGGTAGTTTTTTTTCCAGTATCCAGTCCACACGCCACGATTCTTTACCGTTTTTTTCTTTGGTGGAGACGGGATCCCAAGCCAGGCTTGATATGTCCCAACGGCGCCCCATTTCCTGCAAGCAGAATAGCAGGACTGAGGCAATGCACTTTCAAAGTATTCGAAGACTTGTTGTTTTTTTGTTTTGGATAAGGAGCTGTACATGATGATGTCGAATGACCCCCGGTTCGTGCGGGGTGGTAGTGTGGGGAGGTTTTGCTTGTCGTGGTTTGCCGAATGGAAATTGCATTATTTTTTTCCTGTTGAATCTGCCTCTTCCTTTCCGGGATGGTTTATGAGGTCACCTCGCCTGCGACTTTTGAGCCTGCCAGGCGAGCGGTGCCCACCTTTCTGCTTGGGTTTGTTTTATTCTTCTTCAATCTCTTGATAACATGTCCAGTGCGAACGCCACACCGACCCCTTAATACCGACTCGTTTCGAACCGGATCCTTATCGGGCATGCGGGTCAATGTAGCCTTTTGAACGACTTAAACAATTTTGGGCCATATCCAGGTCAGACATTTTATCTGCAACGGGGTCCAGACAGGACGCCGCACTCCGCGTTATGGATGCAAACAAAACAGACCCCGAACATTTGCATTGGATGATGGCGTTTGAATGCTCTGCGATGCAACTCCCTTTTTTCACTCTAATGAAACGCGGTAATGAAAGCTGATGCGGGGCGTGGGGGGTGTGATGGGTCGTATTGCAGTGTTGGCGGTAAAACCCCCCCCCCCACCCCACCCCCCCCACCCGCTCCACCCCCAACATCCCGCACACCCGTTGGGCAAATCTCAGAGCTCTGCTGAGAGCTCACAAAATCAACCAGAAGGTCGCTTTGAATCGGATTCCCTTGTGCTCGGGAGAGTCGGGGTTGGATGGGGGGGGGGGGGGGTGGTGGTGGTGCACGGTGGACTCCCACACGTCAGGGTGCACCTTTTTGGGATATCGGAATATCGGGGGTCCAGACCCCCGCTCGCGGGGGTCTGGACCCCCGAGCGGGGGTATGGACCCCGCTCGCGGGGGTCGTCTGGGCACCAAAAATAGCAGGGCAGACTCCCGCTAGCGGGGGTCCATACCCCCGCTCGCGGGGGTCCAGACCCCCGCCCCAGACCCCCGCTCCAGGGGGTGGGAGTCCACCGTGTGGTGGAGCTGGGTGTTTGGGGTGGGGTGGGGTGGGGTCTTTTGAGTGATGTTGCTCCTCCCTCCGTTTGGCAGGAAGAAGCGCATGGAACCCCCTCCCCCTCCCCCTTGGAGGGAGAAACACGACAGACTTTGATTATACCAGTGTTTAAGATACTGTTATGAAAAACGGGGCTTAGCCCCGGTTTTCGAGATTTTGCCCCGAAAAACCGGGGGTGCCTCTTTTTTTTTTCACCGGGATTTTTCTGAGATTCTGTCCGGGTACTATTCCAGGGTACTTTTTGGCCAGAGGAGGCCGGCCAAGAGTACAGTGCCCTGCCCCAGGCGTTCGCCCGATGAACCTGTTGAGCACAAGGTGCACGTTGCCTACATGCGGCGTGCGACTATGGAGCAGAATCAGCTGTTCACTACCGTGGCCTCCGGCGGCTGGGGGGCTCCGCCCCCCAGACCCCCCTGTGGCCTGTGCATGTCCAGAACCAAGTCTGCAAGGGCAACCTGCGGTGCTTTCAACACCACCACGCTCTCAAGAACGCCTTCCTCATCGACTGGCTCCTTCGCGTTGACGACAAGAAGGAGCGCGCTCCTCTCGGACCTGGCAGCGGCGGCGAAGTCAGTCCCCTGCAGACTCTCCACCCTGCCCATCTCAGTTGAGTGGCGTGGGGTGGTGTGTTGTGGGAAGGGAAAGCCCTTCCATTTGGGGAAATGGCCGAAATTTTACCCCCGATTACCCCCGGTTTTCGGCGCGCAGCCCGGAACCCTATCTTTTACCCTGATTATACCAGCATTTTTTTTTAAAAAAGGGGGGGGACAACATCCAATCGCGGTTTCGCCTTTGTATCGATGGCCCACACAGGGACGGGATGGCTGTCCCCTTCTCTGATGGTAACATGTCCCCTCCCCCCGGGGGTTTCGGTACCCTCCCCACCCCCCCCTCGTCCAGATAGGACTGCATGCCCCAACTGGACAACGGTAACACCGCAACACTGCCTCGAAATAACTTTCAAGGGCGAGAAGCGGTTCTGGGGTGGGGGTGGGGGTGGGCGGTAGGGGCGAAGTGAGTTTTGCTAAGGTGGTGGTAGGGGGTGGTGATCGGATGCAGAGACAGTAGTTCCGCAAACTATGGATATTATGCCACCACACGTTGGGTAGGGATTGGAGGGGGTGGGGGTGACGGGGGAGAAAACTGCCGCTTCTTAGGTGGGGGGGGGGGGGTGGCGGCGGCGGCGGGTGACGTACAGAGAACATGGGGAGGGGGGGGGGTTCTGTCCAAAAATGGGCCGGAGGTAAAAAAACCGGGACAGGTTTTTTTTCTTCGGAACATCTTAAATTTTTTTCGGCCACCTTTGGGCTACGGTTGGGGGGGATAAGGGTGTTGGAAAGTCATGACGGAAAGGCAGTGAGGGTGGGTGGGTGGGCGGGTGGGCGGGGGTGAGGGGGTGAGGGAGTGGGGAGAAGGTGGGTGGGAAATAGCAATATATATAAAAATCAACATTTTTTTTACAGAACCGAACGAAATCTCCAGAAGAATATGCGGTTGGGAATGAACGGGGAGACGGGAAGGATGGTGGGTGGGGAAGGGGGGGGGGGGGGTGGGGGGAGGGGGATGGGTATGGACGGGGTAGGTGGGGCGGAGAAGACAAGCTTTGCTGTGATGCAGACAATACAAACGTCGTACCCTCTCCCCCCTCCCTCCCATCTCTTCTCACCATCCCCGTTTATGGTCGAAAAAACACTCTATCCCAGCAGCTGTAAAGAACAGAAACCGGAACTACTTTTCCTTGAGCGCATACATTTTTTTATCTCAAGGTTTTGTGTGATGAGCCCCTGTGAAGCGGCTTATCGACACATCCGGTGTTTTTAGGGTCACTTCGAATGGCGGTAGACCCCACGCGGACCCAAGGCCCACCCTGCATCACAGCAGGCACTCCACTGTGTATGCATTTGTGGGAAGGGGTGAAAGTGACCACCATCAAGGCACTTCGGAAGAATTTTTTTTGAACGATTTTTTTTTCTGACATCGAGAAAAGAACACATGTACCGAGCACACCCCGCGACCTGCTGCCTCCGGGAGCCTTGCCGATGGTTGGCTGCGTATGGCCTTGGCCCAGCACCCCGTTACCCTTCCCATTGATCCCCTCTCCTCGTCCAGCTGGAGCGTGGTGGACGACCTATTCACCAACAAAGTGTTGCTTGGAGGGGTCGTGGAGATGCGGTACCTACGCGCGCTGCCGTGATACAGCTGCGTTGTGGGCAACGGCAGGATAAAATCGTGAACGGCTGTTGAAGGCGGGGGTGCCCGCCCTACCAGCATCGCCACATGAAGCCAGCGTGGCTGGAGGGGGATTATTTTTAAAGCAGACGAGGTCATATTTCATCACATCACTCGATAACGCACCCCTCCTACACCCCGCCCATCTGCTCTGTTAAGTGCATCTACCAAATGGGAAGCGTGTGTATTCAGCGCCCTGTGCTCGGCCGCCGCTCTCACCAGCAGAGAGAGGGGAGAGAGAGAGAGCCGGCAGCGCGTGTGCGTGGTGTGTGTGTGTGTGCTCGCGCGTGGCATGCTGGTCTTCGAGGATACGTGTTTCCTTAACACGTACGAAAAAATACCCACACACACACCCACCCACCCGCCCGCCTGCTCGCCTTCTCTTACTCCACGTTGGTGAGGGGAGGGGAGGGTGCCCGCACAGGCCTGTCGGGTATGGAGCTGTTTTTTTTGGGGGTCAGCGCAGCAGGCTGGCCGCTCTTCCCCCATCAACCACGGACAGGTTGGGCGGGGAGGGGGATTCCGTTATTTTTGATTGTGGCCTACTTATTGTAAGTGCCTTCGTCTAGATGGATTCGTTCAAAAAAGAATCTTGGTTGGGTATTATAGGGTTATTTTCTGCTTCGCGTTGTGTTCTTCTTGTCGCATTGTTGGCTTGTTTGGGTGTCCGGCAACCAACAATGCAAGGGGAACTCGTCTCAATGAGACCGAGCCCCCCCCAAATGATTTTTCAAGATGTAGTTTTTTTGTGGGGAAGGGGGTGGGGAGACTTCTTACATATTTTTTTGGTTGTCTTTTGTTTTTTTTTGCTAACTACCGATCATCACACGGCAAAAAAAAAACGACATAAAAGGTGGAAGCGGAATAAAAAAATATACCGACAGCAAACTGATCTGTCTCACCGTTTCCAACAGAGACGGACAGACAACGATCATAGTTGATGCCCACATCACAGCTTTCAAAGGCCGCCGATCATGCGTAGTACTCCTCCACAGAGTACCCTGTGTCGTACTCTTCAGAGGAGCACATCCTGTGGTGTGGCGTGGTGGGGCGTGCAACAGATCTCAGGGGCAGTTGGCATACGAAGAGAGAACCGAGTCTATGGACTCCTCGCGCGCGTGGGCGTGCCCTGCAGGGGGGCGCTGCACCTTGAGGGGTGCAGGCATGGACGCCCTCGAGTAGGAGGGCACAGGGGCAGGCCCAGGCGCGGGGGCCAGGGACATGGGGGCGGGCGGCGTCATCTCGACGAGGCGCAGGACAACACCCTGGAAGGCGGAGTACAGCTTGGGCAGGCACGGCTCCAGGTTGGGAGTGCCGGACGGGGAGTAGCGCAGGTGCAGCGCCTTCTCGTCGAAGCGGTACTCAGCGTGCAGCACGCGCACGTTGGAGGTGTTCTCGGGCAGGATCTTGTTGGCCAGGCGGCGTGCGGCAACCTCCTTCTCCACAAGGCACCCCTTCCACGTCTGCATCTCGTCCGCACTTGCAACGCGGAGCACGCAACCCTCGACAGGCACGTTGGAGCCGATATCGCTGCCGTTGACCACGTTGGAACCCGCAACCATCCCAAGGTCAATCCCGCCTTCGACAGCCACGATCACGCAGTTGCCGACTTCGAAGCCAACATCGCTGCTGTACGTTCCGGTGCGCCCCCACTTGAACTGCACGCAGATGGTGAACATCTTATTGGAGCCCATTTCTAAGAAAAAGAAGAAGTGAGGTGAGAGAGAGAGAGAGGGAGGGGGAAGGGAAGGATGTGTGGCTTGTGTGAGTCTAAACTTGGCCTTGTATCCAAGCTGCAGGGGGGGGGGGAGGGAGAGAGGGTAGGGAGGGCCTCAAAGGGTGTGCTGCTGCTACTGCTGCGTGGTGTGTGTCACGTGAGGCGTGGGAAGAGGGGGCGGTGAGGGAAGGGTGATACAAATAAGCGCCCGCTGCTTAGAAAGTCGTTCCCCGTGAACGGTGTACGTGCGGTGCACCTTTCGCCTGCGGTGGGATGGTGTTTGTGTGTGTGTGATTTCGCCAAAGATGGAAAGGACGATCTTCACCCAGCCTGATGTTCAGATCTCATGCAAAGCAAGGAGGGGTGGGGGGTGGGGGGTGGGCGGCGGTGTGTGACTGGCGAGACGGAACATCCGCGATTTTTCCCGTCGTTGCTGCTTGCTCCTTTTTTTGCTATTTTTTTGTCGATTTTTCAAATACCTTTGTTGAAAATAAGGGGGGGGGGGGGTTACCGCCACCACCACCCACGACCACCACCAACCTCCCCACAAACGCACCACCGCCATTGCCCACTACAGGCATGTTGGGGCGAGAGGACAGGGGGAGTCACGGGGATGCGGAGGTGGGGAAGGGGGGGAAGAGGGGGAGCCTCGCAAGGGAGGGCCTGATGCTCTGTACTCTCCTTCCAGTGTTTTGAACGATCTTTTACAACCGCTCCAGATCCCGTTTTGTTTGGGCCCCGGCGGACCACAGCTCCCCCCCCCCCCCCCCCGCCCCCCCCGACGTGCGGGACGACCAGGGCAGTGACGTGCACAATTCCAATTTTAAATCCATGATACGGCCCTTCATCCCCCCCCCCTCCACCACCCACCCTGGATGATCAGGCCAATTTTTTTTGAGAAACGCGTTTTTTTTGACGCAAAATAGATAAAACGAATATCGGCTGTCCAATATGGGCTGACCTACCCTCACCGGACACCCTTCTCATTCGTCCATCCCCCCCCTCCGCCTTTACGATCGCCACAGCCTATCGGACCACTGCGCTGTGCAAAGGGGTGGGTAGGGGGGGGGAAGTCTGGAGTGATGATTACGAGTGGAGGTGGGGGTGGAGGCGGCGGGGGAGGGGAGGAGAGGGGAAAACGGGTTCTTTTGAAAAAAACAAAAATGAAATGAAAAATACCGGAGGGTGGTGGGGGGGGATGGGATCAGGGCTGTTCCTAACTGGGGGGCTGGTTCCCCACTTTCAGGATTCTGAACTTTTTTTCTAAGAACTTTTGTACGGGGAAAAAAAGTTTTTTTCTAAGAATTTTGTAAGGGAAATTTTTTTTTCTAAGGGTTTTTCGCAGAGGAAATTTTTTTTTCTAAGATTTTCCCAGTCGACAGGGCGCACACAAGGATGGAAGGGAAGTCTCTCCCCCGTACAGTTCGCCTTGCTGGCCAACTGGAGACTCCGCAGGATGACCCCGCCCACCTCCTCTTGCCTCGGTTTGCGTGTTGCTGGTGTGTTGCCTGTGTATTGCTGTTGTATTGCACTCCTGAGGACCTCCCTATTTATTCCCACTCGACTACCCTTCGACAGGACCCTGACCTCACACTCACCCAACCTCACGTACTCCGCGAATATGGTGCGCACAACTGCAAAAATCTCCGGGAGCTTTTGGGCTTTCAGGCCTGAAGGGGCCAGTAGGGGGGTGGCGTCGGGGAGTGGCAGCTTTGTAACTATCCTCCAGCTGCTGGCATGTACAGTACTGCGGGAGTGCCAAGGTGTATTGAGCAACCTCCTCCAGTCCCTGCGGAGCACAACCCCCGATGAGAACGAGCCCCAGATGATCACCTCGCAGGACCCGCAGCGACCCAACCCTGACGTCAGTCTCTCCGCCCTCGGACACAAACACCCGCACCTGAAGCACCTCTGCACCACCAAAAGCGCCACCGTCTACAGCTGCCCATCTTGTGGTGAGTTCCGCACAGCTATTACAGACAGCATGGTTGTGATGTTGGGCGTCGTGAAGGACGAGGTGCAGCGCGTTGCTTCTCAATTTATGGAGAAGCAAGGTCCGTGCACATGTGGTGCTGTCCGGGCTGCGCAGTTCTGCGTCGAGAAGGCCCCGCACCTCCTGTTCCTCTCGACGCAGCGGTTTTCTGCATCCGGCGAGAAGCAGAAGCACCTGACGGAGCTTGCGGAAACCGTCAACGTCAAGGAATTAAGAGACCTCTCCGCCCTTCGTGAGCTTGGCGTTGACGGCAACGGGGTGGTGCAGGTGGGCACGGTGCAGCCGGTGAATCACCGGTACCGGTTTGTCGGTGCATCGTGCACAAAGTCCGGGCTGACCCTCGCGAAGGGGATCGCCTGGGAGACGCTGTGCGCTCGTGGCCCCGCCACCACTCTGAAGTGGAAGTCGATCACGACTAATCGTGTGACGGATTGCTCTGTGGCGCCGTTCAATCGTGCGAACGCGAAGCCAGCACTCGTGCTGTACGCACGTGAGGCATCGGACGGTGACGGGCACGACGTCGATGCTTCGCATGATGCGCCGCCGCCTCCTCCTCCGGATCCCCTGGCCGCCTCTCCTGCAGCTACCACCGCCGCCCCTGTCGCCCCTGCACCCCACGCCGCCTTCTACACCGGGGAAGGGGCGTGCCACGTCGCCGCGTTCGACAGCGCCGGGCGACTGTCCCCATGGCTGACCGCCATGAAGCTCGCCCAATCAACCGGAGGCGTCAACATTGGGCTTGTACCAGGGTGGGTTCAACGGGATCTATACAGTTCTGGACACTACTGCCTCCGAGTGCTTGACTGCCTAGCAAGGTCAATTCCCATTACGGAGCCGACGCGTACCAGTGCTGCGGCGCTTCTGGAGGGCGTTGACTCCCCCGAAGCGGAGGCCCTCACGGTGAAGCTCAGGCGTCCGCGATTGATGGATACGAGATTCCTCGTGGACGAAGAGTTGGACACCAACACCGCGTCAGTGGCCCTGCAGACTTTCCGCACATCCCGCGGTTTAAATGTTCACTTTTCTATCGTCGACACCACACAGCCTCGCACCTTCGGCTTGCTTCTTCCGTCGTTGATGGCCCAGTACCCCTTGCGGCTTGTCTTCGACACAGCAAAGGCGCACTTCCTTCTTTTGATGGCAGCAAACAAGAAGTACGTGCCAGAGGGCTCAATGGTGAACGGTCTCCTTCGGATTCAGCAGCGGCAGGCACAGCTCGCCATACAGGAGAAGCAGCAGCGGAAGATCCACGCTGCAGCCTCCTGTGTGGTGCGTCTCCCTGATGGGAGGTGGAGGTGCACCACGTGTGCACCGTTCTTGGTGCAGCTGGAGGGGGAGTTCTCGGAGCAACCCCACTTGCTCCGGTATGCACGCGGCGAAGCGTCTATGTCTGCCACGACAGTTGGGCGCCAGCAAAGCAATATCCGCCGCCACATGGGTGGTGCGGCGCACAAGAGAGCAGTGCAGTTGTCCACGCCTGGGAGTGAAAACACCAATGTGACAGCTACAGATATCCCCAAGCAGACGCTGTGCGCGAAGGTGAAGGTGACCAGCGAGCAGTACACAAGTCTGGTCAACCTGGTGTACAACGTGGCAACGGCGACGCAACGGGCGGAGGGGCTGAGCAGTGTGGGTGCGAGGTTGCAGGACGACAAGCGGAAGGGGCTGCATGTCCTGGACACCCACTACTCTCGAAAAGTCGCGAAGGAGTTCCAGACGATACTCTGGGAGGTGCTCCTGAGGGGAGTGGTGGGTGCGGTGCGTGCGTGTCGGGCGGCAACCCTGAAGGTGGACGGTACCACGTTCGCCCGCATCGACTTGATGATCGTCATCGTTTCGGGGATCAGCAGGACGGATTGTGCTATGAAAGATTGGTGTGTGGGCACAGTCGACTTGAAGAAAGCTGACGCAGAGTCGCAGAAGGACGAGCTGGTCAAGTTGTTCGACAGCCTCCAGCTGTCGCAGTGGGCGCGGCGTTCGCTGAAGGGATTCGCGGCAGACGGGGCATCAACGATGAAGAGTCTCAGGGGGAAGCTCGAGATCGCGTGGGGATGCACTCTCATCGATGTGCATGATGCTGCCCACATGCACCAGCTGTCCGTCGGCCTCATCAAGAAGACACGAAAGGTTGTTGAACATAGCCGCCTCCTCCGACACTGGTTTGCCTTCTTCAGATCAACCGCCAGGCAGAAGTCTCTGCAGATCATTTCCGGTGGGAAATGTCTCTCCTTCCCGAAGGAGCACTCCGTGCGTTGGGCAGCTGCAACGTTCCGTCGCCTGAACGCGGCTGTGGTGAACTTTGACTTCACTGTCGCTATGCTCGGGGAGATCCAGCCGCCGCCGTTCTTCTTCCACAAGCTCACCCCCGAGTATTCCCTCTCGACTTGCATCTTGGCTGACGTCTTCGACATCAATAAAGGGGTGAGCGAGGCGTTGCAGAAGCGAGACCTGTCGCTCTCGTCGATGGAGAGCATCCTGCAGAATGCACTGACAGTGCATAAGGTGCTGGCGCGCCAGCCTGGCAAGCACGAAGCCAAGTTCTATGAGAACCAGGGAACCACATCGTTGCCTCCGGGGGTAGTTGCCGAGATGACTTCCTGGCGCTCAAAGCTCTGCCACACCATCTACAAGGACCTGGCCAAGAGGTGGGAGGAGTATCCCTGCCGCTCATTCAGCTCTTTCTTCGCGACAAGTGGGAAGAACAGCACGTGCGAGTGCCTCATGGCGCTCGCTTCTCGCTTGGGTTACGACCAGGCAGAGATTCTCAGCATCGGCATGGAGTGGGTGAAGCTGCGGTTGGAATGCACAGATCTCAGGGGGAACCTTCTGAAAGAGTTTGTCGTCGACTTCTTGCTGGAATCCGAGAGTTCGACGTTTGCGATAGTGCTTGAGGCCATGGTGGCACTGTCACCCTCGACTGTGTTTGTGGAGGCTGCTTTTTCAGTTGTAACGCGCATGAGGGGATCGTTCCGGAAGGCACTCTCTGCCGCAAGCATCTCTCAAGAACTGGGCATCACTCTAGAGCTGTCACATGATGACGCGGCGCGCAAGATCATCGTTGAAGAAACAGTCAACACGTTCCTCGCCAACAAGAAGCGCCGCTTCACTGCGCGTTCCCTGACGCCTCTTCCAACTCTGACAACCGTGGAGCTCGTTGACCTCGATGCAGCCATGGGTTCTCTATTTGCTGGCGTGGAGGATTGTGATGAGGAATCGGACGGCAGCTGGGAAGATGACAACGCCGATGCATTGTCGATTGTCAGCCTCGTGGAGGAAGTCCCTGAGGATCCCTTCCTCACTTCGTTGCTTGCAGATGCCGCACCCCCCGTCGTGCCTCCAGCCACCCTGCAACATGTCACCTTCCAGCTCCCCGCTTCATCGACCCCGGGCACCCCATCGACACTCCCCACACCTCAGCCGGAAGAACCGCCGCAGCTGCCTCCCACACAGGCGGCACCGGCAGAGCGCAGGAGGGAGGTTGGGCCGCACCCCGAGGAGCCCCAGGAGAAAAGGGCCCGCGTCCATGTCGACATCGATGTCGACATGGAGGAGGATTGGGGAGAGTGGGCGTACGTTTCGGACGCCGAAACTTCCGAGTGAGCCATCATCGTTCTTAGAAGGGGGGGGGGGGTGGGGGCGGGGGGGTGGTTTTCATCGTAGAAATCATAGAAAAAGTCCCGCCTGACGGGCACGCGCCTGAAACCTGTGGGGGGGTGAGCAAAAAATCCCTTGTAAAAATTCTTAGAAAAAACCTGGTTCCCCGACCCAAAAAACCCGGAAAAAGGGCTGGTTCCCCGCCCAGGCCTGGATGGGATGGGATGTGATGGGAGGGTGGGGAGGGTGGGGGGGGGGGGGGGTATGTGTGCGGGTGTGTGGGGGGGAGGGGGGACGTCGCAGACAACACACAGAGACAAAAAAAGGCACACTGCCCCCTTCTCTCCCCGCCCCCCCCCCCCCCCTGCCTCCCTCTCTCACTCTCCGGTCAAAAAAACAGAATAAAAAGTCAATAACGCTCGCCTGATCCGGTTACGCTCCCTCCACATCCCAACGCTTTAGTTAGGTTGTATGAACGTTCAGGGCATTGCCGATGGCGTGGAAAAGCGATGCTCTCTCACACCACGACTGGGTTCTGCCCCATGCAACCATGATTTTTTTTGTTGTTTTCGTTTCACGAGAAAATGTAGGTGCAAAAAAAAATCAAACTTACACTCTACCATCGGTGAATCCTTTTTCGTTTGTTCCAGCGGAGGCTGCAGCGATGCAGCTCCCTCTTTAATGTGTTGCTCACAACCCGCACATCCCTCCTGCGTAACACGGATCAGGTGACGATGCATCCAGCTTTGCGATATCACGTTTATGTTTTGGTTTTACTGATCAACCCAACGATGAAAAGGGAAGCCTTCCTTGTTTTCACCCTGATGCGGGAAGATGTGAAGAACTCAACCCTCCTGCTCTCCTTCTCTTCTCTCTCTCTCTCTCTCTCTCCCCCCGTCCTAACTTTCTGACCACGTTGATGCATTGGCATTTACTTTTGACAGATCCAGCCTTGCTCGAGGGTTTCTCCCTCCTATTTTATTAATTTTTTTCGACAGCGGGGGAGGGGGGGGGATTTTTTTTGAGGGGGGGAAGGGGGCCCCCCCCACACCCCACACCCTTCCATTTTCTTAAACTCAGCACCCGGTGCACCTGGAGGCCCCGACATTACTATCTTTACCAGATGCACCGTTTGCTCAGTGATGTGTTATTTTCTGCTTGTCAACAAGCATGGGGCTGTGATGAGGGTGAGGGGGGGGAGGTGCCCCGGGGTGGCGGGGGTGGGGGGGTCGGAGTGGGGTGTGTGGGACGAAACCGACGCATCAAATTATATCCGGGGATCTGAATCAGAACACCCCAGAAAATGCATTTTAATGTCGGGGGCATCATCACGGGTGGGGGGTGGGGGGGGGGGGGATGGGGGATGATTTCATATTCAGGGGTGGGGAGGGGTGTGGAGCTGGGCCAGCTCTCCTGGACCTCCGTGTTAAAACCAGCCATCCCCACCCCCCCCCAGTTGTTGTGAGCTGCAGTAATATACCTAATCACCCCCCCCTCCCCATCCGGCACCCCTTCTTGCCGTGTTTTCGTTTTGTTTGGACGTGTGAGAGTGCAGACCGCCTCTTTGTGCTGATGTATTCGCCCTAGTTGGTATTTTTGGTGCTGATTTGGGGGGGGAGGGGGGGGTAGGAGAATGAGCTTCCTGCCTGTGGCTGTTTGTCCGTGTGTTTTTTTTGGTTTGGAAAATTTGATGGCAGTCGTTGTCAAAACCTTGGGGGGGAGGGGGGGAGGGGGGCATGCGGTGTCCTCCTCTCCTACCCCCTTCCGCACGGGAAAATGCCATGGCGCCGCGTGGTTCAAGTATTTTCCCGTTCGGAGAAGGGGCGGGACATGATAGTTCTTTGGAAAAAAAGGGCAAACCTTTAGTTTCGGTGTGCGCCAAGACACACCGCGGTTATTCCAACACCTCCCCCTCCCCCCCCACCCCAAGCAGGCGATCCCACCTCGCCGTTCTGCTATTTTCCTCAGACTTGCATGAATTAACAGGGGGGGGGTCGCAAGAAGCTACATCAGCGGTTTTGGGGGTTATCAAAGGAGATGAGAAGATGAAGGGGCGATGCACTGTGTAGGAGCGGATCGGGGGGGGGGGGCGATTGATGGATTGGCGTGGCCTGAACAGGCAGGGGTATGAACAGAAAAAACCCGTCCCCCCCCCCCCCTCTTATCCTTTAGTAAATCAACAGCGAGGAGGTTTTTTGCAAACACATATAGCGGAGGGGGGGGCGCTGCTTCCTTCGCTAGAATCGGGAAGCTCCATAAAAAAATAAAGGGGTATTTTTTTTGAAAAGCTGCTCCAAGCTGCACGCACTCTCTCTCCCCCCCTGCCAGTAGTGCTATGCGCGAGCGATTCGTTTGAACGGTTCAAGCGGGCCGTGCCAAATCACCCCCCCACCCCCCCCCCCCCACCACCTGCGCGTGCGGATTACATTGCACACAACACAGGGCAAAAAAAAGACCACAGACGCACCCCACACCCGACACAAACACCCCTCTCTGTGCGCCGTAATCCAGGAGATATGTCTTTTGCAAGGCGCCGCACCCAGTGCCGCGAGATAGATGGATGGTCAGATAAGGCCCCGACAGAGGCCCGTATGCGGCCGGGAGGCAGCTTCTCAGGCAAAGTAAAATGACACGTCCCCCCCTCTGTCCCTCTGTATCTCTGCCCGGCACACAAAGAGTCAAATGGGTGTGTAGGAGTGGGTGGGTCCATCTGTGGGTCAGGGCGAGGGAGAAACAGTCCCCCCGAGAAGAAGAAGAAACGGCAATGGGGGGGTGGGGTGTGGGGGGGGAAGAAATCAAATCACCACCTCATCGCCTCGCGGGGGTCGAGGCGTGCGCCGGTGGGCGGGGGGCAGGGGGGGGGGGGGGGTGCAAGTCTGAGGGTTGTTGTGCTGCGGCAGCACATGTGCCGTGCGCTTAGCTTCCAGGGCGGCCGCGCGCCGGGTAGGCGCCGTACCCAGCCCAGCTGGAGGCGGCGGGCTGTGCGAAGGAGCTGGTCGCTGCCCCCCTGGCCGGCTCGGTCGGCTGTGCCGAGGGCCAGGCGCCAGTCTGCCACCACTGCTGCGGGTGTGCGGGTGCCGCAGCCGTGGGCTGGCGGCTGTCCGGCCCGTGCGCGCTGTACCCGGCGCTCACGTCCTCCGTCGCCGTCGAGGTGGACGGCTGGGGTGCCGGCGCAGGTGCCGGTGTGGGCGGCGCAGCAGACGCAGGCGACGGACCTGTACGGGCAGAAGGTGGGGTGCCGAGGTTGCAAAGGTTGGGGTCAGGCAAAGGCAAAGGCAGGGCAGAGAGCAAGGCACCGCATCACAGCACTGCCTCATCTGTTCCTCTGGACATACCGGCCATCCCGGGCACAACCGGCGGGTAGGGGTACGGGTACGGGTACGGAGGGTACGCTGTGGTGGTGTGGTGTGGTGGGAGGTGTGTGTGTGTGTGTTTGGGTTTTCAGCCAGACTTCAAAGCGCCGCGCCGGATGGGTTCCAGGAAGGTGCTCCTCATGACACGGGGGTGTGGGGGGGCAGGCTGGGCCGTGTCTGCTTGAGATCCGTTCCTCCCCCTGCCACCCAACAGCACTGCGACATACCGTGCGGGGGGAACGCCGGGTAGCGCGGGGGCATGCCGTACGGCATGGCGTAGAACGGGGGCGGGTACAGCGAGAACGGGTACGGCGGGTACATGCTGTGCGATGCGGCAGCAGGCGTCTCGCTGGTGCTCGCGCTGGTCGTGGCGGCAGCCGCGTTGGGGGCCACGTTCTGCGGGTGCTGGTGCGCACGGGTCTGTGGCGGGGGGTGGTGGTGCCATTGCCGCACCCAAGTACACTCACATACCTGGTGCGAGTCCCTGTTCTGGTGCTCACGGTGCTCACGCGTGTCGCGCGTGTCCCTCGTGTCACGTGTGTCACGGTGGTCGCGGTGGTCACGGTGGTCACGGTGCGCGTCGCGCCCATGGGTGGGCGTGCGGTTCTGCTGGTTGCGGTTCTGCTGTGAGGTGTGTGGGTGCATGCAGTGTGGGTGTCTGCTTGGGTGGGTGAGCTCTGCACGCGTCTGCCCACCAGCGTCCCCCGAATGAGTGTCAACCGACGTCAAGGACGGGACACTGACGGGCGCCCAGTCCAGTGAACCCGCAAACCAGACAGCAGGCAAACAAACCCAGCCTCCTACTGCATCCTACATACCCTGCTGTGCTGCATGCCACCGTAGCCGTGGTCGCCCCTGTTCGACGCGTTGAACGCACCGCCGAAGTCTGTGGGGGTGGAAGGTGGTGCATTCAGCCTGCAGCACTGACATACTCTTGCCGTCCTGGTGGTTCTTGTTGTGGTAGTTCGGTGCATCGTGGTGCTGGGGCACCTGGCTGTGGTGCTGCTTGTTGGAGTACGCATCCTGGTGGTGCGAGTGCTGCGGCTGCTGCTGCTGCTGCTGCTGCTGGTGGTGCTGGTGGTGCTGCGACTGGTGCTGGTGCTGGTGCTGGTGGGAGTGCTGGTGGTGCGACTGGTGAGACTGGTGCTGGTGCTGCTGGTGCTGGTGCGAGTGCTGGTGGTGCTGGCGCGACTGCTGCGTCTGCGAGTGGTGGCCCTGGTGGCGCATGTCGGACATGCCCTGTTGCGTGGTGCGGGGGTGTTGCTCAGTGATGACGGCCACATTGCATACCATGCTGTTGTTGTTGCTGTTGTTGTTGTTGCTGGTGGTGGTGGTGTTGCTGCTGTCGGCCCACTTCTGGCTCTGCTGGTGCGACATCGAGTGGTGCCCGTGGTTGTGGTTGTGGCTGTGGCTGTGGTTGTGGTTGTGGTTGTGCGAGTGGCTGTGGCTGCTGGACTGGCCGTGCTGCGAGTGGTGGCTCTGCGGGGCCGGGTTGCTGTTGAAGTACGACGACGACGCCACCGCTGCGGGCGACGCGGTCTGCAGGGGCGCCTTGCTCTGCGTGTTCTGCTTCCACTGGTTCTGGTTCTGCAGGAACGGGGTGTTGGTCGGGGCGGGCTGCTCGGGGGCGGGCTGCACCGGCACGGGGTCGGGCTTGTCGTACGTCCCCCAGTCCGGCTCGTAGTCCTGGGCGGGCTCCGGCTTCGGCTCGGGCTCCGCGGCCTTCACAACAGGCGCAGCCACAACAGGCGCCACAGGCGCGGCAACAGGCGCAGCCACGGGCACCACGGGGGCGGCCACAGCGGGCATCTTCGGCTCCTCCGGCTGCACCAGCAGGCGCAGGTCCTCCTCCACCACAACGGGCACCGCCGGGGCGGGCGTGGGCTCCACGATGGGGCTGGTCCCGATGCTCTCGTGCTCCACCACGGGCACCGCAGGCACCGCCGGGGGGGACGGCTGCGGCGGCGCCGGGGGGGTCGGCTGGCGCTCCTCCACCACCACAGGGGCGGCCACCACGGGCTGCGGGGGCGGCTGGTCCGCACCCTCCCCGCTGAAGACGTACTCCGTCGACACCTCGTTCGGCGAGAACCCGAACACCACGCCGTCCTGGTCGTCGAACGTCTCCGCCGGGATCTCCGCCGGGATCTCCTCCTCCTCGGGCTCCTCCTCCTCCACCACCGCAGCCTCCTCCACGGGCTCCGGCACGGCCACAGCCTCCTCCTCCACAGCAACCTCCTGCTCCTCCTCCTCCTCCGGCTCGGGCTCCTCGACCTCCGGCTCCGGCTCCTCCACCACAGGCACGACGGCGGAGAACGTGACATCAACCTCGTCTGCGGAGGGCGCGCCGTGGTCGAACATGACAGGCCCGTCGATGTCTGCGATGTCCAGGTCCTCCTGGTAGATCACACCGCCCTCCACGTTGAACAGCACCGACTGGTCCTCCTCCACCGGGGCAGGCGCCGGCTCCGTCTCCGGGGGGAATTCCTCCCACTCCTCCTTGGCCTCAGCAGGGGTAGGCTCCTCCTCCCACTCCTCCTCCTTCGTCTCCTCCACAGGCGCCTCCTCGGGCACGGTGGCGGGCGACTTGCCCGCAGGCAGGCCGGGCCAGGCGGCGGGGGTGTCCTCCACCGCGGCGGCGGCGGCGGCGGCTGCCTCCTCGGCCTGCTGCTGCTGCTGCTTCTCCTCCTCCTTGGCAGAGAGCATCTCGGCGTAGGTGCGGTTGCCGCGGGCAGCGCAGCTCCAGACGTTCATGCGGATGACAGGCGGCTCGACCTTCTTCTCCTCAGCCTTCTCGTCGACACGCCCTGCAGGGGCCTTGCGCGCGTTGGTGATGCCACGGGGGCCAGCCTTGCTGCTCCGCCCGCCGCTCGCGCTGCGGATTGCTGCCGCGACGCCATCGAACTTGCGGTTCTGGCTCCGGCTCCGGTCGCCGGCGCCGCCCTGCGGCTTCTTCGGCGGGTCCGGCTTCACCTCCTTCTTCGCACCGGCAAGCAGCTTCTTCTCGGGGACGCTTACCCACTTACCGCTGCCTGAGACGGCCATATGAGAAATTTTGAAAGACGACAAACTTAGGGGCTGATAACTAACACTCTTAGGGGGGTCCGCTGTCTGGAACAAAGGTGGGTGTGGTGTGGTGTGAGGGTGAGGGTGAAAAGGGGGTGAACGGGTGGGACAGGGAGGGGCGCACGAAGGTGGAGAAAAGCCATAGAAAACCTGTGCCCCCCAATAAAGCGGCACAACGGGTGGAGGAGAGGGGTGGGGGGTGGGCGGGGAGGTGCCTTCGGTTCGCCATCGCGCCTGAATGCCCCCTCGATGTCAGAGAAAGCAGTTCAGCGTGCAAATCACACAAACAGGGGTGTGCAGCGCTATTTCCGATGCGGCGGCAGGGGGGCGAAATGAACACAAGGGGTCACCCAGCAGAGAGAGCTGGCACTTTTGTCTGTAAAATGCTGGTGTTCCGCCACTCTTTCCGAGGCGGTGGGCTGTGCCCCTCTCTGCCTCCCTCAGGACACAGGAGGCACAGCTTCGGCCAACCCGAGAAGGCTGTAATAAAATCACGATTGCCGTGCTTTCACACACGCCCACACATGACATATCACATGTGTGTTGTTAGCCCTCGGTCTGCTGTTTCTGAATGTGCCGACGATCAGTAGCCCTTCGATGATGCAAGACGGCCAGGCCACGACGCATCCACAGCATCAGTGGGTATTTTTTTTGGCAACACATCTGCAGAAATGACACACACTCCGCAATGACGGCAGCACGATCCTCCACTCCAATACATGGGATGGACAATGCGGGGGCACAACGCCGCAACGGACGCAAAGAACACCGCAAAAGAAAAGGAAAGCTTTGGGTTGGGACGGGGGGGGGGGAGACAAGGGAAAGTTGCAAAAAAAAAACGAAGGGGGTGGGGATGATTAGAACGAGGGGTTGGGTTGGTTGCGGGTGGGGATGGATAATGGACATAACTATAGGCATACCAGAGAGAGAGGGGGGGAAGGGAGGAGAGGAGAACGCATGCGCTGGTTGCTGAATGGTTCAGGCCACGGGTTTGACGTGCGGCATGGCACATCAAGCAACGCGTATACGGCAGAGGCGCCGCACACACACACACAGCCTGCCAGAGGGGGGGGGGGCGTGAAGGGTTCAAGGATCTGCACGGTGAATAGGGTTCCTCCGAGTTTGGATACACCGAACTGTCAAAAAAAGGGGGGGGGGGGGGGGCGTGAGATGGTGACGATAGTTCACCACTCCGCCTGTGTAACATAAAATTGGTCCCGAAGCACTCCAGAAGTACTCCTCTTTCGCGTTGCGGGGGAGAAAACGCTCTGTCCAGCAGCTGTTTGAAACAAAACCCAAACCACTATTCGTTGAGCATTTCAAGGCTGTTGTTGAGGCTGAAGATACCCACTCAAACGCTCCAATCATGCGATTTCATTCGCTGATTTCGTGACTTTGATTTCAGCATTTTTTTGCTGAGACCGGTCAACAGCGATTTCGGCAACACCAGCAAACGCGAGCACCATTCACTCAACGGCAGGTCACATCCGAGAGATACTCGGGTACGGGAAGGGGAAGGATGCGTGTCGGCAACGGAGGCGGGCCAACCACAGCAAAGGCACTTTGATGCCGGACATACGCGCTCTCCTCTGGTATACAGATCGCCAAAAAAAGGTGGGTGCCGAATGAGTTGTGGGGGGGAAATCGAACAGGGGGCATGGGGTGTTTGGGGAAGGAGACAGACCAGGGCTGCCCAACGGAAGGGCAGGCGCACACAACACTCACACTCACACGTTAAGCTCTTTTTGGAAAGTGTTCAACTGAGCACTCACAGCTGAGGGGCTCACACTCAACCTTACACCTTTTGGGCGCGATCACCACCACCTTCGCTCCTACAACACCCACACACACAAAAGGGGCTGGGAGGGCGGAGCAAACGGGCTGATCCCATTCCTCTTCCCCACCCCCCCTGACTCATATGATAAGGAACGTGAAAATGTTTGAGAAAGCGCAGAGCACGCCAAATCCCCACTGCAAACACGTGAATCCTTTGAACGGGTTAATCTTTGCGGGGGGGGAGAGGTGCAGTGCCGGAGAGCAACCGCCACCACCACCACCAGCCATGTCATTTTTTTCATCCTCCTCCACAGCAAAATGAGAAACACAAACCAGAACCCAACTCACACAGGCTGTTCCTCACCCCCGGGACGCCCTCCCTGCAGGGACAGCAGCCCCCCGTATGGAGGTCGACCCACCGAGGATCGCAGCCGCAACCTGCGCCGCCTGGCTTCGTATCTCCCTCACCGCAATCGTCTCCCACTCCGTCCCCCTGCGAATGGGCCCCACGGCATACAGCCCGTCCTGCACGCCAGCAGGACACCTCTCTGCAGGGCATCCCCCACACCCCTCCGGAGCACCACCACCACTGCCGGCAAGCGCGCAACCTGTCGCGGGGTCGACCAGGATGCCGATGCCCGACCCCTCTGGGCAGAGCAGCCCCTCCCCGACCAGCTGCGACAGCAGGGCGGAGGGGAGGGGTGTTGCAGAGCTACCCCGGAAGTCGATCTGCGGGCCGGTGCAGTTCACAACCCAGTCGGCGGAGACGGTGATGGGGGGGTCTCCCGAGGAGGGGGAGAGGGTGACGTCGATCCGGCTCCTGGTGTCCCCTTCGACGGAGTGGCGCATGGAAAGAACTGAGGCGGTGTGGTGGCGCAGGCCTGTCCTCTCAAACAGCGGTTGGAGCGTGTCGAATGTCCCCGGTGCGACGCGGTGGCGCCGGATCTCAAACTGGTCCCTCCACCTCCGGAGGAAAACCGCGCGCTGTGGGAGGCCCATGAGATACCACAGGTTGTTGTACATCCCGCGAAGCCCATCCAGGACAGACTGCCACACACCCCCCTCGGCCTCCACAGCGTCGCATGTGGAGATGATCTTTGCAAAAATCTCCTCAACCTCCGCGTCTGTCAGGAAACCCCCTTTGCCATCCTGCCTCGGGAAAGCCGCTGCCACTTCCGCCGGCTCCCCGCAGAGGAAACGTGCACGCCCCCCCCCCAGGATTGGGGTGACAATATGCGACTCCACGTCGTATGGCGATGGGTAGGTTTCCCCGTGGTTTTCCCTCGGGAACAGGCCTTTGCGTGACACGACATGCACAGCCCCTGCAAACCCCGCATGCTCCAGGCTGAGCAGCACATCCACCGCGGTGAGGCGCGACCCTATGAGCAGAACGGTCGACCCGACCCCCCCTCCCTCACCCACCAGGGGCGATGCGTCCCTCAACACTCTCCAGGGGTTCTGGATATACCTCTGGGACAGCCTGTAGAACGCTTCCTCCTCCTCGGCAGCCATGCCGGAGAGGCGTAGGTTTGACGGGGAGAAATTTCCGGTGCACAGCACCACGTCGTCAGCGGGTGTCAGTGTCACCTCCCTGGAGAAGGCATCCCTCGACTCCACGGAGTAGCGGTGGGTGGGTGTGGTCTGGAGGTTCGCCTCCGACTCCGAGGGGGGCTGCGGGGTAGTGACGGAGAGGACCTCGGTCCTGCCGTGGAGGGTCAGGCGCGAGGAGGGGTGGGCGATGCCCTCTGACTCGCGGACAACATCCCTGACGTAGGCTCCGTACATCTCACGGGGGATGTGGGTCTTGGGGTCGAGCCACGCGGCGTCGATGCAGCCGCTGCGCTTCTTCCCCTCGAGCCACCTCACCAGGTGGTCCGGCTCCCCCTCCACGGCGTGCATCCCCATGGCAGGCACGTTGATGCTGTGCCAAGGTGCGGCGGTCCCATATGCAACCCCCCTCCACCACTCCCGCCTGTCAGACTCGCCACCCCCCAACGACTGCGGCTGAGATTCGGCAGGGCAGCCGGCAGGCGGTGTGGCGGTGCCGTCACATGGGTCGGTGGTGGTGGTGCTGTCCTTGTCGTAGGCGTGGATGATGACAGGAGTGCCGCTGCGCAAGAGGGAGGCAGCGGTCATGGCCCCGCTGACACCCCCGCCGATGATGGCGACATGTCTTGGGGCTGGGGTGGACATGGATGGGTGGGGGGTGGGGGGGCGTGTATGTTCTGGTGAATGGTGTCGGGTGATGTGTGGAAGAGGGGTTGGGGGGGATGTGCAGCGTGTTGAGCATGCCAACACGTGTCAAAGGCTGTGTAAGCCCCCTGTGAAGTGGCATGAAGGCGATCCTCATAAAGCTTCAGTCGTACGGGGTGGTGCACTCTCCTCTGTCGCGTCTATGCGGCATGTATGCAGGAATGCAAATGCCCTTTTGGTGTCGACAAACCCTTTTTCAGAACACACGGCAGTATCTTCATGTGACCTTCCATGTGGTTTTACATGAAAATACTGTTGTTCCTGTCAAAACTGTACGTGGGAAACACTGGGAAACACGCGGAATACTGGGAAGGGGGGTCGGGCATGAAGAGAACATCATACACCAAGGCCCGACAAGCCGGGCCCTTCATTCAAATCGGAGGGGCGGGGTGAAAAATGTGTAACAGATTTGGCACACCTCTGAATATGACGGTATCGAATCCCACGGCAAGGCCTAGCTGCGTGACTGTTTGCTGTAAAGCAAAGAATGTCAGCGGAAAAAAAAAGATAATTGGGCGGCTTCCCCCCCACCTTTCTCTCTCTCAAGGTGTAACCTGAAGAACATCCCGCGACGGCACAGCAGCAAGGGTGGCGACGAGCGCATCCGCCTTGTCACCCGCCCTGCCAGTCACCGCCTCTATGGACTCCCCGTTGAGGAAGGCACTCACCGCTGCGTTGTACCCATACCACTGGGAGGAGCGGTACTGAAGCTCGTACATCCACTCTTTGGCCACGGAGGGGGAGTCAGCACCGTCAGCAGGCGGGCTTCCAACGATCACCTCATAGATGCTGAGCACCTCGCCTGGCGGATGCTTGTGGTTGTGGTTGTGGTTGTGATTGTGGTTTGGGTTTGGGTTGGGGTCGGGGTTGTCCTCCTGGCACTTGCCATCGGGGAGGCCGCGGCACCGAGCAGACCGGGGAATCATGACGGTGCAGCGCCACGGCGCCAGCCGCATCTCGTGGTCGCACTCTGCGTCCTGCTGGCACTTCTTGTTGCACGCCAGCTGGAGGCTTGCATCACGGGCGACCCACCCCACCGCCCTCAGCTGCGGAACGACATCGCCGAGAAGCGTATACCCACGCATGTCATCACACCCGATGTCCCCGCAGTAGGAACGCCCTGCCGCCAGAGAAATGGTCAGTGCGATGGACAGGCGCTCCCACAGAATCAGCTTCGCAGCAGCCACCGCAGCGCTGGCGTGCATCGTGCACTTCCGCGACGAGTTGAAGGAGCAGCATATCCGGTCCCCCACGAAGATGTCAATAAGCCCCCCGCGCGACTCCATACACCGCATCGTAGTCGCCAGAACCGACGCGAATGAACTCTCAAAGGCGGCCGGGCTGTACCGCAGGAGCCCCTCCGACTCGTTGAGGGTCACGACCGCCAGGGTGAGCAGCCTCAAGGACATCGCCCTCCCGCTCAGCAGGGGGCACCCCACCACCACGGGGCCCTGGGGGGCCCCGTGGTGGTGGGGTGCCACCGGGGCAGGCGCTCCCACCTCCGGGGGGGCGGTTGAGCGGCTGGAGCTGGACATCTCTGAATCCTCGTGAATCTCGACGACGTCGTCCTGCCCGGACTGGTCATCCGGTTGACCGGACATGGCGATGCATGACTTCGGCAGGTAGGGGCGGTAGGCTCGGAGGTTCTGCTCCAGAGAAAGCAGCGCTGTGTGCATCGCCTCGGGCAGCCTGCCTTTATGATCAGCGAGGATGTTTGCCACAGCATCCACGTCGTACGCCGCGAGGAGTGACGCGATGTCTTCAACGGTTGCGATTGTGCTGCGCATCGCAGCCTCCTCCTCCACCACCTCCCGCACAAACTCTTTGAAGACGACGTATATCAGCATGAGTGATATGATGGGGGTTATCTGGGCCTCGAAGGCGCGTGCCGACTTTTCTGCGCAGGGGGGGCGGTCGCAGTCCCCAAACCTCCGGAAGTTCTCCTTCCGCACCGCGTAGCTGTCTGTCAGCGGCAGGTCGGACAGGCCGAAGCGGGTTATCCGTTCAGCCAGCAGGAGCAGCATCCAGAGCAGTGTGCAGCATACAGTAGCGTTGATCAGGCGTGGGTTGACACGCAGCATAAATAGCACTGCCAGCGCGAGGAGGAAGGCTGGCCAGGCCGGTTGTGCGCCTGACTGGTAGGCATGCAGGTCCACCATGCACAAGACAGTGAAGAGGGCTGCTGATGACGCAGCCACCATGGTCGGGCTGTAGGGTTTCATCCGGATGCCGTGGAGAAGTAGGGTGGTGCCCAGCAATGTCTGGATCGCGCCGCATACCGCTGGCAGGTTCACCACCCGCAAGAAGTGGAGGGACTCGGTGAGCCCAAAAAACAGCAGCAGGCAGCCGGCGAAGAGCGTCGCTTTGCGGCAGCGGATCTCTGAGCTGTCAGCAGCCCCGTTGCGTGTGGTGATG
The DNA here is from genome assembly GCA_963210315.1 of Rhynchopus euleeides. Lineage (NCBI taxonomy): Eukaryota > Euglenozoa > Diplonemea > Diplonemida > Diplonemidae > Rhynchopus > Rhynchopus euleeides. The sequence goes on along the minus strand of OY723306.1, from coordinate 961,184 downwards.
TGCTGCAACCACCCCATCCTGTGAACACTCAGCGCGCAGCGTGGCTGGCAATAAAGGGAGAGCTGGGGCAGAGACGAACTACACACCAAGCTAAAGGCCTGCCGAAGGTGGGGTGCTGTGTAGGGGGGGGGTGATCGGAAACTGAACGGTAGCAGGAGGGAGGGGAGGAGAGGGGTGATCAACGGCATCGGTGTCGACATCCCCCCCCCCCGGACTTCTGGCAGAAGCTGAACAAATCGATGGGGTGGGTTGGGGGTGGGAGGGGGGGGGGGGGGGGGAGGAGGGGTTGAGGGGAGGGCGGCGATTTCCGTCAGGACGGCACGGTCTTGTGCTTATTTAAAACACCACCACCACCGCCGCCTTCGATAGCGAGGGCGCGATGGGTCGGCTCGTTAGCTTTCTGTACGATTCACAATTCTTATTCAGGGGGGGGGGTGGGAGGGGGGGGCGGGGGGGGGGGGGGTAACGTGTGTTAGTTAGGAAGGGGGTTGATTTGAATGATTTCATCCAGATCGACACCAACTCACTAGGATAATCGATCCTGATCAAGAGAGCCATAACATAGTTGGAGAGCTGAGCCCCTCGTTTGTAGGAACGACATCTGCTGGCCTCCAGTGCAGGAGGGGTGGGGGGGGGGTGGGGGCGGGCACCGAAGAGAAAAGACTGCCGCAAGGGCGTTTGCTGTTGTTTTTTTTGGAATCGACAATCACGAGCGCGGCTCGATCTACCCCACCCACCCCACCCCTTTTTCGCACCGCGGCCCCATTTTTAGAGTGCAGCGCAAGCAAAATTGTGCTCTGACAAAACGTGCCAGGGTGATATCTTTGGATCACGAAGAGGGGCGGGGGGGGGGGGGGGGGGACGGGCCGCCTTTGCTGTTATTTTAGTTCTGCTGCTGACCTCTCTCTGCAGCACGACAGGGGCAGAGAAGCAAAATCAAAAACGAAGTGAAGGCTGAGAAATGAAAATTCAAAACATCACCGCCACACAGTGGGGCCCCGACGGACCACGGGCGGGGGTGCGGGGGGATAAAGGGGCGAATAACACGGCGCCTTTCATTGAACAGGCACATACTCACGAATCATATTCACCCTGTGCGTTATAAGTGCACGCAGGCAATACAAACGCCTCTTTGTGAAATGCATTCATTTTTTGAACGATTTTCAGCCGCCCGTGAGGCACTGTTTCGGGTTCTTTGGCCCCGTTTGGGCGAGTTTGTGTGAATGGACAAAGGAGGGGTATTCTTCTACGTATGGGGCATGGGTGTGGGGCGGGAAGATCCCCTGACCACAGACACAGACACGCAGACACGAACCTTGAGGAGGCACCTCGGGTTCTACCAACAAAGGGATATGTTTTAGCGGCACTGGTGCCCCTGAAAAGGCCGATCTTAATTTGGCAGGGTTTGCTTTGGGCCGGCTTTGACACCGTTTTTACATAGTCAATACGAAAGGTTTCAGGGGCGCCAGTTTTTGCAAAAAAGTTTACAGCAGCGGCTTCACACAAGACGCACACGGGGGAGGGGGGGGAGTTCTTTTTGAAAAACCCGCAGAAGAAGGGAATTTATCCAGCTGACAGCACCCTGGCATCAACTCAAAAAAATCGAAACGACATACGACCAGCGATCGCGTCAACCGTACAAACTTAATCCGACGCACAACAGAAGCCTTTTGAAGTGAGATGGGGTGTGGGGCGGGTGGGCGGCCTTCTTACCATGCATACAAGGCGCTGGTAAGCAGACCCTTATCATTTGGGGCTGCTTCTTGGCAACCTGGGGGGGGGGGGGTAGGGGACCAGATGTACTTGAAAAATTTGTAATAAAAATTTTTCCGACCCCAAACAAGGGTTATTGGCACCTAAAATGGGTGTACCCGCCTCAAAAATATGTCTGGGGACCCAATGAAACCGGTTTTTCACACTTAGTCGCCCATTTTCGGCCCGAATTTTTGAAAAATCGGTGAAAAAAGGGGGTTTCGCCCATTATGGGCAAAATCCCGATTTTCATGAAAAAATGACAAAATCGGGGCAACTAGACCCCATTTTGGGTGGTTTTCGGGTGAAAAACGTACCCTAGACATCCCTGGGGTACATTGTATACCCTCCAGGGCCTCTAGGACCAGTAGAATCACGTGAAAATGTGTTTTTTTACCCAAAAAAAGGACCCTGCAACCACCCTGCACACATCCTGCAACCATGTTGCAGGCACACTATAACGCAATAACCACCCAGAAACCACTGAGCCTGCCCTATAAGGGGTGTATGGGCCTGTCGGAACAGGTTTTCTACACCGAGTTGCCCAAATTCGGTCCGAGAATTTGAAAAAACTGTGAAGAACGGGGAATTTGCCCGTGTGTGGTAAAAGTCCCAATTTTTATGAAAAAATGACAAAATCGGGGCGACTAGACCCCATTTTGGGTGGTTTTCGGGTGAAAAACGTACCCTATGCATCCCTGGGGTACATTGTATACCATCCAGGGCCTCTAGGACCAGTAGAAGTGTGTGAAAATGCCTTTTTTTTACCCAAAAAAAGGACCCTGCAACGATGTTGGAGGACCCTGCACACATCCTGCAGCCATGTTGTAGGCACACTATAACGCAATAACCACCCAGAAACCACTGGGAATGCCCTAAAAGGGGTGTATGGGCCTGTCGGAACAGGTTTTCTCCACCGAATTGCCCAAATTCGGTCCGATATTTTGAAAAAACTGTGAAAAATGGGGGTTTCGCCCATGTGGGGTAAATGTCCCAATTTTACGAAAAAATGATAAAATTTGGGCGACTAGACCCCATGTTGGGTGGTTTTCGGGTGAAAAATGTACCCTAGGCATCCCTGGGGCACATTGTATACCATCCAGGGCCTCTAGGACCAGTAGAAGTGCGTTAAAATGCACATTTTTACCCAAAAATGACCGTGCAACCACCTTGCACAGGACTCACCCCAGAAAAGCGAAAAAAATGCCAAAACATGGCCAAAAATGAGGGTTGGTGGGCCCAAAAGTGGGTAAAAACCTCCGGAAATTCATATCCGGAGTGGGTTTGGGGGTGGGTTGGCACTGTTGACCTCCAGACCTGGATATTTCAAAAAAATTACAGTTTTTCTCACACGGTGGGATCTTGTAAATTTTACATGTATAACTACAAGTATATACATGTATTATACATGTATAATACTTGCATGTCAACTATTATACATGTATAATACATGTATATGCCTGAAATATACATGTAAAATACATGTATATCAAGTAAAAATACAAGTATAATACTTGCATGTCAACTATTATACTTGTATTTTTACTTGATATACATGTATTTTACATGTATATTTCAGGCATTTACATGTATTTTACATGTATAATACTTGTCATGCAAGTATTATACATGTAAAATACTTGCATGACAAGTAAAATACATGTATAATACTTGCATGACAAGTAAAATACTTGCATGCAAGTAAAATACATGTATTTTACTTGCATGCAAGTATTTTACTTGTCATGCAAGTATTTTACATGTATAATACTTGCATGACAAGTATTATACATGTAAAATACATGTAAATGCCTGAAATATACATGTAAAATACATGTATATCAAGTAAAAATACAAGTATAATAGTTGACATGCAAGTATTATACTTGTATTTTTACTTGATATACATGTATTTTACATGTATATTTCAGGCATATACATGTACCGTAAACGGAAAAAGGGTGGACCGTAAAAATGTTCCAAGTTCCCAAAAAAAGGCCAAACGTTCCATCTTTTTTACGGTCCACCATTTATTGGGACTGAATATGGAAAAGACAATGCGTTTTTCGCCCGCGGGCTGGTGGGTTGCGGGGCGCGGACTGCGGCCTCCACGCCGCAGACACCCACACGTAGGCCTCCCGACCTCCCAGCTTTGGACCCTCCCTCCACCACCGCAACCAACACCAGCAAGAGAAGCAAGTCCTCCCTGCGTGTGGAAAAGGCACGATCTCACCTCGAGACTCACCCACCACCACACCTCGAGAAGTGTAGTACCATGCAAGGAGCATTCCGGTAGAAGTAAAAGTAGAACCTGCTGCACGAGCCCACAAAAGCAGCCACAGTACGGCAGGGCGCGCAGACAGAAGCTGAGACCACCGGGCTCCCTCCAGATGTAAATTCGTGAATCAGTGCCCGAAAAATTCAGGGAAATCGTACTCCTTTAGTGTAGTACACCCTGCAGTAACTGTGGGAGAACAGTTCCCGGACGATGGTGAGTGCACACTCTGTGCTGAGGCCCTGTGGTGTTAATCCTGCAGCTTCAGCCGTACGATTTCCTTGGTTCCTTCGCGACTTCGTCGCGAAGGAACTCGTAAAAAAAACCGCCAAGTCCACGATCCCAACCGTAAAATAGGTGGACCGTAAAAATGTTCCAAGTTCCGGAAAAATCCCATTTGTTCCATCTTTTTTACGGTCCACCTATAGTACGGTTCACCTTTATTACGGTCCACAATATTTCCGTTTACGGTATTATACATGTATAATAGTTGACATGCAAGTATTATACATGTATAATACATGTATATACTTGTAGTTATACATGTAAAATTTACAAGATCCCACCGTGCAAGGACATCTGGGGGCCTAGGGGGGGGGGGGGCGCGTAGGACAGCTCGCGGGGACAAGGGGGCGGTGGTGGTGGAACAGCAGATCGGCACACGCAAAAACTGCTACACGACGCAGTTGTCGGCGCCCCGACTAGTCGACTCGTCAGGCTGACTAGTCGAAAGGCACGCCGACTGCCGACTACTGCGTCGTGCACGGGAATGATGTCCAACCCCTCCTGATTTCGGAATACTATGTTGCGCCTCTGCCGGGCGTGGTTGCATCTGACCCAGAGAGAGAGAGAGAGAGAGAGAGAGAGAGAGAGAGAGAGAGAGAGAGAGAGAGAGAGAGAGAGAGAGAGAGAGAGAGAGAGAGAGAGAGAGAGAGAGAGAGAGAGAGAGAGAGAGAGAGAGAGAGAGAGAGAGAGAGAGAGAGAGAGAGAGAGAGAGAGAGAGAGAGAGAGAGACTGTACTTCATTGGTCAGAGAGACTGTACTTCATTGGTCGCGCCCCGCGGCTGGTGGAGTCCCACTTCAGGAGGAGGGGGTCCGGCCCTTTGCCGCGCCCCCTCCGCCACCCCGTTCAACACACACATCATACCCCGGACCCTCCCCCCCGTCATCCCGTGCCTGATTCCCCCCGTGCTTGGTACCAACTCCCCCGCCCCGGCCTACAATGGCCATGATCGCGAGGATCAAGCGGCTGCAGGCGTCGACGCAGCAGCTTCTCGCAAGCGGGCGCAAACTCTCGGAGGACGAACTGGACGTCGTTATGACGTTCATGGAGCAGCAGGGCGCGCTGCTCGTGACGCTGTTGGGTGGTGAAACACCTACTACCTCTGCAAGCCCGCCGATGGCGGCGCCACCCGCACAGCAGCAGCAGCAGCAGCATCAGCATCAACATCAGCATCAGCATCAGCAGGCGCCACAGCAGGCGCAACAACAACCGAAGAAGAAGTCGAACGAGGCATCATCGACAAAGCATCCGCACACCACGGCGCAGCAGCAGCAGCAGCAGCCGACGCAGAAGCCGAAGCAACAGCAAGGGCAGCAGCAACAGCGGAAGGGGCCGGCAGCGACGGCCCCCCAGCAAGGATCCGGGTGGGTGACGATGGCGCGCAAGCCGCCCGTGCCACCTCCCCCGGCCCTCGCGGCCCCCCCGGCGGCTTCAATTGCCGCCACGCAGATCCGGGTCGCGCCGCGCGGGCTCCTCTTCGCGCAGCAGGCGAAGCGCGCGAAGGAGCTGCTTGAACTCGCGCAGGCAGCGGTAGCGGAGGACTCGCAGCGTGCCTATGCTGTGATCTGCGGGACACGCTTCGCCGGCGCGTCGGAGGAGATGCTCACCCTGGTGGGTGGGATGGTGCGCCCGCTGTGGGTGGCGACGGCGGGGAACATCCCCTTTAACAGCGGGGTGCCGGCGGGAAGCGACGGCGTGCCGGGCGTTGCCCATGTCGACGCCGTCCCACGGGGGGAGGAGCGGACGAGGGTGCTCGTCTTCTGCGTGGCCGCGGCTCACACGTCGAAGGACACGTGGACCGCGCTGACGACGGGCACCGACAGCCTGACGGTCCTGCAGGGGCTGGCGCGGCGGGCGGCGAGCGACGCCGGCAAGGTGCGGGTGCGGCCGGAGCAGGTGTGGCGGCCACAGTGGCGCAAGGGCCGGGTGGACGCGATGGTGCGTGTGCCACGGGAGGCTGTCACCAGCCTCCTTCAGGCGTCGGGGGCAGGAGGCTGTTTCTGGAAGGAGCTGCAATTTGCCGGCGGCCGCGAGCCGTACGCGGCGATTCCCCTCTGCAAGGGTACAACACTGTCGGAGGCACGCGCCGCCGCGAAGGGGCTGGGACCCGCTGCGCTCGGTCTGGTGTACGGCGTGAGGACACTGTCGGTTCGCGTGGCGACACCCCAGCAGGCTGAGGCGGTGCGCGCCAACCTCGGAGATAAAGCTGAACCGGCTCGTGACCCCCTCATGAAATGGGTGGTATCCGGGGCCCGTGGGCAAGAGCACGCCGACGACATCCTGTTCGACTTGCGGCGGGCGGGAAATGGCTGGAACGCGAGTGTGATAAACTCGCGCGCTAAAAGCGGACAGCGCGTGCTCGTCGTAACGGCGTCAACACCCCCCCCCTTTAGTTGTATAACGAGGGCGGGCCGCCCCTCCCTCTGGGTGAGGGAATGGGCGAAAGAGGACGCCCCCCCGCAGGATGTGCGGCGGTTCAAGCCCGCGCCCGCGGCTGGCCCCCCGGCCAAGGTGAAGCTGCCGGAGCGCTACGTGTCATCCCCACCGACGACACCTATCGCCCCCCCGCAGGTCTCCCCGCAGGCCCCTCCGCAGGACCCCCCGCCGCCTCCACAGGCACCGCCAGCCGCGGCCCAGGCTGAACCCGCCGCAGATGAGACCGCGGCCCCTCCTCCTGCCGCCGGCGGGGGCGACGACGTTGACGACGAGAGCTCCGCCGACATGCTCTCAGCTGACGGGGAGGACGGTGCCCCGCGTGCGGACGCCAACGGCAAGCGGCGTCGGGTGGTCTCCGGGGGCGACGGGGCCGAAGAGGAGGACGACATCGACGAGATGCTGGGGCAGCCTTCGTCGAAGGGCTGGGGGGAGCGCATCAGCTCTGCGGTGTCCGACGCGATGGACTACGTCTCCCCGATCCGCAAGAGGAATGTGAGCATCCACATTCACCAATGGGGCGTCGGGTACAAGGCCACAATGAACACCCGCTGCCAGCTGTGCGAAGCGGTCGTGGGCAGGCAGTACACGCTGAAAAGCTGCGAGGGATGCAATCAGGTGGCATGCGCGAGCTGTGCAAACCTGCACAAGTGACTTCCCACCCGGGATAAGCGACTCGCAGATGCTGCGTATCTGCGCCTCCCCACGCACGGGGACATCGAGACGAACCCAGGCCCCGCTATCACCCTGGCTTCCGTGAATGTGACGGCGCTGCTTCCTCACCTCGAGAAGATCACGCTGATCCCTGCCGACATCGTCTGTCTACAAGAAACTGCCCTGACCATGCACATGCAGGAAGAGGTATCGACGCACCTTTCCCAGGAGCGGATATGGTCCACGGCTTGGGGTGCACCCCGCGACGGCGTTAAAGGCAACCTTGTGAAAGGCACCAAAGGCGGAGTCGGCATCCTTGCGCGGAAGCCCGCCCCGCTCGTGCGCCTCTCCACCCCCACGACACTGGAACGTTTTGCAAGCGATGGCCGTTTTGTACACGCAAAGGTGGCAATCGGAGATGGTAGCTCCTTCCTGCACGTCCTATGCGTGTACGCCCCGTCGGGTCAGAAGCGGCGCAAGTCTGGGAAAACCTTCGCCGAACGGGAGCGACTCCTGCATGCGGTGCTGCTAGACTACGGCAGATGCTTGGGCGACGTGCCGGTAGTGGTGATGGGCGACCTCAACACCGACAGGGATGCGTCGCCCACCCTCGCACATGCACTGGACAACTACTGGGCCGATGCTGCGGCACTGGCCGCACAGGCCACCGGCACCACGCCCCCTTCAACCTTCACCTCCACTACATGCGAGGGGACACGTATCGACTACGCGCTGCTGAACCCGATCGCAGCGCAGGCCCTTACGGCGTGCGATGTTCGGGACGTGGGAGTGCCGAACCACCTCTGCGTGACGATGACTCTCGACGTTCAGGTCTTCGACCAGACGTGCCTCAAATACAGGGTCCCCAAGCAAATCCGCGTTCCTCGGGCCCCCCCCGGGGATACCACCGCGCCCCCTCCTACTCCATCCCTCTCGGGGTTCGAGGGAGCCCTGCGGCGGGGCGACCTTGACAATGCCTGGAAACTGCTCTGCGAAGCGTGCGAGACCTACCTCGTGCAATTGGCGGGACTTTCAGCTGGTGCCTCCCGCGCCTACATCGGCCGTGGGGATGTACGCGAGCCACGGAAGGTCCGCCTGTGTGCGAGGGAATCACGGGCACCGGATGGGCTGGGAGCCGCGTCCTGCCGTGAGCTGAAACTGCGCGCTGCCATCCGACGCCTAGAGGAGTTGGTGGGCGCCCGCATGCGTCTTGGCAACGGCCTGCTGCCATACGATGTTTCACGCTGCTGGGAGAAGTGCAGAACACTGGTATGTGAGCTGCCCACCAACCAGGATGTGCCGGCTGGCGGCCGGCGCGACGGTACCCCGCCCCTTGCGGTGCTCCAACGCCTCCTCCACGGGACGCGCGCGGAGTGCCGACGGATTCTCTCTGAGGTGGTGCACCAGCGCCGAGGCCTGCTCCGCGACGACTTCCGGAGACGTTGCCGTGAGGATGCGAAGAGTGTCGTGGCGATGCTGAAGGGAGAGACGCCCAGCACTGCCGACACGGTGCGGCGACCGGACGGGACCTTCACCGCCAACCTCGCTGAGATGGACAGCATCCTGCAAGGAGCCTGGGACAGCATCCTGCGGCTGTACCCTGATCGCGTTGGGGAACCCGAATTTGCGCCGTTCATGGAGCGCTTCGGGAAATACGTACACCACACTCCGATGACTATATCCGACATCACGGGGTCAGACCTCATCGCGCTGGCACAGATGAAGCTAGCGAAGTCCAAGTCGGGCACCTGCGGCGTCGACGGCTGGAGACTGGAAGAGGTTGCACTTCTGCCGGTGGGGCTAATGGATGGGTTTGCAGCCCTCTTCAACAGCATCGAGCGTACCGGCTCTTGGCCCGAGGCGCTGAGAACCGCACTGGTGACGCTCATCCCCAAGGGCGAATACGCTGGCGACCCGCTCGGACTTCGGCCCATCACGGTCACGAGCCTGGTGTACCGCATATGGGCCTGCCGCCGTCTGCAGGATGTTGTCGTATGGCAGGAGGGCTGGATTGACCCCTCTCAACACGGCTTCCGCCCCGGCCACCGCGCCGACGACGCGCTGATGGACCTCACGACCCAGATTGAGGAAACGCTCCTGGACACGGACACCTCGATCTACCTCCTGGCGCTCGACTTCTCGAAATGTTTCGACAGGGTACCCCAGCGCTTAGTCCTGGAGCTGGCGCGTGCAATGGGGCTGCACGAGCGCATCCTCCGGCCGCTGGAAGCGATGTACTCGCGCCTCCGCCGTCGCTTCAAGACCCCACTCGGAGTGGGGGGGGAGTTCGATGTGACGAACGGAATTCTTCAGGGCTGCCCATTGTCGGTCGTCCTCATCAACGCGCTGCTCTCCGTCCTGGTGAAAGCGATCCAGGAAGAGAGCGGGGGGGCCCTCAGCATATCGTACGCGGATGACGCCACTATCATCTCGCGTGTCTCTGAGGCGCTGACACAACGTGGCGCGGACATCACGGGCGAGTTCTGCGCAATAACGGGAATGCGCCTAAACGAAAAGAAGACCATTGCCATGGGCGTGCATCGCGTGGACCCCTCCTCTGGCGCACGCCCTCGATATGTCGGCACCATCGCTGTAAATGGGGCCACCTTCCCCACCAAAACCGCCTCACCTGCACTAGGCGTGCGCGTCTGTGTGTCACCAGCGTTCATAGACCGCGGCGACGACGGACGGGCGAGTAAAGCGCATGCCCCCTTACGCCGCCTGGGCAGCTCGCCTGCGACCTTTGAGCAGCGACACGGCCTGATTGCTGGCGCAGTCATGCCCCGAGCGATCTTCGGTGGCTGGTATGCGCCCATTGACCACCGGGTCCTCCGCGACCTAGAGACCCGAGCCTCAAACTGCCTATACGGTGACCGCCATCCCTCCCGCAGCACCGCAGCGGCCCTCTCCATTGCCTCGAAGGGACACCTCCTTCACCCAGGAATCATAGTGCCGTATCGCATGCTGCTCCTACTTCTAGACTCCTGCCGCCGCCTACCAGAATTGATCCCGCGATTCAACCGCATTCGGGCCATGTATGCGCAAAAAACACGCATCGACGTCCCCCTCGGGCCTATCGGGCTTGCGCTCAAAAAAGGACTGCCGCCGGCCTCCCTCACCTGCGGCGATGATGTTTCCCTCATATCTGCTCCAGGAGGTTCCGAACCACTGCTTTCACTCGAAGTGGCGGCACGGAACCATGTGCTACGCGAGGCGCTGCGTCACAACATCTGGCGAAGGCTTGCTATCTCCAGACCCTCCTTCGGCGGTGTGGAGGACGGCGTTGACACCGTGCTGACAAACGACTTCTGGCTATCGTGTGGGGATCCTGTGCTCGCCGCTGCGATGCGCTGCATTATTGTTGGGGGCGTGTTCCTGGCAGACCGCTGGGGACGCAATAAGCTTGGGGCTGCGACGGACTCCGCGCCTGACGGGCCGGAGGCCGAGCGCTCGACCGCTCCTACTCCACCTCCTGTGACCGCTGCCGACCACGCCACAGCACCCGCGGACGGCGACGCTGCCGGTGACACCGATGATGACGACGACTCGTCGAGCTCAGCCCCGTCCGAGTTCGATGTCCTCGACGACTCGGGTGAGGTGCCCCTACCCCTCACAGCAACACAGCCGGAGCCGGGTAGCGACCGCCTCTGCCGGAATTGCGATACGGGCTCCCCCGAAACCGTCACGCATCTCTTATGGGAATGCCCTGCCCACAACGACGTCCGTGCCCGGGAGCGGTACGCGGGTCTCTGTGAGGAGCGCCTCTCATGGCCGCCCTGCCTAGCCAACTGGGGCATCATACCGAAACCCCTATCCGGTACGGTGCGGGCGAAGGACCTGCACCACCTAATGAGCACGATAGTCGCCCGCAGAGATGTGCTGGAACGTGAGCGCCTCGGGGTATCCCCAACTGTTTGCGCGTGGGACGCAGCGCTAGCGCGACCCGCTGCGCCCCATCAGTCCGACCTGGCCTCACTGCCGGACAACCCACCCCGCTGGACTCACGGAGAGTGCATCATGCGTGCCCTGCGGGCCTGGCTCGGTCGTCTCACCTGGACGAGGGAGGGGTCCGTCTCCTTCTGCGAGCTCGCCATCGACTTCGAGGTCTTCTCCGGGCTCGACGTCTGCCCGATCGCTACTGGCGCCCCGGCAGGAACCCAGCCCGCCCCACTCAACATGCGTGGACGCATGATGGGGCAGATGTTGAAATACCTTGTCTCCCAGTGTGAAGCAGTTAACCTCCGCGCGCCCCTGCCTGGCGCGTTTGTCTCGCGTGTCTACTGCCTCCGCGCGGCTCTTTTTGTTTGTCCCTTTGTTGTTGTTGCTTCTTTTTTTTCCTTGCATGCTCCCGGATCAGGCAGGACCCCTCCCCGCAAACCCGCATTACACATCAGGAGGAATGGGCGAAAGATATTGCCAACCCAACGGACCCCGCACATCATGAGTGCATGACTCCCCCCCCGGAGATGACCTTCAGGGGGGTGGCAGTAAGCTTTTATTTCAAAAAAACAAAAGCCTCATCCGCAAGACGCGAAATAAGAAAACCAGGAAGCGGCTCCGCGCTCTTCACAGTGGGGTCACAGACATGTCCCCCCTCCCCCCCCCCCCCCGTATTTCCTTTCCCCCCACCCACCCCTAAAGGGCTCCGAGTATTCCCCCCACCCCTCCCCCAGGAAAAATAAGGTTCGTAAGCAGCATCCCCGAAACCGTATCCCGCAACCCGAAAACCCGACCCCCCCGGGGTCCCAATTCCCCTTAATTCGCAGTCTGACCCCCAACCCCCTCCCCCTTTTCTCCTGTGGATCTACTGTTAATCCATGCTCCCCCCGGACCCCGCCCTCGCCCCTTGCCCCTCGCCCCGCCCCTGCTCTTGTTAGGAGGCCCGCGCACCCGCCCCCTGTTGCCTTTTTTTCCCTCCCTGTGGAAGTCCCCCTGCCCCCTGACCCACCACCCAGGGACAAATCCTTCTTTTTTGCTGTAGCCCTCAACATCACTCTTCGTGTTAGTTGCATTTTATCTATTTTTCCGTCCCGAAAAAGGCAATGCCTTCCTTCCCTGCTCCGATTCGCTGCTGGGGAGGGGGGTGGGGTGGGGTGGGGGGGGAGGTGTGGAGGCCGTTGCGTTCGCTCTCGGTTCTGTGTGGCACGGCGGCCACGGCCCCGAGTCAAAAAGCAAAAGAGTGATTTTTTCGATCGAAACAGGACCAGGGGATAAGATAGGTCTGGTTTTCCGGTTTTCAAAACCAGGGTTTCCCGGTTCCCGGTTTTCTGGAAAAAAAAAAAAGGTCGATCTCATTTTTGGCGGTTTTTTTGTGACTTTGGGACAGTAAAACAGTCAGAAAAAACGCCATAAAAAAATAGAAAGTGACCCCATCGTGATCCGCACAGAGCTCAAATAGTCCAAAGAAGGCAGAGAAGCGGAGAAGAAAAAATGGACCTAGCGGGTGGCCCGGTGGGTGGTGATGCCCTCGTCATGCAGGTCTCTTCTGTTTTGAAGGTGCACACATGGTGGACTCCAGCCACCCTAGCGAGAACTCTGTGCAGCGTCACTCGGTGCCATCGAATACATGGCGACATCCCACCAACTCGAGACAGATCTGCTTGTCTGGAGGGCTGAGACGAGAACACGAACGACTTTCAAGCAGTCTTGAAGGTCGCCAAGCCTATTGGGGGCAACTAACAGATGAGATTTGTTTGTTGCCTGTCGTCACAGCTGGGGAGAAAGCAGGTGCCCATCTCCTCGATAACGGAATGTGTGCAGAGATCTCGTGGACCCTTTGGCCATTCTGTCGTGCACCCACTCCACCCACAACGCACACCTGTCATGAGTGGTCGCTCCCCCGTCCTCCTCCACCCTGAAGGTTGAGCCCTCAAGGACCAGTGATCTCCTGCTGGCCGGGCTGCGATACAGCGAAGCCTTCCTACTTACAAGCGAATCCAGACTGTAGGGAACAGATGTTCACTACCGTGGCCTCCGGCGGCTGGGGGGCTCCGCCCCCCAGACCCCCCTGTGTAAAAACAATGCACCAGACCGGTTTTTTAGCCGAGAGTCCAAACTTTCAAAGCAGCTGCTGCGCCTGCCCCACCAAGCAGCCTCAGTACGACAGGACGCGCGCAGGCACCGGGCCCTCTCAGATTCTGGGAGGGTTTGCGTGGGTCGCGCGCGCCGCGAAGGCGCGCGCGAAAAATTTTCAAAACCAGAAAAACCGGAAAACGGCGCCAGAAAAAAAGTCTATCTTATACCCTGAAACGGTTTTCTGAAAAAAAAAAAGGTCGGTCTCATTTTTGGCGTTTTTTTTGGTGACTTTGGGACAGTAAAACAGTCAGAAAAAACGCCATAAAAAAATAGAAAGTGACCCCATCGTGATCCGCACAGAGCTCAAATAGTCCAAAGAAGGCAGAGAAGCGGAGAAGAAAAAATGGACCTAGCGGGTGGCCCGGTGGGTGGTGGTGCCCTCGTCATGCAGGTCTCTTCTGTTTTGAAAGTGCACACATGGTGGACTCCAGCCACCCTAGCGAGTGTCTAAGAGGGAGTCTAAGACTGCAGTCTGTACTGGAGATGCCTCTGTGCAGCGTCACTCGGTGCCATCGAATACATGGCGACAGCCCACCAACTCGAGACAGATCTGCTTGTCTGGAGGGCTGAGACGAGAACACGAACGACTTTCAAGCAGCCTTGAAGGTCGCCAAGCCTATTGGGGGCAACTAACGGATGAGATTTGTTTGTTGCCTGTCGTCACAGCTAGGTGCATCTCCTCGATAACGGAATGTGTACGTACACGACATGAGCACGTGGTGGTGGGCTTCCAGTCCTGCCCCAGGTGAAGCTGGAGAAGACGGTCGGTCGTGTGATATTGATCCAATGTGCAGAGAGGTGGTCTGGGCTCTACGTGGCCGGACACACTGCAGAGATCTCGTGCACCCACTCCACCCACAACGCACACCTGTCACGAGTGGTCGCTCCCCCGTCCTCCTCCACCCTGAAGGTTGAACCCTCAAGAACCAGCGATCTCCTGCTGGCCGGGATGCGACACAGCGAAGCCTTCCTACTTCCAAGCGAATCCAGACTGCAGGGAACAGATGTTCACTACCATGGCCTCCGGCGGCTGGGGGGCTCCGCCCCCCAGACCCCCCTGTGTAAAAAAATTGCACCAGACCGGTTTTTTGGCCCAGACCGGCACCCTGGTGCTAAGAGTCCGTAGAAGAAAAATAGAACCTGATGCGCTTGCCCCACCAAGCAGCCTCAGTACGACAGGACGCGCGCAGGCACCGGGCCCTCTCAGATTCTGGGAGGGTTTGCGCGGGTCGCGCGCGCCGAAGGCGCGCGCGAAAAATTTTCAAAACCAGAAAAACCGGAAAACGGCGCCAGAAAAAAAGTCTATCTTATACCCTGATACCCTGTTACAGGACCCGTGGGAGAAGAAAAAAAGGTAAAAACAAATAAACGCAAATCAAACAAATAGTCAGACACATGCAACCGACACTGGTGTAAAAAAAAGTGGCTTGCCAGATTTCCATTTCTGGTGTTGACTCCAGATTGCGAATTGCAATTATTCGCAGGTGGGGGTGTTTTCAATGGTATTCGACACACATTTTCATTCAGGGGGGGGGGGCTTCGCTCTGTGAGATGCCTTTTTCAGTGTCAGTTTTGACATCGAAAGTTCGGTGTGGCCAGAGAGCTCACTTTCTTGCATGTCGCACGAGCGAAGGACCCTGAGAGATCATCTGTTCTCCATTTTCGTCGTGATAGCCCCGTTCCTACAGCAGTGTCGGTTGTTCAAAAGGCGACTTCGCAACCCCTCGCGATTCATGTCTTGTTTCTTTCGTGGGATGGCCCGTTCCCCTGTTTGCTGATGTGCCCTCCTCCATGACACACGCAGATTCCCTCCAAGTCCCGAAAATATCTTCTGGTCACAGAAATTCTGGAACGCCTCGAATTGACTTTCCGCACTCACACGTTGGATGCACCTTCTTGATTTTGTGCGCTATTTCTTTTCATCATCGCCGTTTTTTTTGCTTTTGGTTAACGGGGAGGGATGTTCACATTCACAAGTGGATCCTTGCGAGCACTTTACGCCCTGAGGTCTTTCAATCATCAATCTCCGCTGATTTCTCTTTCTCTCTCTCTCTCTCTCTTGAGATCACGCTCGGTGAATTGGTTGTGGTGTCGAATGCACTGATCATCAGTCAATACTCCTGTGGATTGTGCTAGAATCTGCGGCCGCAACAGGGCTGTCCATCAGTGCTGCACGGCGGCGCAAGAGTGTGCCGGTCAATCACATTATCGTGATTGCCGGAAACTCAGGAGCGTATGGCATTTGACCGACCCGCAGTGACTTGGATCCTCTCCACCTTGTGCCCTCCTTGGTGCAAACAGGCCAACCACACACGAGGGGCTCTGCCCCTCTGGAGGTGGAGGAATATTCAGCGAATATGTCTCATTTGGAAACCCGCTCCTCGGAGTTTACTTCTAAAAAAACACGCGAACCACCCCCCAGATAAAGAATCATTGGGGCCAAGCAATGAAACGCGACGGCCCATCGACCGCTCTGGGCAAGAAATAAATCCCGTTCTTTCAGGGCCCCCCACCCGATCAGATTGGTATTTTCCATTTGTCACTGCAGAGAACATGGCTGTTGTGTGGTGCAAATAGCAGGCGCGGCAAGCAATACCCGTTCGTGCCAGGATGAATTCAACAAACATATCCGTCGCAAAAGAGATCCATCACGAAGCAAAACCACGGCGTCGGGACGAGGCGTGGGGGCTCGTGTGCCGCATTTCAATTTCAAGAGCAATCAGTGATCCAGTCTCCTTGGAGGCTGCTTCAGCTGTGTTTGTTTGTTTTTTATCTGCGGAATCGATCAGACTCTTGCGATAAGTTGCCGTCTCTGGCTCGAGTCTGGGTTGGAACTTCATATCCAGGAATTCCTCTTTCGACCCGGTAATATCCGGCAGCAGTAAACAGAGGCACATTCACAAATAGTTTGTTTTCGTCATTCCAGTACAGTTATTCTTTTGGTGCAAAATCTATTGTTGACATATTGTTGTTCATACAGGATGGTTTGTGCGGCACGCCGTGGTCCCACTACGTCATTTCCTTACGGTAGTAATGCACTGGAACCCCCCCTGCTCCCCTCGTTAGCGGAGTATTCCAGCTGGCTTGGCTCGGCTGGTGGGGGTGGGGGGTAAATGATGAAGGCATAGCCATTCCCTCTCAAGCCTCATTGAGACGACCTATTTCACATGGAAATACAGGTCCGCGTTCGTGCAACATTGTGCCCGTTTCTCTGTTATTCGGAACGCCGTTCCTAATCCGGCGTGAAGCTTGACAGCCCTGCTTGACTCAGCACAGCCATACAAATAGAAATGAATTCATGCCCCTTCTGAGCCCGATGCAATTGCCCTTCCTTTCCTCTAGGGCGGGAGTGTTTTGCCGGTCAGGTGACTTTACAGACGTAGATGTCACTTCCCACTTGGGCATCTCCCGCGGGACTTCGCATCAGTAACCGAGGTGATGGTTCATCACATGAATTGATGCCTTTCCAACTGGTCTGCCAGGATCTGAGATGCCGGTTTTTCTTCGACAACAGGGGCCTTCACCCTGTGTCAAAAAAGCTGTGTCAGCGTGACACGTCTTTTTGTTCGGGCAGCTCACTTTTCTGCACTTGAGAGCGAAGACCCCAACGATATTTTTTTCGCACTGCAAATCAACTACACTCAGTGTCATGTCTTTCCTCGATGCTGCAAGATGGCGGGGCGGAGGGGGTGGGGGAACTTGCACTGCGGAACAAACAATTGCCAACTGACGACACAACGCGTGCCGGTGGGTTCACTGCAGACGGGATTGACGACTCAACACGAGCGCCGTCGCAGTTCCTCGAGCGTGTGTCTCTGTGTCTCTGTGCCCCAGCAGGTGTCGCAACATCGGCCATCGTTCGTCCTACGGGCATCCTGCGACAGCCGCAGCTGCAACGCCTCATCAGCGACTTCCTCAATGCCCCCCCCTCCCCTCTCACACCCCAATGCAAAAAATTATGTCCACACCGAGTCTTGTCGCTGCACATCACCTTCGGTCCATCTTGAGACAAGAAAACGTTGAGGGGGTCTTCACTCACCGGCTGACGAGTGCGTTTTTGGTGGCATTTCTCCTATCTATGAGAAAAATCACCGAACAATGCCGAAGCCGAATCGCGAAGGCCCCCTTAGTTACCACTGAAAACTCAAAGCAAGAGCAACCACCCGACCCCCGCCCCCCGCCGAGTTATTGTGCCGCTCCAAGGAGGAATGAAGCAGCAGCCACGATGAGACCCACCCGGGATCAAGCAAGGGCTCAAGCGTCAATGGGGGAAATTTCTCACTGTTGAGCAGTGGTTACGCTCCGCATGCGGAACATGCGGATTTCCGTAGGGTTTTTTTTTGGCGAAATCCGTACGTACGGTTTCCACATGCGGATTTCCGCATGTGCCTGGGTAATTTTCCCCGCCTCCCCCTCCGAACGTCAACCAAGCGTCAAACCATATACACTGGGGCGACGCTAAACTAGCGTTACACCGGGTCGATGGTCGACGTCGATGAGGTTTTGCAGGAACAGATGCTCACTACCGTGGCCTCCGGCGGCTGGGGGGCTCCGCCCCCCAGACCCCCCTGTAGTGTGCGTCTCGTACTCCGATCTCATAAGGTCAGGGAATCCAACCACTCCAGTAGTCTCAGGAGGACGCAGCCAATTCACACAGAATCTGTACGACCACAATGAACAGATGTTCACTACCGTGGCCTCCGGTGGCTGGGGGCTCCGCCCCCCAGACCCCCCATGTAGCGTGTGCCCGCCTAGTGACCAAGTCCTGGGTGGGTGCCGTCCGCAATAATTTTCAACTGAAAAAAACGGCACGTGCGGTTTTCCGTATGTAATTGTTTTTGCGTTTCCAAAACTGCGTAACCACTGCTGTTGAGCCAAGGTGACAATTTCTTTCAAAAAAAGAAACATGGTCTCGGTCCCTTAGAGTGCTTTGTAGGAGGACCTGCCGGCAGGGTGGGACGTGGGGTGAACATATTATCCAACCACGATGCGAATGCCATGAGAGGGGCGGAGGGGTCAGGAATGCAAACAAATGGTGCAACCAAATAGCAAACCAAGGCCCCAGCCATTTGTGAGTCACAGACTCGTCAGGTGGTGCCAAACAACAGCGGATACGAGCTGACGTCTGGCCATGTACGTGAACCACCAACTGGAGCTTGTAACGAAGTTCATGTCTTGCTATGTTGTTGGCTCTGCCCATTCCCCATGGTATCACAGTCAAATCGCAGAGACCCATGAACGAACATCTTTCCCGCCTGTTTCGTGCAGGGTTTCCTCGTGTCGAGGAAGGTGTGCTAGCAGGGTCTGTCACGGGCAGTGTGAAAAACGTGCGGAGGTGGTGTTGTGCAGGTGGTCGTCGTTGTGTGCCTTGACGTGCCACTCCTGCTGCCTGTTATCGCAAACCCGCTTCGCCGACCAAGCCGAGCAGGTGTCGGAGCAACACGAGGCGACACGCGAACCACATAGGTCCACCTTCACAACCTTTGGCTGCAGAGACACCAGAGATCACGCTCTCGAGCGAGTCGGTCTTAGTGCGTTCACCACGGCTACAAGGATCACGTGAGTGTGTGTGGTGTGTGTGTGCCCACCCCCCCCCCCTCCTCCTGTGGCGTTTTCTTCTCTCTTCTTCTTCTTTCGCCTCATCTCCTGCAAGGTATCTTTGCTTGCCATGCAGTGTCCTGCCTTCGTTGTTTCCACCCCCTCACTCAGCTTTCTATTTTTGAGCTCTCCCCCCCCCCCCCCCAACCTGGTGGGATTGTGACATTTGACGATTTTTCGTTTTTGGGGCGTTCCGCCGAGTATTTTTATTTTCACAATTTCTCCTCCAACTCTGCCTGGCGGCGCACGTGAATCTTTTTGTAGTAGTGCAGAGCACACCGAGCACCTGCGCTTGGCGTGATCTCCACACACACACTGCAGCGACATTGCTCCAGTGACGTGCCACGTGTCTGTACAACTGGTTTCTCAAGGAAACCTGTTGTCTGAGTTTGTGGACTGCATTTTTTCTTCCTTCTTTGGAACCCCGTCTGGTGCGATGTATTGTTCTGCTGCCCACCTGTTGTCAAGTCATTTCTCAAAACGTGGCGTCGCTGCAATCTCACTCAGCATGGGGTTCCCTTGATATTTTTTTTCGGCCGTTCTCCCTCCATCAGGGGTGGAGCTTGAAATATGGGGTTGCGGGCTGGATCGGGTCAGATCGGGTCAGCCAATTTTTTCTCACTGAATGGGTTCCCCCCCGGTTCGTCTCAGAGATCAGTGCTCGGGCCCAGCCTCCCGCGAGGGTACCGGAAGATATGCAGCCCCGGATGCGCAAGGACTTGGTTACAAGACAAACACATGCCGTAGGGGGGTCTGGGGGGCGGAGCCCCCAGCGGCCGGAGGCCACGGTAGTGAACATCTGTGACTTGCGGGCGTACGGATTCTGTGTGAGTTGGCTGCGTCCTCCTGAGGATACTGAGGGCCTCTGTACTCCATTCCCTGATGTAAAGGGCTTGGGTACAAGACAGGCACATGCCACAGGGGGGTCTGGGGGGCGGAGCCCCCCAGCCGCCGGAGGCCACGGTAGTAAATGTCTGTTGCACGGTACGGGTTGGGCAGCTTCATTTGTCCTCTATTGTGACTGTTTGAGGCCTGTGCTCATGTCGCTGGGGTGACTTTGCTCACGAAACGCCTCCTGGTCACCTTGAGACCCCAAGGCGAGGAGCCAACTTTTCCGGTTTCCCGAAAATCTATATTTTTTTTTCTTTTTACCCCTGACCTGATTTTTTGTGAGGGCCTGCAGAAAATCAGGTCAGCTGACCCGAAAAAGCCCCCAAGCACCACCCCTGCCCTCCATTCATTCCATACCATAGCCACACTATGTGCTGTCACCTTGCTGCTTGGTGATTCCCGCCAAAACCATTCATTTGCCGTCTCTTCAATACTTTACCGCCCCCCGCCCCCGGGGGCCCCCACGATGTAGTCGAGACCCGAATCGCCAGATGGGTCGGAACCCTGGAAAGTAAGACTCAAACAATTTCACCTCTAAAACTCCTTCAAAAAACATTGGGACCAAAATTCCAAAAGATCGGATCGCCCTCAATTCCCTTTCTCCCCCCCACCTCCCCCTCCCCTCCCCCCCAGCTTCTCGGGGTGTTGCCAAACTGGCAACGACTAGCCGCAGTTGTGTGTCCGCTGTCTCGTGCTCCCGCTCTTTCCCGGGTCGCACCGGCACCAGTGTGCCGAGTTCATCCTGAGTTTTCTCAGGCCAATGCAATTCAGGAGATCTTGTGGAAGACGTGTTCGCGTATTCCGTCACTTTCCGTGGCACTCGCAGCTGGAGCACCGGGTGCCAAGCAGCGGGTCAAGCAAAATCAGAAACAACTGTTGTTCAACGCCTCACCGGGGACAGGACTCTCGGGGGCACGGACCTTCCGGGCGCAGATGGTCCGAAGCCCCCTCGTTGGTCACTTCCCACCGGAACTCCCCTGAGGGAACCGAATGTCGCCGATCAAAACAACACAACAAAATCGTGAGCAGCCCGGTCGGAGTTGTGACGTGGGTGGTGGGGGGGGGGGGTGGTGGGGGGGGCTTCGAAGTCTTGACCCCTCAATTCGTTGTTCTCTCCGTTCTGTTCGTCTTTTCATTCAACAATTGCTGAGTATGTTTCCCGAAGTTTCACCCGCCCTCTCTCCCGGATTTCATGGGCCTGGAACAGAAAGCGCGCCGATTGTGATAATTCGTCATTCGCGACAGGCTCGGTGGGGGAGTGGGAGTGGAGCGTCCCACATCGCATTGCACTGCACTGCACGCATCAGTGGGAGTCTGCTCGAGTGGGTTTTTTTTTGAAAAACACTGAAACTGGTTGTGATTTCACCATCTGGACACAGGCAAACCCCCCCTCATGGCAGTCACGTGTCTATCTACTCTGGATCACATAGGACCGAACACCCCCATCAAACGCAAGCCTGAAAATCCGATCCACACAATTGACGGTTCTTTTGAAAGAAATATGTGTCCTGATCCTTGTTGGGGGAACAGCAATCAAAGCGATGATTTCAACAACACGCCTCTTCTGTCAAAGCCACGCAATGCACTGAATTGAAATGCACTCTGAAGATCAGGCCTGTAGTGGTCTCACACCCAACCGGCACTCCAGCTGGGGATTCAGCGGAGGTTTTCTTCGTATTTTTTTGCCGGGGGGGGGGGGTAGGGGTGGGGAAAAGCTGTTTAAAAACGCATTTTTGAGGTCCCCCCAGAACACCCCAAAAGTGCATAAAAACCCCACAAACCGACCCAAAACCCTCCGGAAACGTGTTTTTGGGGTGTTTCGCAGGTGTTTGGCTTGATTTTTTGGCACTATGCCGAAAGTTGAAAAGGTGGCCACCTTCCCGTACCTGGGCCTGGCCACCTTCGGGGCCTTGAACACACGCAGATGCCGTGCACAACGCCGGATGGGCAGGTGGGCCCAGCAGGAAGCACAGTTCTTCGTGGTGCTTTTTCTGGGGCTGAAGACAGTCATTTGCAAGGTGGGAGGCAGTTGCCTGCTCCAAAATCGCTCGCAGTACAGCGGCTGCATCCCAACCCCCAGAAGGGCGTTTCTGCTGGCCCTGGGCAAGGCCGTGCCTGGTCTATCAGGGAGCGGCAGGTGGCGGACAGCGCAGGTTTGTCCGGTGCCTGAATTGTGAGCACAGGCGGCATCCTCACCGTGCCAGATGGAGGAATAAGGGCTTGCCTCGGCAAGCATTACAACTGTTGTCCACGAATCGTCAGCAATTACTGCAGTACACCAAGCTGGCCTGTCTGTAGCAGATAGATGTGCTCCACAGAAGTAGAAGCACACGACAGAGGCCGCTGATTCAATACTCGGTGAGGAGATACTGATGCGATTGCATCACTGCACAAGGCCCTATCATCCGCCACAGTGTCCACCACTTTCACCGGTATCTAAGTACAAGCTAAGCTCTGTGCGCAGTCTCCAGGGTCCTCAGCCCGGGTGCGAACGTCAGGTGAGGCACAAGTCAGGCAAGTATGCCTGGATTCTGCAGTCAGCGTCGAATGTACGAGGAATGGCGAGATGATTTCCTAGCTGCTGTTGAAGACGGAGACTTCGGAAGAGCACAGCCTTCGATGTGTTCGACCCCAGAAGTACACCGCGTGCCGCTCCTGTCTGCCATTCTTTCTTTCCAGCAGCAATGCAGCACATGAAACGTGGTCACCATATTAAACATGCGCATGGCAGGGCAGTGTCTCACCGGATCACCGAGAGGGGTGTACAACGACCTGCAGGGCTGCCTCAAGTCGATGAGGAAATGCTGTGCACCTCCTTCCCTGTATACCACCAAATGGCACGGCACAACTGGGGCCCCGAAACCACCCACTATTTGGCGCCAATCACGAGGGGCTGCTCAAACAGGAGCTTACTGAGTGCCTAGGGTCAGCCAATATGTGCCCCCGGACCCTCCTGGCGCTCAGAAGTCGTGTTTCAGTGCTGTTTCCGTGCCCAGGGGATAATGTGTCTCTCTCCTGGCCACCCCCAGGTACGGGAAGGTGGCCACCCCAAAAATACGGTCAAAAAAGCCCACCAAACACCTCCAAACACCCCTACACACCATTTTTTTGGGGTTCCGGACCGGTTCTGGGTGGATTTCATGGTTTTTGGGGGTCTCTGGGGTGTTGTGCAAAAAAATGCAAAATTTACGCTTTTTGGGGGCTTTTCCCCACCCCTAGGGGCAGAGACCCCGATAAGAATCCGACCCCCTGACCCCACCCGACCCCCGACCCCCTCTTATAAAAGACCCCCCCCCCCCCCCCAAATATCTGGGAAAAACCCAGGGTTTTTCCCGAGGAAACGCGGGTTTCTCCCTCTGTTGCATTGTTCGGGCTCCGTGCGGATCGTAGTGGGGTCACTTTGTTGGTGTAGGTGCCACACAACACCCCTGAAATGCGGAGGTGGTCCATCGAGAATGGGGGGTCGGAAACCCGGGGGTCGGATATGGGGGTCAGAGGGGGTCGGCCCCCCTCCCGACCCCCCCATTGTTCTCGGGGGTCGGGATACGGGGGGTCGGAGGGGTCGGAAGGGGGTCAGAAAATGGGGGTCGGAACTTTTGCACTATTTCTCAGGGGTCGGAAAATGGGGGGTTGCAAACTCGGGGGTCGGAGTATGAGGGGTCGGCACCCCTCCCGACCCCCTCCGACCCCCCCACACAGGGTTTGCAAAACCCCGTCCTTTTGAATATTTGGGACTTCTGCGGATCGTAGTGGGGTCATTTCGTGGATAGAAGTACCAAGCTTCACTCATGAAATGTGGGTCTGGTCCAGGGATATTCATGGGAGGAGATGCCTGGGAGGCACACACCATGCCACCCTACTCACCCACCCAGCGGCACCCTCCCCGACCCCCTCCTCGGGTTTTTCAAAAACCCGTTCTTTTGAATGTTTGGAGTTTGTGCGGATCGCAGTGGGGTCATTTTGGCCATGGGGTGCCTATGAACACCCCTTATTGGTGGTCCCCATTCAGGCAAATTCCTCAAGGCTACCCCCTCGGACCCCCTCCCGACCCCCGACCCCTGACCCCCCCGACCCCCGACCCCCTCTTATCGGGGTCTATGCCTAGGGGGGGGGGGGGCATTCCTTTTCACAATGTTCAGCCCATTTTCATTGTTTAGCAAGAACGAACGCAGGCACATCTTCAATATACCACCGAACTGCACACAGCAATACCACACACACACAGCTGGGCAAGGACCCGGGTGGTCACTATGTGGCAGGGGTGGTGCAACTTCCGGGGTGCTCTCCAGACCGCACCATCAGTGACCTCCAACACATCTCTGAGGAGGGCTGTCGTGGCACGAGGCGATGGCTGATCGAGTTTCATCATAATTGCTGCGAGCAGCGAGCTTGAGCCCCTACACCCCTTGGTCGGAGAATCAGAATACACGCGCATCC
>OY723306.1:857509-936586 GCA_963210315.1 Rhynchopus euleeides | reverse complement strand
GTGCTAGCTCCAGTGCACACACCCTGCGACTACAACACTGTTTCGGCAGCACTGCAACCACCACCACCCCGCACGGCAGCCTCCAGCGAGGCAATCCTCCCCTCCAGCTGCTCGCGGAAGCTCTGCTCGAGAGCCAGCTGCCTCGACAGGTGTGTGATGCGCCCCTCAGCTGATGGGAGCGCTGTGGCTTCAGATGCCCCATCACACTGCTGAGGCGTTGCACCCGCTCAACGTCCCAATTGCTTGGTTTCTTTTATGTCCTCGCGTGCCGTCTTCCCACAGCAGAAAAGAGCGAAAAAGAGAAGGCGTTGTTTCTGCGCCAAACCCGAGCTGATGAAGGTTGGTGTGAATGTGCGCATAGTCAGAACAACAAGTCAAGGTAGATTGTGTTTGTCATCCAAAGCGCTGCCAACCATCTTTTTCACTGTGACAAGCTTCTTGGCGTGTGTGAAAAAGTGATATGTGTGTCAAATTGCAAAGCTGTACACACAGTAGCGAAGGCCCGAAAGTTTAGTAGCCGTAGTCCTCGCTGGAGCTGGAGCTGGAGGCGGGGGGATCGGTGGCGGAGATATGCGAATCCTCGGCAGAGGAGGAGCTGGTCTCAGGCGAAGACTCCTCCGAGTCATCGGTCTCATCCCATTCGCCGTCCTTCATCCTGATGTGCGGCTGTGCCAGCAGTGCGGTGTCGAACATCTCCTCAGCCCCATCGAGGCACTCCCTGTCGGGGTTGAAGTCGTCGGCCCACAGGCCCTCCACCGCAACCCCCTGGTCAGGCGTCGTGTAGGTCCCAGGCGGCCCGAAGGTGCCCCACTCGTTGGAGTCCTCAGGGGCGAGGGCTGTCCACTTCTTCTTCTTCTTGTGCTTCGTCCACTGGAAAAGGGCAGCCGACACAGTGTTGGTCTTCCCATCGGCAGGCTCCTCTGGAAGCTTGCAGGCACAGCGCGGCAGGAGGGTGCTGTTGAGCCGTGAGAAGCCTGCGATCGGAAGCTCTGGCAACGACCACTTGAAGCGGAAGTTGTGAACCTGTGCAACGGCTTCAAGGCAGACATCCAAGAAAGGGTCTGTGAGTCGCTGACGCCAGCACGTCGGCCGCCACTCCTCCCGCATCACAGCCCATCCCGACTGGAGGCGTGCGACACACCGCGTCGCACGAGAGTGGGCGGCAGCATGGGCACGGTTGAACTCCTGCTGCTGCAGTGTAACCCGGCGCGTGTAGACGTGGTCCCGCTCGGGACACTTCTCGTAGCCCTGCCGCCGGGTGTGCACGTTGGGCGCGATGCACGACTCGGCTCCCCTGAGTGACCCTTCTGTCAGCACGACATCGTCATCACGAATCCACTTTCTGGCCTGCTCCCACAGGTCGGAGTCACTCCGGTTTCTTGCAAACAAAGAGCTGTGAATGAAGGCGATCATGCCACAGGCGGTGGTAGCGACCAACAGCTTCTTCGTGATAGTCCATTTCTTCGTCTTAATGAAGGTGGAGGCCACAGCCAGGGTGGCGCAGGGGAAGAAGGGGAAGTGGTTGACGTTGTCTGCCGCCCACGGCTTCGTGAACCACTCCTGCCCCTGCACGGGCCTCCCGACCTCATCCAGGTCGTGTGCGAGGTGCTGTACACCAGCATCCCTGTCGCTTGTGATGGTGTCCATCGACGCAACCAACCCAGGCAGGTGCAAGGCATACGACCCTGCGGTCTCGGGCTTGTGCCTCAGGTACACGAGGGCAACCAGCAGGCGCCTCCGGGCAGCCTCGTCCCGCTCCGTGGCGTACTGCTCGAAGAGCAGGGTGAGCTGCCACGGCGACAGCGCTGTTGCCGCACTCGAGAAGTCGTCCTTGCAGGTGCTGTCCACACCGAAGAAGGGGCACCACGCCGCAACACAGATGGACGACGTCTTCACCCCCAGAAGCGGATGGGCTGCCTCGCGCTCTGCCGCCGTCTCCCGCAGCTCTGCCATCCCCAGGCGCACGCTCCTCATGTCCCTCAGGAAGCGCCCCGCACGGGCCATGCCGTGTGGGCCCCACACCCTCTCGAACTTGCACTCAGGAGCCTTCCACTCCGCCTGCAGGATGGTTTCGATGCGGTGCCGTTGACCTTCCAAAGGTCGACCCGTGATACCCAGTCGCCTCGCGATCCGTCCGGCCTCCACGTGGGCTTGTTGCTCTTCGCACTCGACATAGCAGCAGTTTACCTCTATGTGGTAAGGGGTTGCACTGGCAAAATGTTCGATACCCTCAGCCTCCTTCTGCTTTTCACACCGAATGCGCTGGTCGGCGTAGAAGCGGTCGTAGGCCTTCCTGCACTCCAGCTGTGTGACAGGGTGACCAGCACCAGCCGCCAGGGCCTGCGTGCACCCCACGGGCATGGTGCCCCCCTCCAGCGCAGCGATGTAGTGATGCAGGTCTGCAGAAAACTCGGTGGCACGAAGAAACTCGACACTCGCCTTCTCGAATTTCGACTGGTTGAAGGTCCTGCCGTCAGGCTCCGCTCCCCTCTCAGACCCAGACTCGGGTGCTTCACAGGAGTCACACGCCATAGAGTGTACATCGCGTGGGAACAGCTCCAGCAGCAGCTTGTCCCCAGGGAGTTGGGGTATTGACTTCACAAAGGCTTGAAAGTTTGCCAGGTACATATGCTGCAGCACCTGGCGCCTTTGCCTGGCGTTCTCCTGGTAAGGCACAGGAATGTTCATGTGACTCAGGAACCTATTGTCTAACTGCAGACCCATCCCAAGAAGAAACACCTCGATCATCATGCCGCTCATTAGATCACGGGTGCCCTCTCCTGCCCCCTCAGGTGTTCTATCTTGAAACATCCTCATCACACCGAAGAGGTGAGACATGTTCGACGCAAGATCATCGGTGAAGGCAGCCGTGAGGTCACAGAGCGGCTGCTGGCGTCGCGGTGCAACCGCCCCCTGCCGCTCCACAGCCACACCACCGGCAGACGGGGCAGCGGGCTGACCTCCTGTGGACCCAACCTCACTGCAGCGGGACGTGCCGCTGTGTGTACGCTTCATGTGTAAATCGCTCGGGGGATCGAGCGGTGTGAGGCGCAGCTGTGTGCCTGTGCACGGGTTGGGGTGGCGATGCAGGTGCCGGCACAGACGTGTTGCCGAACAGAGCAACCCTCAGTGGCACCACAAGGAGATGAGGGGGGCAGCGTCACCTGGCGTCACCTCCTTGCGTGGGCAGTGTTAGGTTACAGTGCAGCGGAATGTTACATGCATGACTGAGAGCCACTCTTCTGCACTTTGCAGTGAAGGCACCCCTCCCCTCTGTTGCCCTCCCCGCTGTACAATCAGGCACAGGTGCACCAACTTCTGTTTGGCCCAAGAGTGGGTGTGCTTCGAAACTGGAAAGCGAGCAACCCAGGGACACAGCCGTCACACCATCGCAACTAGGCTGACAATCGATCGAGGGGATCTGAGAACTCCAGCCACACGCACTGACACGCTCATATTCCTGCAGTGCAGGTCGCACCGAGCAACGTCAGGTGATAGCTCCACTGCGCACACCCTGCGACTACAACACTGTTTCGGCAGCACTGCAACCACCACCACCCCGCAGGGCAGCCTCCAGCGAGGCAATCCTCCCCTCCAGCTGCTCGCGGAAGCTCTGCTCGAGAGCCAGCTGCCTCGACAGGTGTGTGATGCGCCCCTCAGCCGACACGACCCGCATCTTCACAGCGAGGAACTCCTCCAATGGCACGCTCCCTGTGACACCCCCACAGGCCCCGCTGTACCCCCCCGCAAGACCACCCGGGGCCACCCCCGCCCCAAGCTGCGCCGCACACCCCAGCCTGCTGGGGTGCGGCTGCAGGGCACCCACCGCACCCAGGGTGCCTGCCACCACTGCGTGGTGCGGCAGCACAGCCCCGCCAGTGACGGCGGGACACCCCGGGGCAACGGCGGCAGGCCCGGGCACCGCCACACCCTCTGGGGGGGTTTTAGCATGCGCTAGCGGGGCGAGCTGTGTCGGATACGGCTGCTGCTGCTGCTGCCACTCCTCCACAGCAGTCGGCGGGGATGACGGCGTGCCCTCTGATACCCCCTCACACTCTGCTGAGGCGTTGCGCCCGCTCAGCGCCCCCATGGCCTGGTCTATATCTTCGCGTGCCGTCTTCATCGCCCCACCGCGCGCAGCGCCCCCAGCACTGTTCTCCCGCCGCAGCGGATACCGAGTGGTTCCGGCGCCGCCCTGCGGCTGCCCTGCAGCTGCAGCACCTCCAACACCAGGGCTGCTGCTGTGCTCCGGAGACTGCGACCCTCCCACTCCGCCATCCTGGACATGCAACGCTGTGCTCGGGGGTGTGCTGCCCCGCGGGGCAGGCATTTGCTTACACAGAGAGAGGGTGGTCGTGGGGGGCTGGAGGGGCTGTGGTGGTGGTGGTGGAGGGCATGGACGATAGCATATTGAGAGCCGTCTGCCAACTTTCAAGACAGATGAGGTCAGGGGGGGGATAGGGGCAGAACCGGGGGGGGAGTATCGGGTCAACCAGAACCCATCTCACGGCCACCCCCCTCTGTGTGTGTGGAGAGGGGGCCTTTTCGTCGTGGCAACACACGATACTGCCGTGTTTTTTCCGGCGACTGGTGGGGGGGGGGGGGGGGTAGGGGGGCGAGCCCGTGGTGCCTTGGGACTAAAAATATGTGTGGCATCCTGTGGTTACGCGCTTTCTAAACTAGGGCGAGGGGGCGGAGGGGAGGTGGGGGGGAATATGCTTCTTAGAATTTTTTGTTATGGAGACACCACACACAGGCAAGGCACGCGGTGGGTGTTGCTTGAAGGAGTGTAGAAGACGCACAGAACCCACGCTGCTCTTCACGCGGAGGGCACCACATTCACACACAGCGCAAATATTTTGAAGGGGTGTCCATCACACCGAGCAACCTGCTCTAGATGTGCCCGCCACTGCCACGCACTGTCCAACGGGGGACTTCATTCTGTGCCAGTTCCTCTGCGCCCAACAACCCCCTTTGTTTTGCTGCGGTGTAGACACCGCAGCAAGCACCGACCACCCCCCCTGGTCTTGATGCACTCCCCCTCCCCCCCACCTGCCAGACACCACAGCGAGCGGCACACAAAGGGTGGAACTTTCTTTCTCCCTACCCCCACCCCCACAGCACGCATCGCCCAACCACACACACACACCCCCCATAGCTAGTTTTCATAATGGAGAGGGGAACCAACGTGGTACATAGAATAGAGGGGCAGGGTGGCTGTCATGAGAAGGCAAGAGCGGGCGGTCACGGGAGAGAGGTTGGTGAGAGGGGCAAAATCACGTGTGGGTTTTGCCTTGGCAACGACGACTTGCGTTTTGGGTGGGGTGCTTCAGGGGGGGGGGGGTTCAGCAAGGATCGGCCGGTGGCAGGTGGTCAAGTAGATTTGAGAAAGAGAGAGAGAGAGAGAGAGAGAGAGAGAGAGAGAGAGAGAGAGAGAGAGAGAGAGAGAGAGAGAGAGAGAGAGAGAGAGAGAGAGAGAGAGAGAGAGAGAACCACCGCTGACGCTGACGCTGACGTGGGCGCCGCTGATCCGGACCCACCTTCTCCTACTACCTCCCCTCCCGACGGCGTGTCCGTTGACGCAGCCCTTCCCCAAAGGCCCCGTTCTGGTGCCTCTTCCTCCTCCGCCCGTGCGCGGTCACCGCACGCGCCTACAGGCTTCCGGGCCTACCTTAATCCTCCTTCCTCACGTAGCGCGTCACCGGGCGCTACAGACCGTGTGGCGCCTGCGCCTCCTCCTCCTCCTGTGTCACTTCCCTCACCCCACCAGAGCAGCTCCTCTCTCAAACAAGGGGAGTCTACCGGGCCGCGGGCCCGCGTAGTTAAGTAGACGACACCCTTGGGGTGCGAGTATTTTCGTTTCGGGGATATTCACACTATAAGCATACGAGAGAGAGAGAGAGAGAGAGAGAGAGAGAGAGAGTGTGTGTGTGTGTACTTCATTACTGTACTTCATTGGTCGCGCCCCGCGGCTGGTGGAGTCCCACTTCAGGAGGAGGAGGTCCGGCCCTTTGCCGCGCCCCCTCCGCCACCCCGTTCAACACACACATCATACCCCGGACCCTCCCCCCCGTCATCCCGTGCCTGATTCCCCCCGTGCTTGGTACCAACTCCCCCGCCCCGGCCTACAATGGCCATGATCGCGAGGATCAAGCGGCTGCAGGCGTCGACGCAGCAGCTTCTCGCAAGCGGGCGCAAACTCTCGGAGGACGAACTGGACGTCGTTATGACGTTCATGGAGCAGCAGGGCGCGCTGCTCGTGACGCTGTTGGGTGGTGAAACACCTACTACCTCTGCAAGCCCGCCGATGGCGGCGCCACCCGCACAGCAGCAGCAGCATCAGCATCAACATCAGCATCAGCATCAGCAGGCGCCACAGCAGGCGCAACAACAACCGAAGAAGAAGTCGAACGAGGCATCATCGACAAAGCATCCGCACACCACGGCGCAGCAGCAGCAGCAGCAGCCGACGCAGAAGCCGAAGCAACAGCAAGGGCAGCAGCAACAGCGGAAGGGGCCGGCAGCGACGGCCCCCCAGCAAGGATCCGGGTGGGTGACGATGGCGCGCAAGCCGCCCGTGCCACCTCCCCCGGCCCTCGCGGCCCCCCCGGCGGCTTCAATTGCCGCCACGCAGATCGGGGTCGCGCCGCGCGGGCTCCTCTTCGCGCAGCAGGCGAAGCGCGCGAAGGAGCTGCTTGAACTCGCGCAGGCAGCGGTAGCGGAGGACTCGCAGCGTGCCTATGCTGTGATCTGCGGGACACGCTTCGCCGGCGCGTCGGAGGAGATGCTCACCCTGGTGGGTGGGATGGTGCGCCCGCTGTGGGTGGCGACGGCGGGGAACATCCCCTTTAACAGCGGGGTGCCGGCGGGAAGCGACGGCGTGCCGGGCGTTGCCCATGTCGACGCCGTCCCACGGGGGGAGGAGCGGACGAGGGTGCTCGTCTTCTGCGTGGCCGCGGCTCACACGTCGAAGGACACGTGGACCGCGCTGACGACGGGCACCGACAGCCTGACGGTCCTGCAGGGGCTGGCGCGGCGGGCGGCGAGCGACGCCGGCAAGGTGCGGGTGCGGCCGGAGCAGGTGTGGCGGCCACAGTGGCGCAAGGGCCGGGTGGACGCGATGGTGCGTGTGCCACGGGAGGCTGTCACCAGCCTCCTTCAGGCGTCGGGGGCAGGAGGCTGTTTCTGGAAGGAGCTGCAATTTGCCGGCGGCCGCGAGCCGTACGCGGCGATTCCCCTCTGCAAGGGTACAACACTGTCGGAGGCACGCGCCGCCGCGAAGGGGCTGGGACCCGCTGCGCTCGGTCTGGTGTACGGCGTGAGGACACTGTCGGTTCGCGTGGCGACACCCCAGCAGGCTGAGGCGGTGCGCGCCAACCTCGGAGATAAAGCTGAACCGGCTCGTGACCCCCTCATGAAATGGGTGGTATCCGGGGCCCGTGGGCAAGAGCACGCCGACGACATCCTGTTCGACTTGCGGCGGGCGGGAAATGGCTGGAACGCGAGTGTGATAAACTCGCGCGCTAAAAGCGGACAGCGCGTGCTCGTCGTAACGGCGTCAACACCCCCCCCCTTTAGTTGTATAACGAGGGCGGGCCGCCCCTCCCTCTGGGTGAGGGAATGGGCGAAAGAGGACGCCCCCCCGCAGGATGTGCGGCGGTTCAAGCCCGCGCCCGCGGCTGGCCCCCCGGCCAAGGTGAAGCTGCCGGAGCGCTACGTGTCATCCCCACCGACGACACCTATCGCCCCCCCGCAGGTCTCCCCGCAGGCCCCTCCGCAGGACCCCCCGCCGCCTCCACAGGCACCGCCAGCCGCGGCCCAGGCTGAACCCGCCGCAGATGAGACCGCGGCCCCTCCTCCTGCCGCCGGCGGGGGCGACGACGTTGACGACGAGAGCTCCGCCGACATGCTCTCAGCTGACGGGGAGGACGGTGCCCCGCGTGCGGACGCCAACGGCAAGCGGCGTCGGGTGGTCTCCGGGGGCGACGGGGCCGAAGAGGAGGACGACATCGACGAGATGCTGGGGCAGCCTTCGTCGAAGGGCTGGGGGGAGCGCATCAGCTCTGCGGTGTCCGACGCGATGGACTACGTCTCCCCGATCCGCAAGAGGAATGTGAGCATCCACATTCACCAATGGGGCGTCGGGTACAAGGCCACAATGAACACCCGCTGCCAGCTGTGCGAAGCGGTCGTGGGCAGGCAGTACACGCTGAAAAGCTGCGAGGGATGCAATCAGGTGGCATGCGCGAGCTGTGCAAACCTGCACAAGTGACTTCCCACCCGGGATAAGCGACTCGCAGATGCTGCGTATCTGCGCCTCCCCACGCACGGGGACATCGAGACGAACCCAGGCCCCGCTATCACCCTGGCTTCCGTGAATGTGACGGCGCTGCTTCCTCACCTCGAGAAGATCACGCTGATCCCTGCCGACATCGTCTGTCTACAAGAAACTGCCCTGACCATGCACATGCAGGAAGAGGTATCGACGCACCTTTCCCAGGAGCGGATATGGTCCACGGCTTGGGGTGCACCCCGCGACGGCGTTAAAGGCAACCTTGTGAAAGGCACCAAAGGCGGAGTCGGCATCCTTGCGCGGAAGCCCGCCCCGCTCGTGCGCCTCTCCACCCCCACGACACTGGAACGTTTTGCAAGCGATGGCCGTTTTGTACACGCAAAGGTGGCAATCGGAGATGGTAGCTCCTTCCTGCACGTCCTATGCGTGTACGCCCCGTCGGGTCAGAAGCGGCGCAAGTCTGGGAAAACCTTCGCCGAACGGGAGCGACTCCTGCATGCGGTGCTGCTAGACTACGGCAGATGCTTGGGCGACGTGCCGGTAGTGGTGATGGGCGACCTCAACACCGACAGGGATGCGTCGCCCACCCTCGCACATGCACTGGACAACTACTGGGCCGATGCTGCGGCACTGGCCGCACAGGCCACCGGCACCACGCCCCCTTCAACCTTCACCTCCACTACATGCGAGGGGACACGTATCGACTACGCGCTGCTGAACCCGATCGCAGCGCAGGCCCTTACGGCGTGCGATGTTCGGGACGTGGGAGTGCCGAACCACCTCTGCGTGACGATGACTCTCGACGTTCAGGTCTTCGACCAGACGTGCCTCAAATACAGGGTCCCCAAGCAAATCCGCGTTCCTCGGGCCCCCCCCGGGGATACCACCGCGCCCCCTCCTACTCCATCCCTCTCGGGGTTCGAGGGAGCCCTGCGGCGGGGCGACCTTGACAATGCCTGGAAACTGCTCTGCGAAGCGTGCGAGACCTACCTCGTGCAATTGGCGGGACTTTCAGCTGGTGCCTCCCGCGCCTACATCGGCCGTGGGGATGTACGCGAGCCACGGAAGGTCCGCCTGTGTGCGAGGGAATCACGGGCACCGGATGGGCTGGGAGCCGCGTCCTGCCGTGAGCTGAAACTGCGCGCTGCCATCCGACGCCTAGAGGAGTTGGTGGGCGCCCGCATGCGTCTTGGCAACGGCCTGCTGCCATACGATGTTTCACGCTGCTGGGAGAAGTGCAGAACACTGGTATGTGAGCTGCCCACCAACCAGGATGTGCCGGCTGGCGGCCGGCGCGACGGTACCCCGCCCCTTGCGGTGCTCCAACGCCTCCTCCACGGGACGCGCGCGGAGTGCCGACGGATTCTCTCTGAGGTGGTGCACCAGCGCCGAGGCCTGCTCCGCGACGACTTCCGGAGACGTTGCCGTGAGGATGCGAAGAGTGTCGTGGCGATGCTGAAGGGAGAGACGCCCAGCACTGCCGACACGGTGCGGCGACCGGACGGGACCTTCACCGCCAACCTCGCTGAGATGAACAGCATCCTGCAAGGAGCCTGGGACAGCATCCTGCGGCTGTACCCTGATCGCGTTGGGGAACCCGAATTTGCGCCGTTCATGGAGCGCTTCGGGAAATACGTACACCACACTCCGATGACTATATCCGATATCACGGGGTCAGACCTCATCGCGCTGGCACAGATGAAGCTAGCGAAGTCCAAGTCGGGCACCTGCGGCGTCGACGGCTGGAGACTGGAAGAGGTTGCACTTCTGCCGGTGGGGCTAATGGATGGGTTTGCAGCCCTCTTCAACAGCATCGAGCGTACCGGCTCTTGGCCCGAGGCGCTGAGAACCGCACTGGTGACGCTCATCCCCAAGGGCGAATACGCTGGCGACCCGCTCGGACTTCGGCCCATCACGGTCACGAGCCTGGTGTACCGCATATGGGCCTGCCGCCGTCTGCAGGATGTTGTCGTATGGCAGGAGGGCTGGATTGACCCCTCTCAACACGGCTTCCGCCCCGGCCACCGCGCCGACGACGCGCTGATGGACCTCACGACCCAGATTGAGGAAACGCTCCTGGACACGGACACCTCGATCTACCTCCTGGCGCTCGACTTCTCGAAATGTTTCGACAGGGTACCCCAGCGCTTAGTCCTGGAGCTGGCGCGTGCAATGGGGCTGCACGAGCGCATCCTCCGGCCGCTGGAAGCGATGTACTCGCGCCTCCGCCGTCGCTTCAAGACCCCACTCGGAGTGGGGGGGGAGTTCGATGTGACGAACGGAATTCTTCAGGGCTGCCCATTGTCGGTCGTCCTCATCAACGCGCTGCTCTCCGTCCTGGTGAAAGCGATCCAGGAAGAGAGCGGGGGGGGCCCTCAGCATATCGTACGCGGATGACGCCACTATCATCTCGCGTGTCTCTGAGGCGCTGACACAACGTGGCGCGGACATCACGGGCGAGTTCTGCGCAATAACGGGAATGCGCCTAAACGAAAAGAAGACCATTGCCATGGGCGTGCATCGCGTGGACCCCTCCTCTGGCGCACGCCCTCGATATGTCGGCACCATCGCTGTAAATGGGGCCACCTTCCCCACCAAAACCGCCTCACCTGCACTAGGCGTGCGCGTCTGTGTGTCACCAGCGTTCATAGACCGCGGCGACGACGGACGGGCGAGTAAAGCGCATGCCCCCTTACGCCGCCTGGGCAGCTCGCCTGCGACCTTTGAGCAGCGACACGGCCTGATTGCTGGCGCAGTCATGCCCCGAGCGATCTTCGGTGGCTGGTATGCGCCCATTGACCACCGGGTCCTCCGCGACCTAGAGACCCGAGCCTCAAACTGCCTATACGGTGACCGCCATCCCTCCCGCAGCACCGCAGCGGCCCTCTCCATTGCCTCGAAGGGA
The DNA here is from genome assembly GCA_963210315.1 of Rhynchopus euleeides. NCBI lineage: Eukaryota > Euglenozoa > Diplonemea > Diplonemida > Diplonemidae > Rhynchopus > Rhynchopus euleeides. The sequence goes on along the minus strand of OY723306.1, from coordinate 925,388 downwards.
CACCTCCTTCACCCAGGAATCATAGTGCCGTATCGCATGCTGCTCCTACTTCTAGACTCCTGCCGCCGCCTACCAGAATTGATCCCGCGATTCAACCGCATCCGGGCCATGTATGCGCAAAAAACACGCATCGACGTCCCCCTCGGGCCTATCGGGCTTGCGCTCAAAAAAGGACTGCCGCCGGCCTCCCTCACCTGCGGCGATGATGTTTCCCTCATATCTGCTCCAGGAGGTTCCGAACCACTGCTTTCACTCGAAGTGGCGGCACGGAACCATGTGCTACGCGAGGCGCTGCGTCACAACATCTGGCGAAGGCTTGCTATCTCCAGACCCTCCTTCGGCGGTGTGGAGGACGGCGTTGACACCGTGCTGACAAACGACTTCTGGCTATCGTGTGGGGATCCTGTGCTCGCCGCTGCGATGCGCTGCATTATTGTTGGGGGCGTGTTCCTGGCAGACCGCTGGGGACGCAATAAGCTTGGGGCTGCGACGGACTCCGCGCCTGACGGGCCGGAGGCCGAGCGCTCGACCGCTCCTACTCCACCTCCTGTGACCGCTGCCGACCACGCCACAGCACCCGCGGACGGCGACGCTGCCGGTGACACCGATGATGACGACGACTCGTCGAGCTCAGCCCCGTCCGAGTTCGATGTCCTCGACGACTCGGGTGAGGTGCCCCTACCCCTCACAGCAACACAGCCGGAGCCGGGTAGCGACCGCCTCTGCCGGAATTGCGATACGGGCTCCCCCGAAACCGTCACGCATCTCTTCTGGGAATGCCCTGCCCACAACGACGTCCGTGCCCGGGAGCGGTACGCGGGTCTCTGTGAGGAGCGCCTCTCATGGCCGCCCTGCCTAGCCAACTGGGGCATCATACCGAAACCCCTATCCGGTACGGTGCGGGCGAAGGACCTGCACCACCTAATGAGCACGATAGTCGCCCGCAGAGATGTGCTGGAACGTGAGCGCCTCGGGGTATCCCCAACTGTTTGCGCGTGGGACGCAGCGCTAGCGCGACCCGCTGCGCCCCATCAGTCCGACCTGGCCTCACTGCCGGACAACCCACCCCGCTGGACTCACGGAGAGTGCATCATGCGTGCCCTGCGGGCCTGGCTCGGTCGTCTCACCTGGACGAGGGAGGGGTCCGTCTCCTTCTGCGAGCTCGCCATCGACTTCGAGGTCTTCTCCGGGCTCGACGTCTGCCCGATCGCTACTGGCGCCCCGGCAGGAACCCAGCCCGCCCCACTCAACATGCGTGGACGCATGATGGGGCAGATGTTGAAATACCTTGTCTCCCAGTGTGAAGCAGTTAACCTCCGCGCGCCCCTGCCTGGCGCGTTTGTCTCGCGTGTCTACTGCCTCCGCGCGGTGGGGGTGAAGGAAGTCTGGGGCGGTCTTGAGCCGCGCCCCCGCTTTGCCTGCCACGGGCTCACCACCCGTATCCTGATCGAGCAGATTCCCCGCGCGATCCACTGGGCCTCGAGCAAGTCGTGGGGCCTGGACCTTACCCCGTCGTATACCGAGGTGCCCGACCGGGACACGCGAAGCGAACAGTGGGACCCTACTCCCGTAGCCCCCACCCGTGACCCCCTCGACACGGTCAGCCCGAGGTCGGCGCCGTGCGGCGCTGAGCGCTATGCCCCCCGTTCGGAGGTGCTGGCTCGCAACGTCTGCAGGGCCCACTCCAAGCCCAAGTGCCATGACTGCGACGCGGCGGGGCACAACCGAACCCTGCGAATGGAAGACTGCTGCCGGGCCCACCACCGCCAGGATGACGGACTGCCCGTGCAGTTCTGCAGCACGCACCGGCTGCTCCGCTGCGGCACCTGCAGCTCCTCCAACATGTGCTGCAAGCGTGGCCACCACGGCTGCCGCGACCATGACCTGCCCCCCTGCGGGGTCTGCGCCTCTCTGCCTGAGATGGATGACAGACGCCCCACCGCTTGCTGCAAGAAGGGCCACCACGCCCCTCCCGCCCCTGCGACGCCTGTGGAGGCAGACGCCCCACCCCCCGCCGCCCCATGTGCCGCCAACCCCGCCCTTCCCAGAGGCGACTGCGCCTACCGTGGGGGATCTTCCCTCCACCACGCCACCCCGTGTGCCTGCGCCTCAGCCCTCCCCTGAAGCGACCCCGTGTCCCGCTACTCCCGAGCCCGCCACCCCTCCAGTTATCCTGAAGAGGCTGGCCCATACCGTGTGCTCCCCGGGCTCACCCCACCGCCACCTGATGCAGCCTCGTAGGAGGCTCTCACCCGACGGCGTCAGGCCATCCATCCCCGCCGTGGCGCAGCTGAAGCGCACCGCCTTAGAGGCGCATACCGGTTCCAGCCCGGCACTGCCTGCCCAAAGGCCTAGGGTCGACCACGTGATCCCCACCGCTGACGCTGACGCTGACGTGGGCGCCGCTGATCCGGACCCACCTTCTCCTACTACCTCCCCTCCCGACGGCGTGTCCGTTGACGCAGCCCTTCCCCAAAGGCCCCGTTCTGGTGCCTCTTCCTCCTCCGCCCGTGCGCGGTCACCGCACGCGCCTACAGGCTTCCGGGCCTACCTTAATCCTCCTTCCTCACGTAGCGCGTCACCGGGCGCTACAGACCGTGTGGCGCCTGCGCCTCCTCCTCCTCCTGTGTCACTTCCCTCACCCCACCAGAGCAGCTCCTCTCTCAAACAAGGGGAGTCTACCGGGCCGCGGGCCCGCGTAGTTAAGTAGACGACACCCTTGGGGTGCGAGTATTTTCGTTTCGGGGATATTCACACTATAAGCATACGAGAGAGAGAGAGAGAGAGAGAGAGAGAGAGAGAGAGAGAGAGAGAGAGAGAGAGAGAGAGAGAGAGAGAGAGAGAGAGAGAGAGAGAGAGAGAGAGAGAGAGAGAGAGAGAGAGAGAGGATCTCTTCGTTTTTACGCCATTGCTGCTGGCTGGCAAAGGATTCGGCAGCTTCTTTTGGACCGCCCCCCTGGCATTCTTTCCACAAGGTCACCAGAACGCCTTGGGTGTGATTTTGACATGATTGGCTCGGATACACCTCTCTGGGGGGGTGGGGGGGGGGAGAAGCTTTCGCTTAAAGCGATGCAGAAACGTGCGTTTTTTGACGGCATTTCCCCTCCCACTTTCTTGGCAACAATGCCAGAAGCTTTGTCGAAGGTTTATGAGGGTCTGTGTGCGGGCGTGCGTTGCATTCCACTCATGATGGGCCGTATTGCTCTGTTTGTTGCTCTTTTTAAAACGCTAATGGCCATGCCAAGTCACTATTTGATCCCGTTTGACTATCCGTCGATACAACTTTCCGATCCTGCTTTTTATTCGCCACTATTTAATGACAAACTTGGATCAGAGAGCGTCAGCTCATTTGCACCCACCAGACGCCATCCCCCCCTCCCTCCCACCCTGAACGACCCACCCCTGTCTCTCTCCAACATGCTGTCTGTGTAAGTGGTCAAAAGCGCCGCGGGTTATTTTGTGCCGCACCCAAGGAGATTTCAACCAAAAAGGAGCTCAGACGCACACAATTCCCCCCTCCCCCCCTCCGTCACGAATACACGCCCAGCGACTCAACACAAAAATCTAAACACAAAACGGGCGGGGCGGGGGAACGGGTGTCATCTCAGGCTGTAGGGGGTTCAACGGTAGACAAGCTCCGCTGCATACATTTATTTGTTTGAAATCCACGTGGGGGTCATCTCAGGCCAACAGGAACCCATGGGCGCTGCCTTCCACAGGCAGCGCGAGGGGGGCTGCAAGGAGTTGCCTTGCCGATTGTCGCACTTAGGGGAAGTGGAGAAGGGGTGGGGAGGTGAGGGAGGGTGTGTGCGCGCGCGCGGTAGTCGCTGTCGATCGAAGTAAGCCGTTTTCCAAACCCTCTCGCAATATTGGTCCTTATTTTTGTAGTCACTACACCGGATGTGTTGCACAAAAGGTGGTGAGGTGGTGCGGGGGGGAGTGGGGGATTATTAAGAAGGGTTTGACAGAGAAGCAATGCCTCTATCTACAGCAGAAGCAGGCCTGGAGTAAGATGGGGGATAGAATGGTCTGGCTCTCTGCAAAAATAAAATGGGGAGGGTGCAGGAGAGTGTCCCGTGACACTGTCGGTTGCACAGTACATACAGCAATTGCCCTGGTTGAAAGGGAGGAGGGAGGCGGGCGGGGGCAGGAGACGTCGACTTTGCTTTGTTCGGGGGAGTTGAGGGAAATTCTCAGGAAAAAAATATTGTGCCCCCCCGCCCCCCCGCTGGATAGTGAGGTGACAGAAAAACGAGACAACTCAATTACCGCCGAAAGTTGTTTTGCTGGAACACATACCCCACTCGTTTGTGCACACCACTCCCCAGTCTGACGAAGTGGTGTGAGTGGGGTCGCAACCTCCAGCTAAAGGGGACAGAAAGTTTCCCCCAGTTGGCTACCCCGAACGAACCTCACATGTTTTCCCAGACGAAGGTTGGTGTGAATGTGCGCGCAGTTAAATCAGCGAGGCAAGGGGTAATGTGTTTGTCACCCAAAGCGCTGCCAGCCAACTTTTTCACTGCCGACAAGGTCCTTATTATGTGTGACCAAGGAAGAAAAACAACGGGGCAACCAACCTCAAGGGGCGGGTGTCCAGCGGATACACGATCGGGGGGAAGGCCACCCAGGGTAGTCAGGTGAACTTTTGGTCGAGAGGAGAGCTCCAGCTGTCCAACTATGCAGGCGCGGTAGTCAGGCCTCTATCACCTATTTTGTGGGGGGGGGGGGGGGGTAGGGGGGGTCAAATGCCACCCTTTTACGTGGACAAACACGATTTTTCAAAAAACCGGCGCAGAGGCCCCAAAGCCCCCGTAAACCCTCCAAACCCCCCCAGATCGGTCCGGAAACCCATCGAACCCCACTTTTCCACCATTCCGGGCACCTCAGGTGCCCGAATTGGGGTACCTAAATTTTGTGCCACCGTTTGGTACCGTACAGTGCCACTGTGTGGGAGGTTGGAAAAGAAAATGCCCCAACACACCACATCTGAGGGTTGCAATGCATGTTGCTTGCCAACCACGTCATCCGGTGGGTGTCAGGCGCTATGTAGGTGGCATTAGCCAGGTCTTCGATGTGTTCTGGCTTGTATATATGGCCTCGTCCCAAAAACCCCCCCCCCAAAGTGGCCTTTTTGGGGTTTTTTGCTGAAAACCTGAAAAATACAGGACATAACCGGTCCTGACCCCCAAACCTGGCCCAAAAGTGATATCTGGGGCTATCCGGGGGTTTCCTGGGGCAAATGAGGGTGCAGGGGGGTCTGATTCTGGTGGTGATTTCCTCTCCCACGGCCTTTCTTCGAGGGGGCTCCTCCCCCCCTGAAACCACCTCTTCCGGGCCTTGACTGAAGATTCAGAAACACTTGAGGCGAGGGTCCTCGACAGTGTTGGCAATCGCCAGAACTGTCCAGCAACATCAAGTCCTGTCATCAAGTTACCGAAAGCCGCAAAGCACGAACAGAAGAAACACTATCATTCTGCCCGTTGCTACAAGCACAGGGCGGCAGATCAGCGCTGGCATACTCTCAGACTCTCCGAGATAGTCAGATTGTTCAAGCTCAAACCCCACGACAAGGGTGTGCAAGTTTCCTGGCATAAAACAAAGAACTCTGAACAGCACACGCAACCCGCTTGAGAACGTGTGTCCGGATGAGAGGGCTTCAGTCAAGGCCCGGAAGAGGTGGTTTCAGGGGGGGAGGAGCCCCCTCGAAGAAAGGCCGTGGGAGAGGAAATCACCACCAGAATCAGACCCCCCTGCACCCTCACTTGCCCCAGGAAACCCCCGGATAGCCCCAGATATCACTTTTGGGCCAGGTTTGGGGGTCAGGACCGGTTTTGTCCTGGATCTTTCAGGTTTTCAGCGAAAAATCCCAAAAAGGCCACTTTGGGGGGGGGGGGGGGGTTATGGGACGAGCCCATATACCTCCCTGCCACCATGCACCGGGAGGCTGCCTGTAGGTACGGAACAGTCCAGATGGTCGTGTGATTCCTGTGCAGCAGTGCTCCACAACCGGGATGTGTTGACAACGACTGTTGCAACACGAGCTGTACATTCCGGGAACACATGAAGTGCGCTGTCGTGGTACCCATTGTGCCAGAATTGGTAGTTGCTGCGGTCTACTTTGCCTGGCCCAAGAGCACTGGTACTGAACGGTGCAATATGCGTGGCGAGGTGAATACAACGGAAGCGCGCAAAGTCAATACAGCTCTCGGATGGCGGGTGGTGGTGCCACTAGTGTGTGACGTTCACTCGAGGATACAACGCATCACAATGAATCAGCAACCGTGGACCGAGTACAATACGCTCTCTGTGGCTGGTGTGGGGGACAAAGGCAGTGCCTGTGCCGCAGGCAGGGAGGTATATATACAAGCCAGAACACATCGAAGACCTGGCTAATGCCACCTGCATAGCGCCTGACACCCACCGGATGACGCCTGTCGTGAGTGGGGTGTGGGCAGTTCCCCTATCCTGTGAGCTCCTTTCGGACGAAGAGGTGCAGCGGTTATCTGCAACCTTCGTCCTGGACTTGCCTCGGGGGGAACGCCACGGTTTACCGCGGGTCCCGACGAGGGCACTCAGGCAGGATCTTCACGCCACCCCGCACCGAGGTCCCTTCTCACGCGGCGTGTCTCCCAGGTTCATGGCGGCGTCATCAGGTCAGGCTTTGTAGTCTCTACACCATCAGTAGTAAGGGAAATCCTAAAACCATACATGAAATCCACCTTTTGGGCCGCTGGTGTACGAGGCTTGTTCCTCCAATTGAATCATGTTTGCTGTGTCAGGCAATATCAATACAGCCGCTGAAAGAAGTCGAGGTGTTGTGGATCTGCTGCTCACAGGAAGGATTCAGGGTGGATCACAAGACTGACCACCCTCTTTCCTTTGTCAAGTACCCTGTAAAACATCAGAACACCAAGTATCTTTCAACACTACATGTTCAAAGAGAGGAATCAGTGGAATCGGAAGGGGTCACCTACCACACGGACACAGTTCCCGCGACTAATAAATGCCGAGAGTTCCGGTGTCCGACCACCTGGTATTACTTGGCTCCATCCACCCAGTCATTACGAGGGGGCGTCCCTTGAAGCCAGTTCCGCAGAACTCAGACCCCCTTAAAACCAATGTCCTGTGTAGACAACTACTTAGCCTGCCTGATGACGACACCAATTCGCTGGGAGAGAGGCCGCGGTCCAGGACCCCAATGGGGATAACGTGGCATTGTTTGACCGAATCGGTTGTGTAAGTGTGTAGCCCCCTCCGCCCTCTGTCCCTCCCCCCAGGGTGGTGTGTGGAGGCGAGAAGCGCAAACAGCGGCAATGCAGGCATAGCAAAAAGTGGATCCCTGCAGGTAGACCCTCGGGGTACATCCCTATCATCGGGTCACCTGAAATTCCCCAATTTGAAAATCTGCAACAATCAAGGCAACACGCGATGGGATGGGGCACATGACCTTGCACAGGGGTGGGGGGGCAGAAGGCAGGGGGTGGGGTTGCGGTTGGGGTAGGTATAGCGTTTGAATATTTGGGGGCCCTCGCTACCAGTCACAGCTCGTCAGTCAGTGAGGGGAAGTGGGCCGTGGCTCACTTTTTCTCACTCAGTCACACCTGGTAGCGAAGGCCCCCCTTGAGTTTGTTTGAATTTCACACAACAGACGACCCGAACATCATTTGGCCAATTTTCTCCCCACAACCCCGATTTGGAGGCAAACCTCATTTGCTTGATTTTTGGGGTCGCATGAGGGAACTCGGGGCGGAAACTCGAGATTTTCACACGACTATCTTCGTGGACAGTTCCAGACCACCAGGACCCGATTTTCGTCCCAGAAAATTTTGGGTTAGTATTTTCCCCTTATACACCCCCTATACACCCTGGATTTTGGACCAAAATTCCCCCATAAAACCCCCAAAAACCCCCCATATTCCCCCCATATTTTTTATGGGGGGAATCTGGGGGGTTTTTGGGGGCCCCCATATTTTCCCCACATTTTTTTGGGGGGTTTGGCGCAGAAAACCCCCCATATTTTCCCCCATATTCGGGTCCCCCCACCGTGGGGGGACAAGTATGCCTAGGGGGGGGGGGGGGGGGGGCAACGCTCTGTTCTGTTTCACGAAGCGCCGGTGTACTGCAGGCAATGGCCAGGGGGAGAGCAACATCTTCAGGGCGAATGCGCCCGTTTGAAATGTTTCTTTTTGTGAAGGCTTTCTGCCGTGCTCTGAAGGTAATCTCTTCACCCCGTCCCACACCCACGTACAGTTGGATTGCTGCCGTGGCAGGCATTTGCGAAAACAAAGAATAATCATACAGATTTCGCTTTATGGTAGACATCCCTGTCCAGCAACTGTGTGCGGGAAATGTTACAGGCTATAATCCGGCTAAATCTTTTTTGAGCGCGCACTTGCTTTCTCAAAGGCTGTGTTGAGGGCCTGTTGAGGTAGCAGTTCGGAGGTCCACCTCCGACCCAGAGTTTTTTTTGAATTAAAATTGCCAGCCGTGCGGCTTTTTCCTCCGTTTTTCGCTTTTCGTCGCCCGTAACTCGTAAAAATCACAAAAAAAAATAATGGAGTGCAACGAAAGAAACGAAAGGCGGCAACACACACTTTGCTGGGGTCGGCTTACAGAGCGCATGTCCAACATACACCCAGCGCCGGCCTCCACCACCCTGCAAATTCCGAAGGGGGTCACGAGAGAGGGGAGAAGGGTAACTGTGCGCGCTCTGGGCGTTTTGAGTGGCATCTGTTTTTCCTGACATTAGGGGCCTTCGCTCAGAAATGCAGAGAAGTGAGGAATGGTGAACCGCCTCAACACTGGCTGCAAAGTGACACAGTTTGACACACAGTGGCACAGAGCGAAGGGCCCCATAGTTGTTTTGGAGGGCGGGCTTCAGCCAGAATCCCTGCACACATCCTGTTGTTGGGCTTGGGGCTGCTTGGCGGGCGAGGCCGTTTTTTTGGATTATTTCGGGTTCTTGGAGGAGTGCAGCCCACAGCTCAACGGAGCTGCCAGCCGCGCTGCCTCCCTTTTTTCTTGGTTTTGGGAATATTTTTTTTACATCTGAGTGAAACCACGCCTCGCCTGTTAGATCAAGACCGGATCATCCACTCTAAAATCAGCGGGGGGCCTTCACGATGTGCCTGTGTGTCAAGCTTTGTCACCTTTTCTCACTTTTCTCGCGTTGGATTAGCGGACCCACATCGTACAGAAAGTCAACGAGACGAACGCATGAGAACTGATACGCTACCTTTCTGCACATCCTGAACGAAGGCCCCAGTTAATGGGAGTGTGTCAGTGCCCCTGAAAAGGCCGATTGACGTAGTTCGCACGTAGATTTTTCAGTGCTACGTAGTGGTTACGCAGTCCTTTTTGATGGGGTTTCTCTTGAGAGCCCCCTTGTATCCGTCCTTACTACGTCCTTCCTACGGAATTCCGCTACGATTTTTCAGAGGTCACCACATGTGATATTAGTGTTTTTTCTTCTTTTTTTGGGATCGACAATCACAGGCACTGCGAGAGCTAGGCCACTGCACAGACCCGTTCTGTCCCGTTGACGCCCAATTCCCCACATAGTAGGGGAGGGGCAGTGTTCCGCTACGATTTTCAGAGGGCACCATATGTGGTATTAATTGGTGCCCCTGACGACCCCATATTGCGTAGTTTGTGCGTAGTGAAAAGGGGGGGGGGGGTCTCATTTTTTGATTTACTCAGCCATTCTCTGTCTCTATGCCGGGACTCCAAACTCAAGGAGTTCTTGCTGTTCCGGGGTCAGTGAGGGTGCAGGCGCTTCAGGTGCTGCAGGTGCTGCAGGTTCTTCAGGTGCTGCAGCGCTGGCAGCCTTCGGTGCGGGTTTCGACGCAGTCTTTGCAGGTCTCTTTGGGGGTGCCCTTTGGCGCGGTGCCTGCTTCAGCTCGTCGGGTGGAAGCATCAACGCATCATTAAGCGGTGCCTGCTTCAGCTCCTCCGGGTGGAAGCGTCAACGCATCATTAAGGAAGAAGGAAGCACAGTTGCTACGCTTTTTTGCAGCTGCAGGAAACGACACCATACCCAACAACAATCCCCAGACCGTCGAGGGAGAGTGGGCGCCTGGATCCCGTGACACAGATCTCTAGTGCCGTTGTGATCCCCTCGGATAACGTCTCCTGGACGTTGTCAGCGGAGGTTGCCTGTGTGGCGGTGACCTCCGTATACCCCGCGGGATCCAGTGCCAGTAGCGCCTTCTTCAGCTTTTCGTCGACCCCTCGGCCGACGCTCTCCTTGATGTCAAGGGCCACCTTCAGGGTGGCACCTCGCATCGCCCTGAAGGCTGTGATCGTATCATCATTCACAATCTCGAGGGTGTTCTACGCGGCTCCTGGAACTCACTTCCTTCTCAGGTGTTTCTGGGCATGGGGCAACCTTGCCCAGGTGTTTCTGGAGTCCCGCCCCACATGTCGTGCGTTCTTTCGTACGGTGTATAGTGAGTTCTGGCAAAAAAAATTTGCTCGGTCAGCGCAGTGCCTCCAGTCCTGTCTCAGTAGCCACACAGAAAGGGGGACCAAAAAAAACTGGGGGGGGACCAAAAAGCGAGACCCCCCCCCCAGATTGCGTAGTTTGTGCGTAGTGAAAAAGGGGTAAATCAGGGGCACCAAAATTAATGTTCTTTTTTTTTTGACAACAGCGGTGATGAGTCATGATCAGAACGCCCGCGCGAGACGCGCGCTGCCTGACGCAGCAGACTACAAAGCGTGTGGCAGCAGTGGAGATCGCAGCAGAGAGCTTGGGGGGGGGCTACGCTCGATGCCTTCTGCACTCCAGTGGTTCGAATGGGCAGTTGGTGGAGGGGGGAAGGGGTGTGGGGAGGTAGTGAAGTAGAAGAGAAGTGAATCATAGAGTTGATCACCCTCCACTCGTTATGCAAAAGCTGTGTCCGGGAAGGAGTGGGTGGGGTGGGGGTGTGGGAGGGGGGGGGCAGTCTTTTTTTGATGGGAACATACATTGGGCGTTATTCCGTTACCAGTAACGGTAATAACGTTATTTTTGCGTTATTTTTTGACCCCAAAAAAGGCAGCATTTCCCGGTGAATCTGACCCGAAACTCGGGTCCCTACCCCCCCTAAAAGAATTTTCTTGGGTAAAATATCACTCCAGGGGGCCACTCCGTGATGTCAAAAAATTGGAAAACGTTTTCTCCTAAAATAACGCGTTATTTTTCCGTTATTTTCATGAAAACTTGCGTTATTCGGACAATTTTGCGGGCGGATGGTGTAGTTTTTGGTGGAGATGGCTCCAGAATACCCCCCTGGGACCATTTTTTGGATAATAACGCACGGACATGTCGAGTTTCGTGAAAAAATCATGTTTTTTGGCTTTTTCAAGGCAAATACTGCAGAAACCCCTGCAACCTTGCAGCATCCAATGTTCCTGGAGTGAAATTTGGAGTGAAAATCACTCCAAAATCACTCAGTGTGGACGCAGAAGTGAATCCTTCAGGAATACACCCGCACACCTCACATTGGCGGTGTATAAACCACCTGATATTTTTACTCGTTACGAGCGACGAAGTAGCGCGAAGTAGCGACGTGCCCATTTTTTCCCGGTCCGTTCTAAAATAGTTACGTTCCAAAAGTCCGTTACTGGTGCTGTCAAAGACGCTTCGCACAATATACGCACGAACTACCCAAAGTACGCTCGGGCTACGCACGAAGTACGCAGGAACTACGCAATTTGAACTTTCTTGCACCCCCCAGTCATTATTTGCACGCACTCCAGGTCCCATATTTGCACCAGTGCAAATATGAGACCTGGAGTGCAAATATGAGGAATTTCCGAGTTCGTCGTGATGTGCAAAACATGACTGGGTTGTGCAAGAAACCATCATCTGCACCCCGTATCGGCCTCAATTGCACCCTCGTGCAGGTAAAAAAAGGCCTCGGGCCTCCGGCCCTCGGACCGTTTTTTAATTACGCACACGACCTTCGCGCGGAAAGTGTCATTCAGCCCTGCCAAACGTGCTCTACACACCACCCCCTTCATCAGGCAAGTGGGTTTGTAAGGGTGTGTGGAAGCGTCAACGCTCGGGTGCAGGAAATTTACATTTTGGTCGCAAATGGCGTTACACATGCACTATGCACAACGTGTGCACGATTTCGGCAGAACTACGCACAACCAACGCAATTTGGACCTTTCAACAACACCATTCACGGTACTTCGATTTTGGGTGGGAAAGATGGGGCAAGGAAGTGGCAAAAACTGCGAAGAAGGTCGAAAATTTTCACATTTTCATCAGAAACCATATTCAACGGATTCCAATTTTCGGGTGAAATCAAGCAGGTTGGCACAATGGCTCATGTTCACCCAAAAATGCACCTACCAAACCTCTTTTGCTTGATTTTTGGGACGGCATGGGTGATCCAGAGGCCAAAAATCACGATTTTTTCACCAATTCCTTCGACAACGGACAGTTCCAGACCACAAGGACCACATTTTGGGGTCAGAATTTTCTCGGTCAAAAAATTCGAAAAATCTGAAATCTCTCGGAATTTTGAGCATTTTTTGAGATTGGCATGCCCATTTTAGACCCTTTGCGTGGCTCTAAACCCAAAAATTTGCTCGAAAATGGCCTCAAATAGCCTAAAACAGCCCATTCTGGCCACCCCGAAAAAAAAATTCGAAAAGGGTCCCCCTATAGAAGTTGCCCAAAAATACCGAAAATAACGCGGTATTACCGGTAATAACGGTAATAACGTTACCGATAACGGTATTACCGTTACCGATAACGGTAATAACGGTAATAACGTTACCGATAACGTTATTACCGTTCCTGATAACGGTAATAACGGTATTACCGTTATCGATAACGGTATAACGCGGAAAAATAACGTTACCGATTTTCGGATAACGTTATTCGGCCGTTCTGGAACGTTATTAACGGTAAGTTATTTTACCGAAAAAATAACGGTATTACCGTTACTGGTAACGCAATAACGCCCGATGTATGTGGGAAAGAAAATAAATCCCCTCTCCAAAAAAAAAGGCGGGTACACTCACTCACACACACGCTATCCCCCCTCCCCCCCTTCCCCGACAGACACACACGTCATCATCTAATGATCCATCCCAAAGCTTGGCGCACGTCCTGAGACGTCCAGCGCAGCGGAATTGCGCACAACCTTTAACTCCCCCACTTCCGCACTCCTTCTCATGCCAGAGCATGCAAACAACCCTTTTCCCAGGGGGGATGACCCGCCTCTCCCCTCCATCATCTCCCTCCTCCCTCGTATGCTTTAAGTGTGAATCCCCCTGCACCTGGGACTTCCCGTGCTTAGCCCCCCCCCCCCCCGACCCCCCTTTGGACGAAAATGGCCTCCATGGGAGAGCCTAAACACGTGGCGGGGGGTCCCAGGGGGGTAACGAAATTAACCGGTGCGTCCCTTCTTCCCTCTCCCTCCCTGAGATGCCGTTCTCTCAGCGATGCCCTTCGGCAGGGTTTTGGGTTCGGACCCACTCCTGCACAAAACCGGTGTCTTGCTCGGGCAGCCGTGGATACTCGGCAGGCGGGTGGTAGGGTAATGACTCCTGCGGGTGATACGGTTGGAACACCCCATAAGGCTGCGGTGGATAAGCCGGATGCGTGTACACAGGATACCCCGCAGGCACGTGCTGCGGGTAATACGCGGGATGGCCCCCAGGGTGGTATTGCATGCCGTCGTGGTACACAGGGTGGTACACATCGTTTGCCCCTTCGCTCTCCTCCGTCTCCTCCCCCTCCAGCGCCTCCGCACGGACCCTGTCCGGCTCCTCGGCGTCCAACACCTCGAGTGCCTCCACCCGCACCATGTCCGTCTGCACGCTCGCCTCCACCATCGTGCCGTACCCTGTGATTCGGTGTGGGTCGCCTCCCGCATCAGGCGGGCCGAACGCTTCCGAGGAAGTGCCATGCCCAGACACAGAGGTGCTTCCAGCGCCTTGATGCGATGCGCGTGCAGGCCCTGCCTCTGCGATGTAGACGCGGGTGTGGTTGGGCCGGTCTGAGCTCAGTGACTGTGCCATGCCCAGCATGGCGTCGTCGTCTGTCGGCTCGGAGACAGCCTCGGCACCAGGGCCTTCGGCAGGCACGCCCCCCATGGCGTAGACACCGTCGCTGTCGTGTGCGGGGTGGAGGTTGCCAACCGCATAGGCGCCCCCGCTCTCAGGCTCGTGGGAGGGAGGGGTGGCGGGCGGGCTGGGTCGTTTGAACCCGACGTGGTGTGTTGCTGCGATGTCGTATGCCCCTGCCCTGGGCCTGGGCTCGAACTCCCGGGCGACGGAGGGGTCGACGGAGGCGACGGGCGCGGAGGTGCGTGAGATGGTGGAGTCGGCGCGTTTTGTCCTGCGCCGCCCGGCGGTGGCTGTGGCCTCTGCCGCGTCCGTCTGGGGCACGGCTGTCCGCCGCCCGGAGGGCTTCCTGACGGGGGGGTGGCGCTTCACTGCAGTCCGCCGCCGCCCCAGGTCCATGGCGTTGTTGCAGGCAAGGCATGACGTCTTCCCGCCAGACCCGCAGGTGTGGAGTGGGGTGAAGACGAACGACGCGGCCCTCTGCCTGTACCGCCGCCGCGCCGTGTCGCAGTTCTCGCGCAGCTGCTTGTCGAGGTTCATCACCAGCGAATGCGTCTCTTTGATGAGGCGCCGTGTCGCCTCGGTTGTCCGCTCCTCGTGCAAAGGCACTGGCAGCGGCCCGCGCGAGGCATCCCTGTGAGGGTGGGGGGTGGGGTTGGGTAGGTCCGATTGATAATGCAAGGTTTGCCTCGCAACGATTGGTGCGTATTTTTTTTGGCGCAAACAATGGCTTGGTGCATATCATCCCACCCAAAGGCAAAATCACCTGAGAGCTGCAACCGCATACCTTGAACGTGGTTTCCCCGAACCGACACGTGCGGCCTGATGCCCCACGCCGCCAGTGGGTTCCCCTGTGTACCGTCGCGACGGGCCGTCCCGTCGTCGCGCGACTGTTTCCTCGATACCCCACCCACTGAGGGGCTCACTGCTGCGGGTGTCCACCGCCTCGTCCCGCCTCGGCATGGTGCTGCCCCCGGGCCCTGCAGGGGAGTGAGTGTGCTGTGGCTGTGGCTGTGGCTGTGTGTGTTCACTTTACAACAACCGTTCAACAAATAACAATGCCGAACGGCGTCGGATGCTTTCTTTGGCGGGAGGGGGGGGGGGGGGTTGGGATGGGGAAGGGTGGGAGAGGCGGGTTCTTAAAAAACGCACGTCTATCGCAGAAAAACTTTGTCCCCATCAGACACAATGGGGCATTAGACAGATCAGTTGTGGCGATGCCGTCGCCTCACGGTGTGGCGTTTTTTGGGGGCGCTTTTGTTTGGCACCGTTGTGTTTTTTAAAAAAGGGGGGGAGCTGGACTTTACCCCCCCCCCTGCCCCACCCCACCAAGCCACTCCCTATCCTGTTCAAAACACTTTTATATAGGCGGCCCATCCTGTGCTTCCTCGAATTGGCCACGCCCACCCCCTGCCGATATTTGCATCACCGCCCTATTTTATAGAATATATATCTCCCCCTTCGTTGGGTTTGCCGCCCCCCGCCGTGGCGTGCAGAGATTCAGGACTACAACGCGTCACAAGAGGACCGCCAGGGAAACCGCAAACAGAATCACGCAACCCCACCCCCTCCCCGCAGGCCACGTTAAGCTTTCCTTTGTTTTAAGGTAGATCGCACCAAGCGAACCCTGGTGGTATCCCCACACACAACTCCACCGAACTCCGTCCCACAGGCACGGACGTTGTGTTTATTGTGGAGAAACCTACCTGGGTGTGCACACACTCACACACGGTCACCCCTTTTTTTTGGTGTTCACACACCTGCACTCTTGGTGCAATCCCCACCATGTCATCACGTGCCGCCCACCCTCCCCCAAGTCTCCACTGTACGCTGCCCTCCATCCCACCTCCTCCCCTGTTCCTTGGGGTCCTGGAGGGGGCGGGGGGGGGGGGGGGGAAGAGGGGTGGGTGACTGGGCTTTGGCAATGCGGCGGTCATCGATGGCCAACCAAAGAAAGGGGGGGTGGGGGGTAAAAGGGGGGGGGGTAGTTCTTCTTGGCATCAACAGCAAAGGGCAGTGCCAGAAAAAAAGGGGCTGCATGGGGTGGCCAGAACGCGCATGGGGCGAGGGGGGGTGTGTGAGGAGGTGGGGTGGGGTGGGAAGGTTTCAGGGCCTCACGACCCTCTTTGCGAGCCCAAGACAAAGAGCGGTCAAAAAATGGAACAAACAAACTTAGACAGGTGTGGGCGCTTGAGGAGGCTGTTTTAGCTCATTGGGAACCGGCGGATGTCGCATGCGTGCCTTTTTCGAGAGGACACGGCTGGAGGAGCAGTGTGCGCAAGGGGGGGGGGGGGGGGCAGCTGTCGTGCACGACGCGGCAGTCCGGGGATTAGCCGGATAGTCCCGGACAGGACTAAACGGGACTACCGCGCCGTGTGTGGGTTGTGCGCGCCGTGCAGAGGCAGTGCACCACCAACCCATTCCCCGACGACCTACACTAAACATAGAAAAGATGACGACGTGGTTGCGCGATCTCTTTTCCCTTACACTCTCACGGCGAGGCAACCGCTGGTTTCGAACAGGATCTGTCGTTGGTGCGAGAGAGAACGAAATAGGGTGCAGAAGGGGGTGGCAGAGTGACAGAGAGGCAGAGAGAAAGAGAGGGCGGAGGGGCTTCGCTGGGGAGTGCCGAGAAACGGCACAATTGCTTTTTTTTGGTAAATTCCCTTTGCGGTAGGTGGAAAATCGCCGAAGTTTTTATTGTGCCGAAAACTTGCCGGTGGCGAAGAACCCCCCCCCCCTCCCCCCCCCCTCCCCTAGAGAGAAATAGAGATTGAGGGAGAGGTGATCGCTACAGGGTGGTCGTCAGTGCGTTTGGGTGTATTTTCTGTTGAAATAGCTGGAAACTTTTACGAAGATTTGACGAAGAATAACGACCAACGAAGGCTCCCTCAGAGAGAAGACATCAACAGGAGGGGGCGGTTGGGGGCGGGCGGCGGCACGCGTGTCGGGGCGATGGTGGAAAAGATAAGTTTCGTTTGATCGCACAAAACCCACACATCCCCACACAACAAAAAATATATCAGAAGGCACATGGCACGCACAACCCCAAATCTGTGCCACAGAGGGATTCCCCTCCCGCTCTCTCTCTCATACACTTAAAGAAATGCGAACAGCCCCGTGAAAGAAAAGACTATTTGCACATCCCTTCTCTCTCCCCCCACTGCATTCAGTATACGAATCATGTCATGGCGTGTGTTTACCCCGCGAAACAGGGGTGTCAGAGGGAATTTTATGCCGAGAACAGTAACGTCGTAAAGACGATCTCCCCTTCACTCAGGCTTACTGGCAGCGTCCGAAACCGGGGTAGGGGGGGGGGTCGAGGGTCAGGCGAAGTGGGGGGTGGGGGGCTAGGGGGTAGGGGGTCGGGGTGGGGCGAATGGGAGGGGGGATGAGAAAAATAATTACTGAAGCAACAACGGATCTACACAATGGAGTTTCTTGGGGGGGGGGGGGTGTGGGGTGGGATGGGGGGGGGGGGGGGGGGGAAGGGGGGAATTGCCAACATACATCACATTGGCCCCCAACTTTTCTCAAAACCTCCTTAACCCAACCCCCCACCCCCACCCAGCAATAGGGGGGGTGGGGGTGGGGTGGGGAACGGTTGCGTGGTTCTTCTGATGCACCTCTCTTCTGGGGATATTCCGCACCTTGTCGTCATACGAGAGTGGATGAGGTGCCATTGCCATACCATGCGTGTCCATAATCATGGGTGTGTGCTGTGTACGTGGTTATCTTTTCGAGGGTGGGGGACGGGGTGGGGAGGAGGGAGGGGGGGCACTGTCCTGACAGTACATTTTTTTGTATTTTATCATCCTTTGAGCAGCTCTGCTGGAAATCTCTTCTCACAGGCCAGGTGCCAACAACATACGCAAATGCAGGGGCTGGGGCCAGTTCCAGGCTGCCAGCATGCAAGGCATAAGTAAATCGGCTATAGGCTCACCAAAGGTGCAGGCATGCGAACCCATCTCTTTCCGCGGTGTACAACAGACCGAGAGGGCACCTTTCTCTTACGCCTACAATTTTCCACACACTCAAATGCCACACCGCTCCCCCGCCCTCCCACCACCCCCACCCCGTATCTCACCCGTGCCAGGGCTGGCACCTAAAATATTCCACAGACTCACTTCGTCACTTGTTCCACACTTTCGAGCAGGACCTCCTCACTCCCGACCACTGCGTGTCTTGCTCTGTCCTCTCCTTACCTCAGGGGGCAGGTGGGGTGGAGACGTGAGTGTGAGCAGGTGTGTGCGTGTTGCGTGTTGCGTGGGTGCGGAGGGGGGGTGGGGACAAATGAAAAGTCCATATGGGCGTGCAGGGGATCCATGGAGAGAGAGAGAGAGAGAGAGAACGGAGAACGAAACGGAGAAAGAGAGAGAGAAAAAAAAGTGAAAAACGCAGCTCAGAACCCCTCGTGCGCAGCGAGGGGTGTGTGTGGGTGTGGGGCGAAAAAAAATGAAGCGCAACGGGCACAGTGGTCGCGCTAACTTCACTCCCTACACGGTGGACTCCAGCGGGGGTAGGGTAACCCTTTTCGGGAGTCTCAACTAGGGGGAGTCCAACTCCCGCTAGCGGGAGTATAGACTCCCGCTAGCGGGAGTCTATACTCCCGCTAGGGGGAGTCTGACTCCCCCTAGCGGGAGTCTTTTCACCTATTTTCACTCATTTTTCCCATGATACCTATGCAATGTGGCACTCGTCACTGAAGTACAGCCACACCAAACGAAACGGACGTTTCCACCCATCCCAGCTCGCAGACCTGATTCACAAAAATGGGGAAGACGACAACGAAGCCGGCAGCGAAGCCGGCGGCAAAGTCGATTAAGAAGAAGAAGAGCGCAGAGAGTCCCGAGGCTGCGGAGGCGACGAACATTGTGCATGATTTTTGCACGGCCTTCCCTGTTAAAAAAGGGGGCAGTGTGCTGACACTGGGATCCATTAGAAGGCTCCTAGCAACGGTGTTGAGCAAGGAGCTCCACCAGCACAGCACCCAGGTGGCCAACGCAATCATCGCCATGTCTTCCCTGACATGGATAAGTTCGCTGTCAGGGAAGTCGCAACGATGCGGAAGGAGGGCGCTCTCCGTCATATACAAGGTGGAGGCGAAGTATGGCAAGGTGCAGGATACAAACGTGTCGTCGGGGGCAGCCTGAAGCCGCGAATGATCGCGACACGGGCGAACGGCTTGGCACCGTGGGTCTGGATAGATGCTGGAGTTCGGCCGGGTGAAACCGGAAGTCGCAGCAAAATTTGCCCCCCCAGATTTCTTCCTCAAACCCACCCGTGGGCTGATCCGGCCTTGCACGGTGGACTCCAGCGGGGGTAGGGTACCACTACCGGGTTTAACCCTTTTCGGGAGTCTCAACTAGGGGGAGTCCAACTCCCGCTAGCGGGAGTATAGATCAGCAGTGGGCAACAATGAGGCGATGCGGGGGGCGAGGGCACCGATGCTCACTGTGCGACATCCCAGAAGAACGCTGGTATCAACAGGTGCATCGATACCCGCACCTGACTCTCTCTGAGATGAAAGAGGCTGGCTACCCCTCCCTCTTGGCAGGTGTGCTTCCCAATGCCCGCTACGTCACCCCAGCACTCCATGACTGCAAGGGGCTCGCCATGCGGCTGATCAGGGTACTGGATGACAGGGGTGGAGCTTGGGGGTTTTTTCGGGTCAGCTGACCTGATTTTCTGCAGGCCCTCACAAAAAATCAGGTCAGGGGTAAAAAGAAAAAAAAATATAGATTTTCGGGAAACCGGAAAAGTTGGCTCCTCGCCTTGGGGCCTCAAGGTGACCAGGAGGCGTTTCGTGAGCAAAGTGACCCCAGCGACATGAGCACAGGCCTCAAACAGTCACAATAGAGGACAAATGAAGCTGCCCAACCCGTACCGTGCAACAGACGTTTACTACCGTGGCCTCCGGTGGCTGGGGGGCTCCGCCCCCCAGACCCCCCTGTGGCATGTGCCTGTCTTGTACCCAAGCCCTTTACATCAGGGAATCTCAGTATCCTCAGGAGGACGCAGCCAACTCACACAGAATCCGTACGCCCGCAAGTCACAGATGTTCACTACCGTGGCCTCCGGCGGCTGGGAGCTCCGCCTCCCAGACCCCCCCTACGGCATGTGTTTGTCTTGTAACCAAGTCCTTGCGCGTCCGGGGCTGCATATCGGTTCCGGTACCTCGCGGGAGGCTGGGCCCGAGCACTGATCTCTGAGACGAACCGGGGGGGAACCCATAAGAAAAAATTGGCTGACCCGATCTGACCCGATCCAGCCCGCAACCCCATATTTCAAGCTCCACCCCTGCTGGATGAGACAACAAAAAAATATTCGACAAGACCTGTACAAACCTTGCACTGAATGTGTCGCAGCATGGGACAGGTGCTCAGTTCCGGAAGGTCGTGCTTGCCTGTCACAGGACACACCTACAAGGGCTTGTTCCGCTACCTCTTTGTCTCCCTTGCAGACCTCATGCATTTCCGGTATGCAGACATCCCCTGGCGCTTCTGGGGATGCAAGGATGAGTCAGCCCGGATTCCCTTCTTGCGTGCTCGGATCTCAGGGCATATATTTCACTGGTTGATGGAGCATGCCGAAAAGGGATCAACGCGCAATGCCTACGTACACAGTCTCCATCATTGGTGGGCTCCAGAAGA
Organism: Rhynchopus euleeides; assembly: GCA_963210315.1. NCBI lineage: Eukaryota > Euglenozoa > Diplonemea > Diplonemida > Diplonemidae > Rhynchopus > Rhynchopus euleeides. Next base: position 904,671 of record OY723306.1, on the reverse strand, counting down.
TGCAGTGCCTCTGCAGAACAACGACGAATTTGAAGAAGCAGAGAACGGACATCGCAAGAAAGATGCCGTTACAATCGCCAGCTCCGCAACTTACGAGAGAGATCTTGCGATGGCAGAAGAGAAGCGGCGCGCATCGGGCATGCCTTGGAAGGTTGCGCACCTGTCGCAGGACGGGATCCTCGGGTATAGAGAAGTCATCCTGTGTCCGTGTCTGCACACCCGACACGCTCATAGATTGGCTGTGTATGTTCTTTGAACACAGTTGACACAGCTGCAGAAGGGGTTTGTGCACTGCAACACACAGGACTTCGTTGAACCCATCAGCGCGCCCTACTTCCTGTTCCGGTTCCCCGAAGGACACCGCAAATTATCGCTCTGCTTGTGCAAAATGCCAATCCCGCTGGGGGCGACTTTCACACCATTCGTGTCATCCGAGGCGACTTTGAGCACGCTTGACCAACGCGCACAGCAGGAGGGGGATGACAGTTCTGACGAAGAAGATGAGGCCTGCAGGATGGCTTGTCTTGCCCAAGGTGTAACACAACTACGACAGGCGATGGCCGCACTTTGACACCTCAAATTCTAACCGCTCACCTCCGCAGGTGTAGCCGCTACCAGGAGGATAGGTAGGTAGTCCAGAGTCCGGGGAAACTGACAGAAGCAAAACAAGCCCCTCCCCATCCCTCTTCCACCATGATTTTACCCCCCACGCCAGTAGACTGTAACTATATCATGGGAAAAATGAATGAAAATAGGTGAAAAGACTCCCGCTAGGGGGAGTCAGACTCCCCCTAGCGGGAGTATAGACTCCCGCTAGCGGGAGTCTTTGACACCCGCTCAGACTCCCGCTAGGGCCGCTGGAGTCCACCGTGTACTCCCGGCATTTTCGACGATTTTTTGAGGTACCTGGGACCCCCCGTGTTTAAGTCCCCCCCCTGGAGGCGATTTTCGGCCGGGGGGGACTTAAACACGGGGGGGGCGGACCTAAACACAGGGGGGGCTTAAACACGGGGGTGGCACAGTGGAGACCAAGAAGACCTCTTCCTCTGCTGTCGTAGGGGGGTAATTCCGGTCCGGATGGACTTTTGGCACCCCACTTTTCGACTCTGACAGCACCTGGAGGGCCTAGGGGCCACCTGATGACCCTCCAGACCAGCCCACCCCCGTGTTTAGGTCCCCCTGTGTTTAAGTCCCCCCCCTGCCAGACCCCCAGGGGGGACTTAAACACGGGGGTAAGGGGGGGGGGACTTATACACGGGGGGTCCCAGGTACGTTTTTTATTTGCAAACAGGGATTTGTCCACAACTCGAAAAGTTTTGGTACCCCAATTCAGTATGAAAAAAGTGCACCAAAAAAATGAAAGTGACCCCATGGCGTTTCGCACGGATCTCAAATATTCAAAAGAAGGCAGAGACGGGGAGAGAAAAAAATGGGCCCCGCGGGGCGGGGGTGGGTGGGTGGCCTTGATGGCTGCTGCTCTTCACGCCCTGACTTTCGCCGTTCCCCAAACTTCCACAAGCATCGCTTTGCATGAAACTCTCAGCACCCCTTTTGCCTTCCCTACCGAGTGACTGCTTCCCGCGCAGCACTGGGCTCCGACCACACGAGTTCAGCTCGGAACAGATGTTCACTACCGTGGCCTCCGGCGGCTGGGGGGCTCCGCCCCCCAGACCCCCCTGTATCACTAGGCTGCAGCGTGTGCCTGTCTTGTAGCCAAGTCCTTTGGGTTCACATCAGCGAATGGGACCCAGACCACTCTCAGTAGCCTCAGGAGGACGCATCCAACTCACACAGAATCTGTACGCCCGCAACTCCCACGCGCTCCCACTACGGCGCAAGGAACAGATACTCACTACCGTGGCCTCCGGCGGCTGGGGGGCTCCGCCCCCCAGACCCCCCTGTCTCGCGTGTGCACGAGGTTTCACATACAACATGCTTCGTGGGGTCCCCACGTCCAGTGCTGGCATCAGTGTCTTGAACAGGCTACACCCTCGCCGTATCAGGGGTGGCACTCAAGCTGGCACATGTTTGCCTACTTGGTGGCGTTGTTGGCAGTTGAGCTGAGTGTCCCTGCTTTCCGAGCAGGTGCCTGACCCCTAGCCCGGGTTGTTACTGATCACATGCTGTAGAGACAACCAGGACGGAAAATTTGAGTGTCTTCAAACAAGCCCATTTTTTCAAAATGACCCCACTACGATCCGGGCGAGGCTCGGAAATGCAACGAAACGTGGTTTCCCCGCCCAAAAACGAGCCCCTTTTCAGGTACGTTTTTTCGCTCCCGATTTCCAAATTTTGGGAGATTTTTCCAATATTTAGCGCGACCACTGAACGGGCAGCAGGCAGCGGGGGAGCCATGTGGTAGGTGGGGAAAACGCACTTCCACCCGAGAGGAACAGAGAGGAATGGGGGGGGGGGGGTATGTTTGCAGCGTGTGAAATAAAAGGCCATCCCCACACGTTTCTCTGTTTGTATTTTTTTGGGTCTCGACAATCGCACGAGCTAGGTAGGACCGGGAGGTACCTGCCACACCCACCACCCCCCCCCCACCACCCGTCCCCTGCATCACCATCCTGGGGGGGGGGGGGGGAGTAGAGTGAGGCAAACTTCAACGTCCAGTATCACACACATACATGTTCCCCCCACACCACACCACGCTCCTCTCTCACTCTTCCTCCCAAGCGTTTTTCACGACAGCAGTGACGCTGGCGTGATTTTTTCCCCCCCCTGAAGCTCCAGCCAACGCAAGTGTCAGCCAGAGCAAACGGCTGACACCCCCCCTCTCCCTCTCCCTCTCCCTCTCTCTCGTCTGCTTTTGGTGTGAATACCCCCGTCACACGAATGCCCGCACCTCTGTCTCCTCCTTCTCGTAGAAGTAAAGTGTTGAATATCCCCGTGGAATGCCATTCGTGCCCTTCGAGGGTGTCACTTCACAAACGGTTCACCATGCATGCACACGATCCGGGTGGCCCCCACTTCCCGTGGCTGGAGAGGCGCTCTCTGCTGGGGGAGTGAGGGGAAGGGGGCGGGGCAGGGCCCACCCCCACCCCCCCCTCTCGCATGATTTCGTGCTGTGAATTCCGCGTGACGAGGAGGCAGCAGACGCCACATGACACCACCCCACCCCACCCCACCCCCACCCACCTCCCAACCCCAAGGCAACGCAGAGACCAAACAAATCCTTACAACGGATTGGCAATTTCTCAGAAGGCAAAGGGGTGGTGGTGGTGGAGTGGGTGGGTGGGGTGGGGGTCCGAAGGTGAATGCACCTCCAGGGAGGAGTGCTGCGTTCTTGAAGAGCTGGCTCGTCGAATTCGGATTGAGGTATCGCGTCCCGGTTTTACCCTCGGGCCCCGATTTTTTTTCATCGCCTTGATGTTGCGTTTATGTTATGTTGGCCCATGGTTTGAGTGGAAATCCGCACAGAGGACCACACGGGCCACATTGCTCCCCATACAATGCAACGCAACAGCAGAAGCGCCCCCCCTCTCCCCCCCTGGGCTGTGTGAAAGTGCGTGCGTTGCTGTGGTTGGGCGAGGGCAAAAAAAATGAACATCAACACAAGCGCCACACATTTTTTTCTCTTTTTTTTGGATCCTGGGCAAAGTGGCTGCAGCGGTGGCGGTGGCAGTGGCGGCGGTGTGGGGGGGGGGGGGGGGAGCGGGTTGCGGGGGTGGGGTATTTTTTTTACTCGGATCAATCCTGTACACTGTGGAGGGCCCCCCCCACCCCCACCCCATCCCAACAGACACCCATCCCCCCCGAGCTTTCAAAGGATCAAACAGCCAGGCAATGGCAGTGGGTGCGGAGGGGATGGGTCGGGAGGGAAGCGGGGGAGTGGTGCCAGTGGTGGGTCACGACGGGTCCCGTCAGGGGAAGCGGGGTATCAGGGAGGTCAGTTAGTGCGGTGGGAGCGGTGCTCGCCCGTCTTGGTGGAGGAGCGGCGCTCGTGCGAGTCCTTGCTCTCACGGCGTTCCTTTTCGCGGTGGGCACGGATCGCGTCCCTGTTGCAGGTGGATTGTGTGTTGGGTGTGTGGGGCCTGGCTCTGCCATGGAGGAAAGCGAAACAGATGAATTGGCCTGTCTACCGGTGTCGGCGACTAGAGAGAGAGAGAATGACAGTGGGAGAGGGATTTCAACCGTCTCTTGTCGGGTTGGGTTGGCCCCTGAGAGGATTATGACCCGCTGTGTGGCATCACACTGCGACAGAAAGGTGCATACTTATCGCGCTTCATCTCTCTCTTCCGCTTGGAAACCTCGTAGTACAGCTTGTCGCGGTACTCATGCACAGAGTGCTTCGTGTAGTCATCGAATGCGATGGTGATGGGGCCGGAGCAAGTCGGCTCCTGCGACGGGTCGTGGAACATCACGACGAAGGGATGCTTCAGTGCGTCCTCCGCGTTGAGGCGGCGGGTGGGGTTGAAGTACAGCAGCTTTTTCAGCATGTCGATGGCATCGCCCGACGCCTTCGGGTACATGTCAGCGAGAGAGCGGCTCTGCACAGGCGGCAGGTTGTCGAGCATAGTCTCTGCGAACGGCGAGTTGATTGCCGCAATGTCCGCCTTGCTCGGGGGGCCCGTCACCGCGATGATCTTCTCCAGCTGGTTCACCGTGCTGGTGCCGGGGAACATCGGCTTGCCTGCGAGCAGCTCACCCAGGATGCACCCGATGCTCCACATGTCAACCCCCTTCGTGTAGTTGGTGCTGCCGAGCAGGATCTCAGGCGCACGGTACCACCTGTGGAGGAAGGGTGTTTGCTTCTAAAAGGTTTGCACATCGAATCATACCGTGTGGCGATGTAGTCGGTCAGCACCGGCTTCGCTGCCTGGTCCTTATCGAGGTTGGCGATGCTCCGTGCCAGACCGAAGTCAGCCACCTTGACGTGGCACTCAGCGTTGAGGAGCAGGTTTGCCGGCTTGATGTCACGGTGCAACAGCTCGCCGCTGTGTGGGGAGATGGTGGGGGGCATGGCTGGGCTGCACTGGGGACAAGATTCTGCGGTTGTGCGACACACAAACGGGGCCGACGGTTTCCATCCCAACACGCCTTCTTCGCCGATAGCTTGCTATGGTGGAATACGGGGACACAAGACACGAACACACCTGTGGAGGTACTTCAGGGTCTTGAGGAGCTGGTAGATGATGTAGGACTTGTGCACGTCCTCCAGGATTCCTGCCCGGATCACAGCGTGCAGGTCTGTCTCCATGTACTCGAACGTGAGGTAGATGTCCTTGTCGTTGTCTGCCTTGTGCACGTTCTTCATGGTTATTATGTTCTCGTGCTTTACAGACTGCAGAAACATAATTTCACGGAAGGTGCTGTGACAGTGGTGGTGTTGATGGCATGCACGCCCCCACCCCCTTATCACCCGGGCCCTACAAACCCCCCCCCCCTGTACCGGTTTGCTGCATCACAACACCTGAAGGGCCGTGCCATACCGCTGCGCATCGGTGGCGTTCTGGAACGCGTCGAAAATCTTCTTCAGCGCAACCTTTTCTTTTTTCTTCATGTCCATCGCAAGCCACACAATACCGTACGCACCCTTGCCAAGCATCTGCAGGATCTGGTACCGCTTGAGCACATGCTGGTCGATTTCTCTTTGGTCCTTCGACATCTTGAATCCACCGCTGGCGCCGGAGACCGACGACTCTAAATGAAGGCAACCAAGTGTACCTCTGCAGCACACAAGCCTCCTTGCACTGAGGCTGAGTGCCTGGAACCCCTCCCCCCGCCGGCACACGCACTTGTAGACTGCGGTGCTGCGGCTGTGGGCCCCTGGCGGGTGTGGGTGTGTGGGCGGGTGTGACAACGCGGTGCACATGGCAACAACACACAGAAGGGCAACCCCATGACCAAAGAGTGGTGGGGGGTGGGGAGGGGAGGGGGTCAGTGAATTGCAACAGGCCGGGGGCAACAACCCAAAGACCCCTCCCCATCGCTGCCACAGGGGTGGGACGGCAACTCTCCAACCCGACACCACCACCCCAAGGCACAGAGGCAGCGAACCCCCTCCCCATGCCCCCCCACCACCACCACCACCAGCACCTGCATCACCCCAGCAGAGGCAGCAGCGCTCTGTGGACCAAACACCCACCAGGCGTGGTACACGGGGCAACCCCCACCACACCCCCTCCCACCCCGAAGGCGTCTCCCAGGTTTGCCCAGATCAGGATGCAAATGCACACCATGCAAATGCACACTACACCTGTTCGTTCGTCCTATCTCGCAGCCTCGCTGGGAGGCGGAGTCTTGCTGTTTTTGCAAAATCCCGAAGGTATTGGCTGCTTTCTCCGAGGGCCTCCTGCATTGTTATCATGGCTGCAACGGTGCTACGCGTCGCAGTTCCGAAGAACCGCATGTCACGGAACGCTTCGCCCGCAAGGGTGTGATACACATCACCGACAGCCCTGCTGCGCCCCGCGCTGCCCTTGATAAAGAACTCCACCCACATCTGACGATCCTGCGGCGACAGCCGCGACCCACGCATCTTAATTGCTGCCAGCAGACCCTCGGGGCACGCGGGGCATGACGTCGTCGAAAACACGCGCAACAGCGCCAACACCTGGGCATCCCCATGCGGCCCGACCTCCGCAACAGCCCTCTCTCCAACAAGCTCGATCGCCCGAGCCATCCCACCCTCCTGCCACATGCAGCTCTCGGTGTACGCCGCGAGTGCCGAGGGGTGTGATAATACCTCACCGAGCCCTGCGCCTCTCTTCTGCATCTCCTGCGACAACCGCTGGAAGTCGAGCGCAGAGTCACAGCAGTGGAATGCCAGAGCCCAGTCGCCAGCGCGTGGGTGTGCCCCCGACCCGAGGATGCACTCTATGGCCTGCAGGGCTGCGGGGAGGCGTGGCTGGGGCCGCTTCGCGCAGTACCTCAGGATAGATACGGATATGCCGTGCCCAACCCTCAGCTGGGTGAACTTCCGCACATAGTACATCGCACGGAGGTAAGCCAGCTTCGACGTGCCCCCTGCGAGCCTCTGGAGCACCCGCACCCAGGTGGAGGGGAGGGGTTCGATGCTGTCCTGCAGCACCGCGTCGGAGAGGAGCTCCAGCAGGGCCCGCGTGTGGTTCGACTGGGCAAAGGCCTGCGAGGCGATGTCCACCACATCGGGGGTGAGGGGGTAGCCCTGCGAGCGGAGGGTTTCCAGGTTGCGCTGGAGGGCAAGCGGGCAGATGCCCCGGGGGCCTGAGGCTCCACGCAGCTCGACGGCGAAGACGGCGCGGATGAAATCCGTTGCGGTGCGCCAGGTGGGGTCGATGTGAATGCCGCGCTGACCCCAGCGCATCGGGGTGCTGGCGACGTACGAAGCCTGCGAGGCGGCAGGGGCGAGGCGGGTGCCGCTGTTGCTCAGGAGGGGTCCTACCGTGTGGCCCGCATTGGCGAGGGCTTCTGTTGACAGCTGGCTGACCCGGACCCCGAACCGCCGTCGCTGTGGCATGGCGCGGTGAGTGTACAGATCACGCTTGACATCCCCTGGCGCTGCCCAGGATGCTGCAGGACAAGGGAGGAGGAGATGGTGGATGTTTTCAAAACACCCCCCGAATCGACCCGAGAGTCCGTGAGGGCGTGGTGGGTTAGATTCCTCTCTCTGCCAGACCCCCTCTACCCCCAGAGGCGGTGAAGAGTCACATCGAGGGCAGGGTGCATTCTGCAGTGCTACGATACGCTCCCACAGGGCATTGAATCGTCACCCGGGAGTGCCAAGAAGGGGGGATGGGGGAAGGAGCGGTGGAGAGAGAGTGAGTGAGGGGGTGGGGCGTTTCTTCTCTCAAATTTTCTCCGATATTTTTCCCCCCGCTTCTTCTCTTCACCCAGCTGCCCCCTTCTCCTCTTGCCTGCTGGCTTGCGCGGGGCCCCCTTCCACCCCACCCCCACCCCTCCCCTACACCCCCGCTGCGCGTGCAACATCATTGGAAACCCCTCCGTTCCACGCACACAATCCCACCCAAAGCTACACCGTATGCTTGCGTTGAAATGTCTACTTGGCTTCCAGATCATTCTGTTCAGCCCCCACCCCCCCACCCCCGCTCTCCACCCGCAACTCTATTAGTTAAATCTGCTTATATACCCGACACATAGAACCCATACACAACGGGGTGGCCCACAGAGGAACATGGGTGTCATTCCTATTTTGATCCTGATTTTAGAACCCCGACCCGGCTGGGTGGGATGCAAGGCAGACACCCCAAGCAGGACAGCGAGAATACTGTGGATTGACTCATCTCTCTTTCGAGCTGGGGCCAGCACAGACAGACCCGTGAAAACGTTGTGGAGAAGTGTAGAGTGTACATCACACACACCTGCACCCTGATCTAGATGCGACACCCGCTGCGGCCCTCACGCGCAGTAAGGATAAGCTAGAAGAGAATCGCAAAGGCAGCAACAGCACTACAACTTTTGATGGGGCCCCCCCGCGACCAGTCTTCCCGACGGCTTAGTTTGCATTGTCTCGTGTGTGCGCCCTGCGCAACAGAAAGATATGCCGCGAGAGATAGCCTCGTGCACTCCCTGTAACATTCATGCCTAACGGCACGGGTAAGCGGAGGAGTCGGGGGATCGGGGTGGGGTGGGGAGGGTGCACGGCAACGACATCACCCACGGGGAAGCACCAATGGGCGCTGCGGGCCGCAGGGTGATGGGGAAAAACTTCGCCTGCACGGGCTGTGACGGGGGCACATTTTCGTTGGCCTTTGAGAGGACACCCCCTCTTGAGGGGTGGAGACTTAATACACAGCTGCACCGGGGAGGGGGTTGCAGCGAACAACATCACCGACGGCAAAGCCCGCAAAACCCTGAATGGTGCTGTTTCAGGCAAGCCACCGTTTGGCTGCCACACCACACACCACCACCGGCAAGGGGACTGTGTGTCTACAGATAGACGATCTAGCCCGATTTGGATTTCAGAAGGTGCTGGATTGCCTCACGGCACTCCTCGACCTCAGGCATGACCACGTCGCCATAGAAGACGCGGAAGATGCCTTCAGCCTTCCGCAACGCCTCGCTGGCCTGCTCGGCAGAGCCGCACTGCGCAGCAAGTCCGCTGAGCTTGAGGTACTCATGTGCCGTCTCAATCTGTGTCTCACCGTTGACGTAAGCCGTCGACTCGACAGACTGCTTGCAGTGGCGCATGGACTTTTCGTACTCCCCGATAATGGCGTAGCACTCTGCAGCAGCATCGTGGGTCTTCCCGATCACGAAGGAGCTGCGGTGCTTCCCAATGAAGATCTGGTTCAGCAGGAGATCCAGCGACGCCTCGAAGGCAGGGATGGCCTGTGGAATGGAGGGGAGGGAGGTGCATGCATCTTCAGGAGCCATCCGGGCTGGCAGAGAACAGAGAACCAGGGGCAAGAATGGGTGGTTCCCGACAACAGCGGTTTCCCATATAACCATAACCCCCCGCCCATTTTTTCCCCCGGAACCGTGCATACGTCAGCATAGCGCTTGTGTCGCATCATCGTGCGGCCCTTCTGGTAGTACGTCGAGGCTGTCACCATCAGCTCCTGCTTCTCTTCCGTCAGCTGTGGTGCGGTGTGTGTGGAGGGTGGAGGGGAGGGTCTCAGGGAGTGGCTCTGTGTGATCTGCACCAAACAAAAGGAAGACTGGCGTGGTGTGTGCGCATCAAGAGCAGAGGCTAAGAGTCATCACCCTGCTCCTGATGCGATGCCCCGCTGCCACGGCAGATTTACCATTCCAACCCCAACCCCAAGGCATACCGGCTCGTCCACCTCCGTGGTGCAGGCCTCGCAGAAGCAGAGGAAGTTGTATTGGGACTGCAAAGCTTCGCGGCGGTTTTTCGAGGAGTGGATCTTGTTCTTGTGCGGCCCGTAGCTGATGCAGATCTCCTCCCCCGCAGAGATGACCTGGGTCGCACGCAGGTGCACACGCCGGTAGGCGGTGTGCGGCCCGCCGGAAAAGTTGAGAAACGCATTCGGCTTGCAGCTGTGGTTCACCATGCTCACATGCGGGTACAGCGCCGTGGCCACCTTACGCTGCTCCACCGAATGCATGACGGCAGACACAGGCGTCTTCGCCTCCACCCCCTTGGTGCTCGGCAGCTTCAGCAGCTTGCTCACCCCGACGCCGTTGGTGATCAGCTGCCGCATCGCGAGCTTCAGCTCATCCGCCGCCTCCCACAGCTCCGGCACGCTGATGGTGACGGGGCGCTGTGTCTCCACCTCCTCCGTGCTCCCGATGGCACCGTCTGTCGCCATCGACGTCGCAATCGCCTCCACGCCCTCCGCCTTCCCCTGCGCATGCAGCGCCACCGCCGCCAGCGCCCCGCTGTGGTACGCCAGCACCGCAACGGCAGACTCATTCCCCCCGATGGAGAGCGTCGCCTCAGACTCATGCGTGTGCCCCTCGAGGATGTCCAGCAGCGGCTTCTCCAGCGCAGGGTTCGCCTTCAGCGCCTCCACCCCGATAGCCCCTGTTGCCGCAAACTCGTTGGGCGACGGCCCGCCCGCGGCGTGCCGCTGCCTGCGCCACCGCAGCATGCGGCGCACCGCCACCAGGCAGTCCAGCGGGCACACCAGGAAGAAGGGGTGCCGCACCTCCAGGTCGAGGTAGGTCTCCATGGCCTGCTCGGCACACAGGCGGGAGCAGTACAGCCCGCGCGCCCGCTGCGGCGACGGGGACCCCCCCAGGAGGTGGCGGTGTGAGTAGAGGTTGGGCGTGTGCTGCAGGCACCAGTCGCAGTGCGTCAGGAGGTGCTCCCCCCGCAGGGCTGCCGCATAGCAGTCCTCGCTGAGGACCGCGTCGCCCGGCTGGATGGCCTTCTTGGCGAACAGCTTCCGCCCCTTGTCGAAGCACTCCTGCAGCTCCACCTTGGAGCTCTCGAGGTGCACGGGAGCCGCCTTCCGTGCATCGGTGAACAGGCGCCGCAGCACCGCGTCCACAGCTGCGGTGATCCCCGCCTGCAGCTCCTCCGGGATGGGCGCAGGCGCCTCGTCAGTGCCTTCGGAGTAGCGGATCTCAGCCTGCCCTTCTGCGGCGTGGCCCAGCTTCAGCAGGGCATGGCCTCGTCGGTAGAAGGCTTTGAGATAGTCCGGTGCTAGGGTGATTGCCTCGGTGGCGTCGGCCAAGGACTGCTCGTAAAGCTCCATGTGGAAGAGGCATGTCGCACGGTTGTTGAGAGTCGCCGCGATCTTCGCGTGGTCATCCATGTCGTGGAGGGCCCGGGTGTAGCAGATGATTGCCTGGTCATACGACTTCTTCTTGAACGCGGCGTTGCCCTGCTGCTTCCAGTTGTCCCCGCGGTCTGGCGAGGCGCAGCCCCCCTCGCGGGCCGCCTTGATGAAATCATCAAACGCCTTCAGCAGAGCCGTGTTCCTATCGCTAAGAGCCTCGTGCAGCTGCTCCACAGTCATGCCCCGCTCGAAGCTCCCGGCGGCAACCTGGATGAACTTGCACATCTCCCCGTCGATCTGATCATTTGGCTTCGACTGGCGCTCCCCCGTGGGGGTGCGTTGCGGCTCCGTCATCTCTGCAGGCGGAGGGCATGCATGTGGTTGGGTGAAGGGGAAGGGGGGCAGGCAACCCAATCGAGCAGGACGCGGGGCTGCGCTGGGTTGGGTTGGGAGAGCCCCACACAGGGGCACGCTTTGCCCTGTGTGGGCGATATGAGGGAATCGGACAGAAGACGGGGGGGAGGGGGGAGGAGGTCGGGGGTGGGGGCGGAGGTCTTCTTTTTCTGCCAACATCGATAACCGCTGCCCCCTTGGGGGTTGGGTGAAGGGCACGCTATATCATTCGCTGGCATACGGCCTGCCTCCTCTCTCCCCCTCACTGCCCACCGCCACCGCCAGTGCTGTGGTTTAACCCGGTTCAGCCATTGAAGGTAAAGGGGCAGGTGTAGCCCCGGTTGTTTCGACTCCACAGCGCCAGTCAGGCCATTTATTTGGAAGGGTGGGGGTGGGGGGGTAGGGGCGGGGTGGTGGGCTGGTGGGGTTTGTGGGGGTGGGAAGGAAAAAGGAAAGAGGAGGGAGGGAGCGGTCACAGTCCATTTTGTTTTGCCACCATTCCCCCCCTCCCCTCCCCCCAACCACACAGACACTCACGTTAATCTTGTATTTTGCTTCGTGCAGGCCACACTGAAGTGAAATCCGATGAGACCTGCGCTGTCACCACACACCCCACCACACACAAATCAACAAGAATTGTTGTTTGGCGGGTGAGTTTTGGCAGTGATGATGGATAATTTCCCTTCTTGATTCTGGAGGCATTGGTGTGATCCCGCTCAACTCCCCCCTGTTTCGCCCTCCCACGCATTTTTTTGTGTGTTGGTCGGCACCACAAGCCTGGCGTCACGAGACGCCGCACACAACCGCTGATTTTTATTGGGGTTGGGGGTGGGGCGGGTGGGGGGGGGCCAGGCAGGGAAACCAGCAACCAACACGACGAGGGGAACCCAGCGACACGGGCTTTGTGGACTTTCCCACCCGCCCCCCCCATCCCCACCGTCATCCTCATCCACCCGAGAGCCGGTATCGATTCTAGGGTGCAGAGGGCCACCCCTCGAGGGCACGACGCTGAGGCCCAGCCTCACGATGGCTGAAGACCCCCTGTGTGCCGGCATGAGATAGAAGGGGTTTGATTGGTGTCCCTTCTTGCTATGTTCGTGTTAAACTCAACCACCCTACCTGAGGTTATCCCCAACACCCCCTGGCGGCACACACACACGACGACTGCTGCTGGCAAGGCATGACAGGTTAGGGGCGTCACCAGCAGCAGACAGCACTCGCAGATATTTTTTTACGGCCCGATAGGTTGTCCCTTTGCACCGGCGCCATACTAAAAGGAAAAACTGACAGGGGGGGAGGGGGGGGGGGGGGAGGCAAAAACCAGTTTTGATGTTTTGTTCCAGGGAGCTTCCTCCAGCGCGGCTCCGCCAAAACTCGTATCAAAATAGAAGTCGGGCGCAGAACGGTGGGGGGCATTTCCCTTCACCCAGAGAGTGTCGCGGGGTGGCCTGCAGGAGGTTCAGTCAGAGGTGATCGGCGTTGACCCCCTTCACCACTCCACTCTTCGCATGCCAGGCTACTTCTTCTTACCGAGCTTGCCCCACGGGTTTGCCGAAAGCTTCACATCGCGCTTGGTCATGTCGATCGGACGGGCTGTGCCCATGCCACCGCCACCCGCCGACGAAGACGATGTTGACCCACCAACAGCCCCTGCCCAGGACCGGCTCGAGGTTGTCGTGGTTGTAGTCGTGGATGTCGACGGGCCGCCATACGCTGTTGCAGGCAAGTTCCCCCCAGCCGCAGCAGCAGCAGCCATGTTGCTCCGCCTTCCCAGCGTCACGATGTTGTTGCGCTGCAGGTTGTGGCGGTGGGGCGGGGCGGAGGGGAGGTCGCGAAGCAGTAGCAACAAGACTAACACAATAGGAAGAACACCAATGCACCGCCTCTTGCATCTCACATTCCTGGCATCCTGTTCCACGCAGTGGCGTCAGGGCCACAGGCCCACAGGCCACAGCCTGGGCGGCTTGAAGTGCGACAAACAAGGGGGCTACACACGAAGAGGGAGACATACTGTCGGGACAGCTGCGGCAGCGGTGCTCGCTGCGTTGAAGTCGGGAAGCAGCATGAACTTCAGGGGGCACTTATCCCGAGTGAGCTGTGCCACGCACACCTCAGCGTCGTTGGAGTTCATGAAGGCCACGCAGTACATTGTGGTTCCCTGCAGCATGAGATGGGAGGTGGAGGGGTGTAGGGTGAGCAACAGTGGTTTGGAGGGCAAAAGGGTGGGCACCACCCACCACCACCACCAACGCACCCAGCAAAATCCAAAGCACTGCCTTGGGTATATGTTTTTTGCCTGGGGTTTGCAAGGAGGCGAACCACCCTGGTTACTGGAGCAGGGCCAGCCTCTCTCCTCCACCCCCAACGCTCCCAATCCCCGCTCTGCATACCTTCTTGAAGCCGATCCACCGCCCGAGGAACGGGCGGAGTGCCTTGGTCACCTCCCTGAATGTATCGGCATTCCGGATCTCCGTGAAGATCACCACAGATTCCGGGTGCGTTGTCGCCCGCTCCTGCAGGAAGGGGGGGGTGGTGTATGTTGTGTGGGGTGGGCTTCCCTGCCTGCCCTCTGCCACATCCCTTCTTTCCCACCCAGCCACATGACCCAACGCCCCAACGCTACACCCGGTGGAGAGCGGCAATGCGTTACCACCCCCACCCCCACTCCCACCACCACCCGAAATGTCAACATACCTGAGCAAGCTCCAACGGGTCTTCGCGCCACTCCGATAGAAGCGGGACAGGGAACTTTGTGTGGGGGGTACGTGCCAGCTGGCACGACCTGTCAGCTCCCTTGTCCACTGCGGTGACTGTGATGCCGTAGTAGGGTCCCAGCTCGTGCACCAGCCTGCGCTTCTCATCCTGCATTGGCGCCATCATCAGCGTGTTGGTGTAGCCGTGGATGCAGTCCGCAAAGGTCTTCTCGATGATTTTGATCATGTGCGGCTGCTGCTGCTGCGACAGCCAGATCGAATGGGTGTACACCCAGTCCTTCAGGGGGCTCAGCGCCCCCACCTGCTGGAACACAGCCTGCGAGTCACGCCCCTTGTCAATCCCGAATGCCTCACGCATCGACTCCAGCCGCTCCTCATGCTTGCACTTGTCGTTGCAGGGGATGGTGGGCTCCACCATGCCCATCCCACCCTTCTTCCCCGACATCGCCTTCATTGTGTAGTAGTACTTGTGGCACGGCGTCTCCTCTGTATTCTTCCCACAGCGGCAGCTGATCTTCATCGGCACAACGCACTGCTTGGTATGCGGCGTCGACGCGTCGTGGCACACCCGCTGGCAGGGGTGCTCGCAGGGCAGCTTCGCCTCACACAGCCCCCCGCATGACGCAGGGTTATCCCCCTTCACAGGGCAGGCCCCTGCATGGCACTTCTTCTTGCAGCTGTGCCGCTTGCAGGGCAGGAGCGCACCACACTCCGCAGGACACGTCGGGTTCTGCACGTGACAGGGGACCACAACAGTTGTATGCCCGCCGGCACACCTCTTCTCCATACGCGTGGCACACAGGGGGCAGTCTCCGTGGTGGCAGTTGTGTGGCGCAGGCTCGTGCCCACAGGGAGGGACAATCGAGCAGGGTCTCGAGCAGGGGGGGGGTTCCGTGCCGCAGGGCTGCGGTGGCTCCAGCACCTCTGCCCCGCAGTAGCAGGCGAGCTCGTCGACGACGATCTGGTGGCAGGGGGCGCAGCCCCCGATGTGGCAGCGCTCCTCGCAGTTGTGGTTCCCGCAGTCCAGCTTTCTGCGGCACGTCTCCAGGCAGATGTGCCCTGTGCTGCGGCAGCAGATGTCGTTGCATTTATGCCGACCGCAGGTCTTCATCGCGCCGCACCGCTTGGAGCACCGCGGAGGCCACACACGCTCCGGCTTCGCCTCCCCCTCGGGCAGCGCACACCGCGGCCCCTCCTCCTCCTTCGGCAGGGTGGAGCACTGGATGCGCAGCGTGCTGGATTTGCACCCACACTGTATGGTGACCTGCGCCTTGCAGGGTCCGCACTCTCCCTCGTGGCACTTCAGCTGGCAGCCGTGCTTTGCGCAGGACTCCTTCTTCCCGCACTGCGACTGGCAGCAGGCGATGGGATCCGTGCATGACTTCCGCACCCGCTTCGTCAGGATGCTGAGAGGCATCTTCCCACAGGGGCACCTCTCCACCAGCTCCGGCTTGAGATGGCATGGGGGGCAGTCTCCGAGATGGCATCCAAGGGTGCATTTATGCAGCTTGCAGTCCTTCAGCTTCCCACACTTCTCATAGCAGCGGAAGGCGGCGGGGACGCCATCGATCACGGCAACCACGTCGGAGCCGTCGCACTGCCGGTCCTCCTCCACCACCTTCCCGCAGAGGCAGCGCTGGGGGTAGCGTTGCGCGCAGGGGTCGCAGGGCCCCTTGTGGCACGGCTCCTCGCAGACGTGCTGCCCGCAGTTGAGAGGCTTCCCGCAGGGCTTGCCGCAGGAGCGCCCGGGGTCCTCCTCCCCGCAGCGCAGCTGATACTCGAGCTCCCCGCAGTGGCAGCGCCGCACCGGGCCTTGCTCTGTGCAGGGCGGGCAGGGCCCGGGGTGGCACCTCTCCATGCAGGGGTGCCGGCACCCCACCCCGCGCGAGCGCTTGCAGGCGTCGCCGCAGGAATGCGGTGTGCTGTAGCCGTCGTCCTGCGGGTCGCGCACCTTCCCGCAGAAGCAGAGGTACTGCCGGGGCACCGCGTTGTACCCCTCGGAGCACTGCGGGCAGCGGAAGCCGCCCGTGCCGCTCCGCCCCCACTGCTTGGTGCAGGAGAGGTGGAATACTTTGTAGCACTTCCGGCAGGACCACGTCGCGCTCCGCCCCTTGATGCCGCTGAAGCAGATCAGGCATTCGTAGGAGCCGTTCACCAGAGAATCGATTGTCGACTGCGCAAGCTCGGTGTGCGCCTGGGAGGATGGCGCCGGAGCCCTGCACTGCCGCACCGGCTCATCCCCCTTCGGGACAGGCGGCAGGTTTGCCCCCACACGCCACGACCCCGTGTCTTCGTCAGACCCCTCCTTGTCGTCGTGGTCCGACTCGGCGTCGCGCTGCGGAGGGGGCTGCTGCGCCTGCCCCTTCTTGCCGCCCTTCTTCCCACCCTTCTTTCCCTTCTTCCCGCCCTTGGTGTACCCCCTGCCGCTGGGGGCGGGGGGGGTCTCGTCACCGGCAGGTGCCTGGGCCCCGCCGGCAGCAGCCGCGGGGCAGCTCCGGGCAACGTGCCCCGTCTCGCCGCATTTGAAGCAGGCGCCGCCGCCACCCTTGCCGCCCTTCTTACCCTTGCCACGTCCAAAACCCGTGGGGTTGCTCGCTACCGGCGGTTCATCGTCGCCTTCCGGCATGTAAATGGGGCGGGGGGTGGGGGTGGTGTGTTGTGCGGCGCGGGCTTTCTGAAGTGGGGAGTGTGTGGTAGTGGTGGTGGTGGTGTGGGCTGTGGTATATATTTGCGTGTGAGGGGGGAAAAAGCCTTGGGTTGGGTTGCATCTGTAAATAGTAACACACGCACACACACCACACCAACCCCGGCCCCTCTTCTGCTGGAAAAACAACCAAACATAACCCCGCATCAGATGGTCTGGTCTCCCTCATCTTCCCCTGGCCTGCAACACCACCACCACCCCCTTCCACACTCTCAGGCCGTGGCGGACAACACCTAGAGCTCCGCATCGCCCTGGCTCTGCTCCCCACCCTGCAACGTGGAATACGCTTCAAAATACCGCACCCCGAGCTCCTTGAGCGACGCCGTGTCGAAGTGCAGGGAGTCCCCCCTGTCACGCAGCCCCGCGGCTTCCACCAGCGCAACCCCAGGGGTGGAGGCTGCCGCATGGCGCAGCGCCTTGTTAACCTCCTCGGTGTGAGGCGCTTTGGAGAAGTCGCCGAGGGTCCCCACCACCACACTCAGCTCCGGGGTGCGGAGATCCTCCCTCAGCGCGCGCACCATAGACAGCAGGCGTGGCTCGTAGCTCTCTGCGAGGGCCGCGTCCAGAGCGTCTGTCTCCCCCTGGTGGAAAAGAGCCCCCCCGAGGGTGACCCTGGTAAAGGCTGGGCTGCCGGTGGCAGACTCCAGCGCCTTTGCGGATTTCGCAAGGACTTTCTCATAGAGGGCCCCGCCAGGGACCCAGTCGCTGAGAGGGCTGCCTCCAACAGCGCCTGGGATAAAGCCGACCGCAGTGCTTCCCGCAGGCGAAGCCTGCAGGAGGCGCTGCGCAAAGGCAGGGGCGAGCCCTGCGGCTGCCTTCGGATGGTCCTCACAGATCGGCTCCGCAGCGACCACCCAGCCCTCGGACTCTCGCCAGACGAGCACAGAGGGGTCGGGCAGAGGGGAGGCCGAGACGTCGCCCCTGCCGGACATGTTGGACTGCCCCATGAGGAGGAACACAAGCAGGTCCATCGTGCGCGAGAGGGTGGGGTGGAGGGGGCAAAGGCAAACAGGGAGGGATCCCCTGCCGAGGGGGTGGAGAGGGGAGGGGAGGGCAGGGGCGGGACGTGTGTGTGGTGGGGGGGAGAGAGAGAGAGAGAGAGAGGTGATGTAGGCGTGTGTGTTAGCGCCCTGCACGGGCAGCCATGTGTCGCCGGCATGAGCAGCTCATGTCATCCCCCCCTCCCCCTCCCCCTCCCTCCCCCAGCTGTGTCTACACGACGCAGAGTAGTCAGCGGCCCGACTCCAACTTGCGGGTAACCAATAACAGGCGGAGAAGGGTCAGAGAGAGAGGGGGGATGAGGGGATGGGGGGGAGGGTGTGGGGTGTGGTTCCTCCCGGCGGGGGTCTCGCTGAACTGACTGAAACTATTGAAGCAACCTAAGGAGAGGAGGGCGAAGCTAAAGGGCTACGAGACAGCGGCTACGTTGGGGGGGAGGGAGGGGTGGGGTAATCAGGGCCAAGAGCTGCTCCCCTCCTCCCTCGGGGGGGGTGAGGTGTGGGGCGGGGGCGCGGTGTGCGTTGCATCAGCACGGCAGCACCGCGAGCCCCGGCGCCTTGCACCTGGTGGTGGTGGTGGCGCGGTATGATCAGCTCTCTAGGCGGAGATGACGCCCAGGATGTCGTCCTCACGCATCAGCGTGTACTCGGAGCCGTCCACCTTGACGGTCTGCCCGCCCCACTCGCGCAGCAGCACCATGTCGCCCTCCTTCACCGTCGGGGCCCAGTCCTTCGTCTCCGCCGCAACGCCGACCACCTTGGCCTCGTTGCCCTTCTGCTGCGCCGCCTGCGGGATCAGGATACCGGCAGCCGTCGTCTGCGCAGGGGCCACACGCTCCAGCAGCACCTGCTTGTTCAGGGGCTTGAAGCCCACCAGCGCAGCGCGGGTCATGCGGAACATTGTTGCGGGTTGTGTTGCCGATGTCAGCCTGGTGTGAGGGCAGGGTCGTGTGGTGTGTGTGGTGGGTCGCAATAAGGAATTGTGTTTGTATCTCTTCCACACAGTTTCACGCTAGCACCTACTCGTGATTCTAGGCGCAGCGACAGCGGAGTGCGGTGTCAATCGTAGTAAGTGAAGATGTGTGATGTGGAAACAAACAGGGCTAGCTGCCACCGGCGGTAAAGTACCTTCCAAGGATAATGGTGCTGATGTGAACCGCATTTGTGATGTCATCACAATGTCTCATGTTGATGTATCTCCCACACAGTTTCACGCTAGCACCCACTCGTGATTCTAGGTGCAGCGACAGCGGAGTGCGGTGTCGATTGTAGTGAACAAAGATGTGTGAGTGGAAACGAACAGAAGCTGACACGCGGTGTAGTACCTCCCGAGGAGAATGGTGTGATTCCGCATCTATGACACTGCCGTTGTATCGTGTTGACGTGTCTTCCACACAGTTTCACGCTAGCACCCACTCGTGATTCTAGGTGCAGCGACAGCGGAGTGCGGTGTTAATCGGAGTAAACAAAGATGTGTGATGTGGAAACAAACAGGACAATCTGCCACCGGCGGTAAAGTACCATCCGAGGGAAATAATGTGTTGGCGTGACCCGCATCTGACATCTGACATCTGTGATGCCATCACAATGTCGCGTGTTGATGTATGTCTTCCACACAGTTTCACGCTAGCACCCACTCGTGATTCTAGGTGCAGCGACAGCGGAGTGCGGTGTCAATGAGAACAAAAGAAGATGTGATGAGACGGTGCAACTGTGAGTCAGCGTGTGACAAGGTACAGGGGAGGGAGAGGGGTGGTGAGGAGAGGAACTGACGTTGATGCGACTCCAGGTGCGACCAGCTAAAAGGCGGCGTCTTCAGACAGAGGCAGGGCACGCGCAGGCAGGCCAACAAACCTGCCGCGGACATGCGCTGCGCAATAACAGCAACGGTATCGGACACACGCACCCAAACCAAGCAAAGCCACACCGCCGCGAGCGCGGCGGCAAGTCAAGCCAACTGAGAAGAACACTTGTCAATCCATTGAAACAACGAAACGAAACACACCATGCAGCACAACATGCAGGCAGGCAAGCTCACATCATGCCACCCATCCCACCCATACCGCCCATCCCGCCCATCCCGCCCATGCCACCCATCCCACCCATCGCAGGCGCACCGCCAGCCTTGTCGGGCAGGTCGCAGATGGCCGCCTCCGTCGTGGTCAGCAGCGTGGCCACAGACGCGGCGTCCACGATGCAGCAGCGCACCACCTTCGTGGGGTCGATGATCCCGGCCTTGAACATGTCGCCGTACTCGCCCTTCTGTGCGTCGTACCCGTAGCCCTCCTGGGCAGTCGACATCACCTTCTCCACCACAACGGCACCCTCAACACCGGCGTTGTCGGCGATGGTGCGCACAGGCAGCTGTGGTGTGAAGTGGTATGGTGTGTGTGATGCGATGTGAAGTGATAACAATTGCGTGTGTGTTACAGATCATCAACGCCAGAGAACAACACACAACGCAACAAGTAGAAAAGTAAGGAACAGAAACCATAAACCAGGGAAAGACATACCTTCAGGGCGTTCATCATCAGACGCACACCCACCTTCTGGTCCGGGATGATGGCGGGGTCCTCCAGCAGCTTCTCCAGACGGGTGGAGGCGTGCAGCAGGGCGGCACCGCCACCCGCCACAATGCCCTCAGCCACAGCCGCACGTGTCGCGTTCAGCGAGTCCGTGATGCGGTCCTTCTTCTCCGACACCTCCACCTCGGAGGCACCGCCCGTGCGGATCACCGCCACACCGCCGCCCAGCTTGGCCAGACGCTCCTGCAGCTTCTCGCGCGAGTAGTCGCTCGTCTCCGCGTCGATCAGCTCCTTCAGCAGCTCGCAGCGCTCCTGGATGGCCTCCACGCTGCCGCCCCCAGACAGCATGATGGTGCTGTCCTTCGACACCGTCACCTTCTTCGTCGACCCCAGCATCGCGGGGCTGAAGTCGTTCGCGTCGCTGATCATGGTACCAGCGTCCTCGGACAGCATCGTCGCCCCCGTGAAGATGGCAATGTCCTGCAGCGTGTTCGTCTTGTTGTCACCGAACCCAGGTGCCTTCACGGCGGCCACCTTGATCTTCCCGTTGATCTGTTTTGTGGTTGTGTTTGTGTTTGTATTGGTGTATGTGTTCGTATGGCGTGGTGTATGGTGTGTTGGAACAGCAGTGGCGTGAAGACTGACGGATAGCAACACAACACAGCACAAAAGACAAAACGCAAAACACAAATCAAACTCACCCACACATACCTTGTTGTAGATCAGGGTCGTCAGGGCCTCACCCTCAATGTCATCCGCCACAATCAGCAGAGGCTTGTTCGACTGGGCAATGTAGTTCAGGGCAGGCAGGATGCTGTTGATGGAGGAGACCTTCTCCTTCGACACCAGCACGTACGCGTCCTCGAACTCCACACGCTGCGTCTTCGTGTTCGACACGAAGAAGGGGGACACGAACCCACGCTCGAAGGACATCCCCTCCACCACGTCCAGCTCCGTGTCCAGCGTCTTCCCGTCCGCCACCGTGATGACACCCTCCTTGCCGACGCGCTCCATCGCGCTGCTGATCAGCTGCCCGATCTCCGCGTCCCCGTTCGCCGAGATCGTCGCCACCTGCGCGATCTCCTCCTTCGTCGTGATGGAGCGCGACTGCTCGGCCAGCGACGCCAGCACCTCCTTCACAGCAAGGTCCATCCCGCGCTTCAGGTCCATCGGGTTCGACCCCGTCGCCACCGCCTTGAAGCCCTCCTTGAACACCGCGCACGACAGCAGCGTGCTGGTCGTGGTACCGTCACCCGCAAGGTCGTTCGTCGTGTTCGCCACCTGGCGCACCAGCTGCGCACCCAGGTTCTCGAACTTGTCCTCGAACTCGATCGCCTTCGCCACCGTCACACCGTCCTTCGTGATCTTCGGGGCCCCGTACGGCTGCTGGATGATCACGTTCCGCCCCTTCGGCCCGAGCGTCACCACAACCGCCTTGGTCAGGCGCTCAACACCGTCCAGCATGGACTGGCGCGCGTCGATCCCGTGGCGGATGTCCTTCCCCGTGGCGTACGTGCGCCGCCCAGCCACGCGCGCTGCGTTCCGTGCCGTCGACTGCATCGTGTCTGAAGGGTGTCCGGTGTGTGCTCAACCTGCTTGGGTGGTGTGCGAGTGTGCAAGTCACATGAACATCAAAGTACGCGCGAGGAGGCCACAAATCCACAATGACATCTGAGTCTTGTTGGTGTCGTGCACGACAGAACACACCTTTGTGTGGCTCCTGATGTGAGATCCGCAACAACACACGGCAAAAAGGACAACCTTGCCTTCCCTATGCCTTACACCATCACATGCCTGCGAGACAAGAAACCCTCAACCAATGCAATGCAATGATATAACAAGTGTGGGGTGTGGTATGGGGCAACCTGTTTGTATCAATATTCTTTGAAGGGATCCCCGCACACAGGGGCGGTGCGGCCCGTCTGCCTGAATTTGCGCAGGGAGCCACACACGCACAGCGGCAGGAACAGCAATCCGCAGACAGCGGAGACAGCAAAGGGTTCCATCTGGGCATGGATCGGATGTGAATCAGCAGAAGAGCGCAGGCAGGCTGCAGCTGGGGGCGGGAACGGAAGGCACACGCCTGTTTGATTGCTTGCACCTGTGAGTGCAGCAGCAAAGTGCCGCGTGGTCCGCCCCCGTCTCCAGAGCAGAGGCAAGGCGATGCAAAGGGCCAGCACCAGCCCACAAACATCCCGCTTTATGCGTCTGCGCATAAGCGGGGTATGTGGCTGTCGTGCTGGTCTTGTCTTGTTGCCAGGAAAGAAATGGATCAGAGCAGGGAAGATGGTGCGTGACCCAAAAGGGTATCGGACGCGCGGTCGTGGAGCTGCAAAGGAAGATGGAAAGGTGCGATGGGGCGTTGGTGTGTTGGCTTTGTGCAGTGCAGTGCCTTACGGAACACCGCCGAACGGGCCGTCGCTCAGCGGGCGGATGTCGAGCCCGAGCCACGGGCACTCCGGGCACATGGGCGCCGGACCCTGCCCGCCCTTGCAGTCCGTCGCGCGGCACTCGGAGTTGACCGCGTCCCACTTGCACTTCCCCGTGGAAGTCGGGCACGCCCCAGGGGTCGTGTGCTGCGCGCAGTCCACCCCAGCCGCGTCAATCCCGAACGCCACGAACTCCGCCTTCTCCGCCCCCGGGACGGTGATGATGGTCGACTCCCCACGCGCCAGCTGCCTGCGGAAAGCACCCATCGGGTGCTCGAAGCTCGCCCCAGGCGCACCCGTCACAAACCGCGGCGCGCACTGGTTCCGCTTCCACCCCGGGGTGACGGAGAGCAGCCCCGGGATCCCGCCCTGGTACTTCGTCACGCAGCTGTGGGAGCACGTGTAGAAGAAGACCCACGCGTCACACACTTCCACAGCCGACGTGTCGGGGCACGTGAACTTCACATCCACCCCCACGGGCAGCTGCCACTGCGGGATCGTGAGCGGCAGCAGCTCCAGGAACGCCGGCGGGTTGCGCAGCTGCGAACCCATCAGATCCGGCCACGCCTCCACCCCGTGCGCCATCAGCGCCAGGTTGATGCTCCCCACTGGCCCCACCACCACGGAGCTCGCAAAAGGCCCGTGGTTTGTCACCTGGATCTCGTTCGAGGAAGGTGTTTCTGGCCTGGTCGCAATAGCTGCCGCCACCGCCGCAAGGAACACACTCGTCATCTTCCCTGTCTGCTGTCTGGTGTCTGGTGTAAAAGTGTAGCGAGTGCCTGTTGGTCGGGGTGTTGATGTGTGTCGATGATGCATGCCGTGACCCCCCGGACTAACCCGCCACCCAGAAGCGTACTGAAAAGCTCTGCCCCTGCTCCTCCGGGATGTTGACCACAGGAAGGCACCGCTGAAGTGGGTCGAACCACTGCAGCCCACCCTTCCAGATTAGATGTGCGACCAACCAGTCGACTTCATCCCAGCAACAGTAACGTGCTAAGTGTCGTCAGCGCTACAACACAAATACTCTGCTACCCTCTGCTACTTGGCATACCGGTGGTGGGGGGTGGGGGTGTCTACACCTCCTCCTCTTCCTTCCTCCTCTGACGTCTGCTCATTTTGGCCGGGACGACCAAGGCGCAATTAGGCAGAAAGACCAGGTGTTGTCTGTGAATACTAAACGCAGATGCAGCAGATGAAATGTTGTTCAAACGTGAGCTCCAATCATACGGAAAGCAAACACTGTGCGGTCCACATCAGAAACAAGAAAGGGCTAACCACACACTCCTTCCTGCCTGTTGGTTCTGCATGAGAACACCACAGGCAACAGCAGCTGCCAAGCCTTCGTCCCGCTGTTGGCACCCACCAACTCGACAAAGAAAGAAATGCATAAATGAGGAAGAGACAGCGTGCGCTGCATCACAGTATCGCCGCTCGACAGCGACGGGCCTGTTTTGCCTATACCACTGAACACCTACCGACCATGAGTCAGCATGCAGTGCAGTGGAAACACGGTTTGCAGTCTCACAAAAAAGGCAGTTTTGGGGCTGTTGTGCGGCACGGACTGTACATCAACGCGGGTATACACACCGTAAACCGGACAGCCGTTGCCTGCGAACGCACACTTGCATCTCCGGCATCTGCCGCCACCTGCCATGAGATTGTTAATGCGACCCAGACACGCACGAAGAACCCGAAAACAGCTCTCCCTCTCACCACCAGGGCTGCTTGGAGCACGGACAAAAAAGTCGTTCTGAAACACTGAAACACCCCCCCCCCCCACCCGCAGGAAAAGAAATCAAACGCAACCGGGGATTGGCGACCCCTTGCGGCAGCCCAGGGAGTAGCCCCGCGCTGCACACAGGGGGGGGGGCCATCCCCGGAGAACAAACAAAAGCTGCAGAAAGAGACAACAAAAAAAACAAAACACACCGCACCATGCCGGCCTCCGCCAGCAAAGCGTTGCCCTGATACCTCCTCTAACACAGACAGGCAAGCGACACGAGGGTCATGCCCCCTAAGGGACAGACGCCGCTGTGCTCCTGTGTTATGGGAACGTTCAGGGCGCGGTGGGATTTTTTCTTGCCTAACTCTGCGTCATGCACACGCATACACGCCCATTGTACAGCGGGCATGTGTTGTTGTGTTGGGAGTGGGGTGGGGTGGGGTGGAGATTGATGGGGGATATCACTGATCTGTTTGTTTTGCTTTTTTTATGGTGTCGAGAACCACAGGCACTGCGAGAGTTATAGGCTACTGCACAGACCCGTTCTGTCCCATTTGACACACATGACCCCCTTGTTTTGGGGAAAGGGGGGGGAAGAAAAAAACAGAGGCGCACAACACACGCTGGGGCGATGCTTTGGGTGGTTGGAGTCTTTGCGGAATATATATGCCCATTGCACAGGGCATGCATGGGCATGGGGCACGACGGTTCTTCGGCATTCATTTGTTCAGTGCAGGGGCCACACAGAGCGAAGCTCTTGTGATGCGTAGCCCCCACTGCCACAACTGCACACACTGCTGAAAAAAACTGGGTGGAATCTTCTTCTTTTCCTCGGATGCCATGTTGACGTTTTGTGGTGATACGCAGCGCTTTTCATCAATCGGTTTTGACCCATGCGCAAACCTCACCAGCCAACGGGCCCAACAGATAGTCACCCATGCAGCAGAGAAGAAAACAGGAAAGGTGCAAGTTATGGGCGGTGTCCTGAGTGGGTGGAGAGGCGTTGTCCCCCCTTTGGGATGTGGGAGAGCAGGGGGGGGGCAAGCGCAGGCCACACTCCAGTGGAGAACCACTCTGGTGGGGTGGTTTGAGTCTGGGTGTGGCCCTACCTAAGGTTCAGAACGCCTTTGAACATTTTTTGAACGATTTTTGCCGGACGTTTTCTGGCCCAAATGTCACCCGGAGGTGGGTGACGTAAGAAACAAAACTCAGCAGGAGGTATTCGCCGTTCTTCACAAAGCCTACAGTACCCCGTGAGGGGGGCTTGACAGTCCACCGAAGCATCGTCAACGAGTAAGTGCGCCTTTTGAAACAGGAGAGAATGGAGATGGGGGAGGGGGGGAGGAGGGGTGGGTGGGTAGCGAAGTAGAAGGAAAAGGAATCACGCAGTTGACATCCCTTCACTCTTTCACTGGGGATGGTGGAGGGGGGAGGGGAGGGGAGGGGGAGAGGCGGGGGATGGGGGTGTGCGTTGCATCCCGGCGGGCTGCCAGAACAGGTTCGGTTTTCCCGCGGGAAATGTGTTCAAGTAGTGGAGGGTGGGTGGGTGGGGGTAGCGGATGATGTTGGTGATGAAGTGGGCGAAGATGTGCAAGAGGAAACGCGTAAAGCTGATAATTCCTTCATTGAATTGAGGGTATCCGGCAGCATCACAGCTTCGGGATCTTGTTGCCCCACGATGCCTTCATGCGGCGCCTGAACTCGGTGTAGATGGCGTCCTTGAATTCTGTGTAGGACAGCTTCACGTTGAAGCCGTACTGAACACGCGTGTTGGCAATGGTCATGTCCACGGCGAAGGCGACAGCCGTTGCCGAGTTCGTCAGCGTGTTGGAGAAGGTCAGCGAGTGGATGCGCAGCGCGTTCTTCAGGGCCCCGCCCACAGCCCGGGTAAGGTCGCCGAAAGCATCCACCACGCCCTGTGCCACGTTCACCGTTGCCTGTGTCGCGGTCACCGTCCCCTTCGCTGCGTCCACAGTGCCCTGTGCGGCAGTGACGGCACCCTGCACAGTCTTCTTCACCGCCCGCAGCGTCTCCTCCGCGGCCTCGAGCGACCCCTTCAGCACACCGTACGCAGTCCAGCACGTCGCCACCGACCCGCACGTCCAAGGCTTCTTCTTGCACTTCTTCTCCTTCTTCTTGCACGAGTCCTTCTTGCTGTCCACGTCGTCCGACAGGTTGTCCACCGTGCGCTGTGCCCCGCTGATCTTGCTCGTCGCGTGGTTCTTTGCGTCCTGCAGGTCCTTGTTGGCCGCGTCGAGGTCCGCCTTCGCATCCTGCAGGTCCTTGTTGGCAGCAGCCAGGTCGCTGTCCGCATCCTTCTTCAGGTCGTACAGGAAATCCGTCGCAGCCGTCACCGTCGTCGAAATCACGTCCGCCTTCATCGTGCCGGTGATGGTGTTCTTGAACCCGCTCTTCCCCGGGCGCCCCTGGGTGTCCAGCGTCACTGCCACAGACATCCCCGACCCGATGGAGTAGGTGAAGCTCCCGAACACCTTGCTGTCCGACAGCTCCAGCAGCAGCGTCACGGTGCGCCCCAGGATCTTCGCACGCCCGTCGACCTTGAGGTGCTGCTTCGAGGGGGTGAGCGCCATCGAGAAGGACGGGCCCGACTTCCCGTCCGCGCTTGTGATCTGGATGACGGACCAGTCGATCTTGTCCGCGACAAACGAGGCCTCCATCCCACCCGACGACACGCTGAAGGTGGCCTCGGCAATGCGCACCACCCCCCACAGCTCCAGGTCCTGCACGTCGATGTGGATCCCCGCCGGGATGGTCGCGCTCACGTCCGCGATCTGGATCACCACGGGGTTGACCGGGTCCGGGTTGAAGGAGGCGCTGAACTTCTCAAGCGACATGTCAGCAATCACCCCGCCCACGGGGCCCAGGCACGAGTTGCACTCTGCGATGTCGGTGATGATGCGCTTGAAGTCGAGGTTCAGGACCTCTCCCTTGAACGCCGTCTTCGTGAAGTCCTGCAGGTCCGCCCCGAGCGCCACCGTCCCCGTCACACCTGCGATCTGCATCCCACCGATCAGCGCAAACTGCGACGGCAGCAGCGCGGGCGTGATGGTCATCTTCACACCCAGCGGGAACAGCACCTTCACCCCCGGGATCCCGAACGGCTTGCTCCACGGCTGCGGGGAGTCGACCGACAGCGCCACCGTCAGCGACCCCGTCGCCGACAGGCTGATGAACCCCGCCGTCGTGAAGGTCTGCGCGTTGCCCCCGGACCCGACGGTGAAGTCGAGCACCACGTTAAACCCGAACTCCGGCGGGCCAGTCTTCACCACGAACGCGAGCGCCACCTCCTTCAGCACCACCTTGGGGGACCCGAGCGGGATGTTGCCCGCAAGCATCACAAACACGTTCATCTGCGTCGTGGACTGGATGTCCGCCACCACCGTCAGCCCGGCCCCGCTCCCGCTCCCCTCGGCAGACGTGATCTGAGACTTCAGCGACGACGGGGCAATCGACTTCACCGACTGCATCACCCCGCTGTCCGCCCCGAGGAACGCGGCCAGCGAGAAGCCCTGGCGCAGCTCCACCCCCTGGATCGTCATCTTCGCCTTCGCCACGGAGAACCGCACGTACGTCGGCGCCAGCTGCTTCAGCACGTTCCCGACCACGGCAGGCATCCCCGACGGGGACGACACGGACGCCCCCGACGCCGTGAAGGCCATCCCGTAGTTCCAGGCAGACCCAGACTTCGCAACACCCACCGCCACGCTGAATTCGAGCCCGAAGGCATTCCCGGTAGCCGTGAGCGACAGCGACCCGCCGAACGACACCTCAATCCCCACGTTACCGAGCGGCAGCGCCTCCAGCCCGTCGAACAGCCCAGGCGCCCCTGCGCCCAGCGAGCTCCCGAAAGCCGACCCGCTGCCCTGCCACGCCGATGCAAAGCCCCCCGGGTTGGCCGCCTTGCCCGACAGGAGCCCGCCACGCAGCGTGATGTCCGCCGCCTTCAGCGGCAGCGGGATGGACAGGTCCAGCTCGAAGTCCCCGAGGAAGGGCCCCTTGATCGACACCGTCTTCTTCCCAGCCGCATCGGAGGACACCTGCACCGTGGGGGACGGCAGGGTGATGGACTTCCCGAAGAACGGGATCTTCAGCTCCGACAGCTGCCCGCTCACCGTCCACTCCTTCGTCGACCCCTGCCCGCACGGCTTCGAGAAGGACACCTCCAGCTCCATCGCAGGGATGCTGTACGGCAGGTTCGTCAGCGACACCATACCCGTCCCCTTGCAGTCCGTCCCGACTGTCGCCGACACCAGCACCTTGTCCGCGTCGGTGTAGGTCAGCGTCGCCTCCACAGATGACTCGCTCCCCGTCGTCACCGCAATCTCCGCAGACAGCCCCGCCGACGTCGTCGCCGTGATGGTCCCGGTCCACTTCCGCGAGCTCAGCGTCTCGTCCCCGCTCCCGGTTGCCGCAAGGGTCACAGTCATCCCAGTGAAGCGCGTCCCAGCAGGCCCGTTCCAGGACCCGGCGACAGACCCTGTCAGCTCCATCGCCCCCGTGCACTTGTGGTACGACACACCTGCGTTGAACACCAGGTCGTCTGCCCCCTTGAGGCGCAGCGTCGCCGTCCCGCTCCCCGTCGACGGGGTGTCGCAGCTGTTGACGTACTCAAGCCCGAAGGTGGACGACAGCAGCCCGTTGCTCGTCATGAAGAGGCTGGACACCGACACCGTCTGCAGCTTCCCGCCGGCAAATGCCACAGATGCCTGCGACGACCCGCCGAACAGGTTCGCCGACGCCGTCAGCGTACCCTCCCACACAAGCGCCGACCCTGTGCTGGGCACCTTCCCCGTCAGCTCCACCACCGCGGACGACAGCGTCAGCGCCTCGAACCCGATCTGCTGTGCTGTCCCGGTCACTGCGAACTTCACTGCCCCGGGCGCCGTGGCACACTTGTCGTAGTTCAGCGACGAGGTGAAGACGTGCGCCGTCGATGTCAGCGTCAGCTCCCCGTCCCCCGTCACCGTGGCGCACCCGCCGGACCCGGCCGTGATCTCCACCTGCCCCGCAAAGGCCACCCCGTTCCCGGACACCGCCACCGTCCCGGTCAGGGACGAGAACTTGTTGTCCGCGATGTCCGCCTTCAGCGTCACCGTGCTCCCCTCCAGCGTGCTCGCCCCCTCGAACGACCCGGTCCACGCCACCGACGCATCCTGCCCCTGCAGCCGCCCCTGCAGCGCCACCTGCACGTCCGACAGGGTGAACCCGCTCGACTCGAACGACGCCAGCTGCCCCGCCACATCCCACAGCGGCAGGTCCGCGTTGTCCGGCGTGTACGTGCTGACGTGCGTCACCTGCGCCGTGAAGGCCGGCAGCGACGACTCCGCGTCCGCCCCCGCGAAGGCCAGTGACCCGCTCCCGGTCATCACACCGTCGGCCACGCTCAGCGACACCCCGCCGCTCACGGGCCCGATCGCCACCGCCCCCTGCACCTCGAACGACGTGATCTTCGCCGCCGCACCGTCGAACGCGATGGCTGCCGACGCGCTGTTCCCTGTACCCAGCTCCACCGTCCCCCGGATGCTGCCGGTCCACGACACCGTCCCGTCGACAGCCACGGCCGACGCCAGGTCCAGGTTCACGTCCTTGACCGCCACGCCCGACACGTCAAGCGCCTCCGCGGACACCACCGTGATGTCCCACTCCGCGGTCTTCCCGTCGGCCCCGCACCCGTCCTTCTGCGCGATCGTCCCCACCGCGCTCAGCCCCGCGCTCGGCACCGACACCGTCACCGCCCCCGTGTTGGCCGACGTGCACCCACCGGACGCGTACGTCACCGCCCCGGTCACGCTGAAGGCAGGCTTTGTCACAGCCACCTGCACCTCCAGCGCCTCCAGCGCCGTGGTGCTGAACTCCGCCGACACAGCTGACGCCACCGCGTCGAACACAGTCGCCGATGCGGACAGCGACCCGCCCCACGCCACCGCCCCGGCGCCCGCATGCGTCGCCGTCACCTCCACCGACAGCCCGTCCAGCGACAGCCCGTTCACGGACACGGCACTCGCAATCCCTGCCGTCACACGCACAAAGGGTGCTGCCCCGTCCGCCTCCGCCACAAACGCGCACACGTCCACCGTGGCCGCACTCACCTGCAGGGCAGCGCTCACCCCAGGGATGGACAGCTGCGGCAGCACCGACAGGGTGTTGAAGGGGCACGACGCCGTCGCACCCACGATGCTCTCGTCGAAGAAGGGCAGCCCCGCCTCCGTGTACGACAGGCGCGACGGCAGGTCCATCCCCACATCACCCAGGTCCGCAATGTCGACGTACAGCGTTGTGGACACAGCGTCGCCAGGCGATGCCTTCCCCACCGCGAACCCAAGCGACACACCCGACGACGCCGCCGACCCGATCTTCCCCCCGACGAGCGTGCCTGCCCACTCAACGTCCAGGCTGTCAGCCCCGGCCTGCACGGTCAGCTCCGCCGTCAGCAGCGTCCCTTCCAGCGGCAGGTTGTCCGCCAGCTGCACCACCGACGCCGTGGCCGACACCTGCAGCGTCGCCACCCCGCCAGCGCAAACCATCGTGCCATCCGTCGACGGCGACGTCACAAACGGCGTCTTCCCGGTCAGCCCACCCGAGACGGCAATCTCACCGCTTGCCCCGGCCGCAGACCCCGTGTCCACGCAGCTGCGGATGCTCGCCTCCAGGCTGGCATCCACAGTCACGCACACCTGGGCAAGCCCAGAGGTGGAGCAGGCCAGCGGTGTCCCAGACACTGCCCCTGCAAAGAGCAGGGCCAGCACGCCCATGTATGTCCCGTGCATTGTGCCAATACAGTTATTGAGTCTGTGAGTGGGGTGGTGGAGGGAGGGTGCTGGGATGATGTGCCGTTGTGGAGAAGCGGCCTGTGCAAGGGCAAGGCAGCGGAGAAGGCGTGAAGGCAACGCAACGGGGGTGGAGGGGGGTGTGAGACTGCGTTCGTTCCTTTCCCGCACTGGTGCTCCGACGAGGTGATGAATCTGAACCCCGTCGGTCGAAACTATGAAAACTAGCAGTCCTTGAATAACACACGTTGCAGGGGCGGATTCTGCATCAGCATTGCGCCCGTGCCTCACCACTACTGATCAGCTCTCTAGGCGGAGATGACGCCCAGGATGTCGTCCTCACGCATCAGCGTGTACTCGGAGCCGTCCACCTTGACGGTCTGCCCGCCCCACTCGCGCAGCAGCACCATGTCGCCCTCCTTCACCGTCGGGGCCCAGTCCTTCGTCTCCGCCGCAACGCCGACCACCTTGGCCTCGTTGCCCTTCTGCTGCGCCGCCTGCGGGATCAGGATACCGGCAGCCGTCGTCTGCGCAGGGGCCACACGCTCCAGCAGCACCTGCTTGTTCAGGGGCTTGAAGCCCACCAGCGCAGCGCGGGTCATGCGGAACATTGTTGCGGGTTGTGTTGCCGATGTCAGCCTGGTGTGAGGGCAGGGTCGTGTGGTGTGTGTGGTGGGTCGCAGTAAGGAATGTGGTTGTATCTCTTCCACACAGTTTCACGCTAGCACCCACTCGTGATTCTAGGTGCAGCCACAGCGGAGTGCGGTGTCGATTGTAGTAAACAAAGATGTGTAAGTGGAAACAAACAGAAGCTGACACGCGGTGTAGTACCTCCCGAGGAGAATGGTGTGATTCCGCATCTATGACACTGCCGTTGTATCGTGTTGACGTGTCTTCCACACAGTTTCACGCTAGCACCCACTCGTGATTCTAGGTGCAGCGACAGCGGAGTGCGGTGTCGATTGTAGTGAACAAAGATGTGTGATGTGGAAACTCACAGACATATCTGCCACTGGCGGTAAAGTACCTTCCTTCGAAGATGAAATGCTGTGGGTGCAGACCCAAGGATGCAAGCCAGAGGAGTTCTGCAGATGGTGGGGAGCCTCTGCACCACCGATGCAGTGCAGCGGCTTGCAGCCCGGCAGTGGAGGTCACGCGGACCCCCAGGATAATTATCCACCTGATTTTGACCCGAGTTTGGCGGTGTTGTGCGTTGTGAGAGGCGGCGATATCCGGAAGTTGGAATCGGGCAAAATCAGGTGGACAATGGTGCGAATCCGCATCTATGATACTGCCGTTGTATCGTGTTGACGTGTCTTCCACACAGTTTCACGCTAGCACCCACTCGTGATTCTAGGTGCAGCGACAGCGGAGTGCGGTGTCAATCGTAGTAAATGGAGATGTGTGCTGTGCAACAAACAGACCAATCTAACACCGGCGGTAAAGTACCAACCGAGAGAAATAATGTGTTGACGTGACCCACAGCTGCCATCTGACATCTGTGATGCCATCACAATGTCGCGTGTTGATGTATCTCCCACACAGTTTCACGCTAGCACCCACTCGTGATTCTAGGTGCAGCGACAGCGGAGTGCGGTGTCGATTGTAGTAAACAAAGATGTGTGTTGGGGAAATTACCAGAAATACCTGCCACCGGTAAAGCGCCTTCCAAGGATAATGGTGTGAATCCGCATCTATGATACTGCCATTGTATCGTGTTGACGTGTCTTCCACACAGTTTCACGCTAGCACCCACTCGTGATTCTAGGTGCAGCGACAGCGGAGTGCGGTGTCAATGAGAACAAAAGAAGATGTGATGAGACGGTGCAACTGTGAGTCAGCGTGTGACAAGGTACAGGGGAGGGAGAGGGAGGGGAGAGGGGTGGTGAGGAGAGGAACTGACGTTGATGCGACTCCAGGTGCGACCAGCTAAAAGGCGGCGTCTTCAGACAGAGGCAGGGCACGCGCAGGCAGGCCAACAAACCTGCCGCGGACATGCGCTGCGCAATAACAGCAACGGTATCGGACACACGCACCCAAACCAAGCAAAGCCACACCGCCGCGAGCGCGGCGGCAAGTCAAGCCAACTGAGAAGAACACTTGTCAATCCATTGAAACAACGAAACAAAACACACCATGCAGGCAGGCAAGCTCACATCATGCCACCCATCCCACCCATACCGCCCATCCCGCCCATGCCACCCATCCCACCCATCGCAGGCGCACCGCCAGCCTTGTCGGGCAGGTCGCAGATGGCCGCCTCCGTCGTGGTCAGCAGCGTGGCCACAGACGCGGCGTCCACGATGCAGCAACGCACCACCTTCGTGGGGTCGATGATCCCGGCCTTGAACATGTCGCCGTACTCGCCCTTCTGTGCGTCGTACCCGTAGCCCTCCTGGGCAGTCGACATCACCTTCTCCACCACAACGGCACCCTCAACACCGGCGTTGTCGGCGATGGTGCGCACGGGCAGCTGTGGTGTGAAGTGGTATGGTGTGTGTGATGCGATGTGAAGTGATAGCAATTGCGTGTGTGTTACAGATCATCAACTCCAGAGAACAACAGACAACGCAACAAGTAGAGAAGTAGATAACAGAAACCAGAAAGACATACCTTCAGGGCGTTCATCATCAGACGCACACCCACCTTCTGGTCCGGGATGATGGCGGGGTCCTCCAGCAGCTTCTCCAGACGGGTGGAGGCGTGCAGCAGGGCGGCACCGCCACCCGCCACAATGCCCTCAGCCACAGCCGCACGTGTCGCGTTCAGCGAGTCCGTGATGCGGTCCTTCTTCTCCGACACCTCCACCTCGGAGGCACCGCCCGTGCGGATCACCGCCACACCGCCGCCCAGCTTGGCCAGACGCTCCTGCAGCTTCTCGCGCGAGTAGTCGCTCGTCTCCGCGTCGATCAGCTCCTTCAGCAGCTCGCAGCGCTCCTGGATGGCCTCCACGCTGCCGCCCCCAGACAGCATGATGGTGCTGTCCTTCGACACCGTCACCTTCTTCGTCGACCCCAGCATCGCGGGGCTGAAGTCGTTCGCGTCGCTGATCATGGTACCAGCGTCCTCGGACAGCATCGTCGCCCCCGTGAAGATGGCAATGTCCTGCAGCGTGTTCGTCTTGTTGTCACCGAAACCAGGTGCCTTCACGGCGGCCACCTTGATCTTCCCGTTGATCTGTTTTGTGGTGGTGTTGTGTTGGTGTTTGGGAGTGATGCGCTGGGGTGTTGCAACAGCAGTGGCATGAAGGCTGACGGATGGCAACACAATACAGCACAAAAGACAAAACGCAAAACACAAACCAAACTCACCCACACATACCTTGTTGTAGATCAGGGTCGTCAGGGCCTCACCCTCGATGTCATCCGCCACAATCAGCAGAGGCTTGTTCGACTGGGCAATGTAGTTCAGAGCAGGCAGGATGCTGTTGATGGAGGAGACCTTCTCCTTCGACACCAGCACGTACGCGTCCTCGAACTCCACACGCTGCGTCTTCGTGTTCGACACGAAGAAGGGGGACACGAACCCACGCTCGAAGGACATCCCCTCCACCACGTCCAGCTCCGTGTCCAGCGTCTTCCCGTCCGCCACCGTGATGACACCCTCCTTGCCGACGCGCTCCATCGCGCTGCTGATCAGCTGCCCGATCTCCGCGTCCCCGTTCGCCGAGATCGTCGCCACCTGCGCGATCTCCTCCTTCGTCGTGATGGAGCGCGACTGCTCGGCCAGCGACGCCAGCACCTGCTTCACAGCAAGGTCCATCCCGCGCTTCAGGTCCATCGGGTTCGACCCCGTCGCCACCGCCTTGAAGCCCTCCTTGAACACCGCGCACGACAGCAGCGTGCTGGTCGTGGTACCGTCACCCGCAAGGTCGTTCGTCGTGTTCGCCACCTGGCGCACCAGCTGCGCACCCAGGTTCTCGAACTTGTCCTCGAACTCGATCGCCTTCGCCACCGTCACACCGTCCTTCGTGATCTTCGGGGCCCCGTACGGCTGCTGGATGATCACGTTCCGCCCCTTCGGCCCGAGCGTCACCACAACCGCCTTGGTCAGGCGCTCAACACCGTCCAGCATGGACTGGCGCGCGTCGATCCCGTGGCGGATGTCCTTCCCCGTGGCGTACGTGCGCCGCCCAGCCACGCGCGCTGCGTTCCGTGCCGTCGACTGCATCGTGTCTGAAAGGTGTCGGGTGTGTGCTCAACCTGCTTGGGTGGTGTGCGAGTGTGCAAGTCACATGAACATCAAAGTACGCACGAGGCGGCCACAAGTCAACAACATCACATGGGTATTGTTGCTTCAGTGCACGACAGAACACACTTTTGTATGTGTGGCTCTTGATGTGGGCTGTGGCTCTTGAGCTCCGCAACTACACGCATCAAATTGGACAACCACATGCAAACATCATGCAAACAAAATGCTTCCCATTCCGCCGCTGCCGTACTGTTAGCCGACCGTATCTACCGGTACCTCTAGATATGTGCTCTAGTCGGCTGTAGCGCTACTCTATCTCTACTGCCCCAGCAGCTTGGGCTGCTGCTCCAGGAAAGAACCCATACATGACACAGGTCGCTCCAATCAGCGGAACCACCCACCCACGCTTGACCCCCCCCCCTCCCCCTTTTTGAAAGCTTGTTAGTGCGCCCAGCTACCTTCTGTCGTGCCTGGGCTGCCCCCCCCCCCCTTTTTTGTGGACTCATTTCTGGCCCAGTTAGATGTGTCGATACTTGGCCGGCTGCGGCAGCGACGCCTCCCCACCCGACTTCGTCATATATCTCGAAGCAGTCCGCCGGGACCCTCGGCTGTTGGACCGCGCCCGCTGTGCGCGCTGCCCCCCTTGCCCTGCACTCAGGTATATCTCGGTAGTATCAGGGTACGCCAGGGCCGACCGCGGTATGTCCCGCGGCACCAGACGGCTCACCAACCCATCCACCCACTCCGGCACAGACGCCCTCGCAATCCCCTCCGCCTCTGCAAACGCCTCATGCGCATAGCGGGGGTGGTACGCTGCGACCTTCCGCTTCACAGCCTCCGCCTCCTCCTTGGCACAGAGATGCCCCAGCTCGCCGGCACGCAGAAGCAGGCGGTAGGCCACAAGCGAGAGCCGCACATCCTGCCTCCTGTCCCTGTGGCTGTCCGCGTTGTGCCGCATGCAGGTGTCCCCCACCAGCTTGAGGAACAGCCCTGCGTTGTATAGGTTGTTGAGATGCAGGGGGTCGGCCTCCAACGCCTCACGAAACATCCCCACCGCCGCAAGCTTGGACCCACGCTGCACGAGATACGACGCACAGTTCCCCTTCAGACACGCCAGCTCCGCAGGATTCGACGAAGAATTCTCAATTGCAGCACGGTACGCCTCAGCAGCATGCTGCGCCTCCTCCGGCAGGTGGAAGTGATAGATCTCCGCCATCTTCGCATGCACCAGGGGCGCGCGTGGGTTATACTTCGCCGCCTTCTTCAGCACCGCCACCGCGTCATGCCACTTCTCCGCAAGCCCCAGCGCATCGGCATACCCCAGCATCGCAGGCAGATGCGTCGGGTCGATCTCCGCCGCCCTGCTGTACAGCCCGAGGGCTGTCTCCAGATTCTCCAGCAGCCGCTGATCCTTGATGTGAAGGTCAGCCCCATGTATTTCGGTCCACGTCCCGCAGTTATGCGCCTCTGCACCGATGGTTCCAACCCCATCCTTCCACAGCGTCTCCGGCAGGGGCGTGGTGCGGGGGATCTTATCGTGATGCCGCGACCCACCTCGCTTCCGCTTCGATGCGGCGTATGCATCACGGTGTTTCGCAGCATCCTCCAGCCGCGCAACCCGCTCGGGGTCCCAGTCCTTCGGGTCGCACTCCTCCTCTGTCACGAAGATGCCGTTGATGCGCCGGCGCTCCTTCAGGCGGGACGGGTCTGCACCGAGCTTCACCCCACCGGGCATCAGACCCTCGACATACCACGTGATGTCGTCCCCCGTGAGCATCGGGAGGAAAACCGTCGCCCCAGGGGAGGGGAGGAGATGGCTGATCTTCTCGCCGTCCTGGTGGCGCATGCTCTTCGGGAGGGACAGCCGCACCACGCCGTCGTTGAGGATGAGGACAGAGCAGTCGAGGCTTGTCTGGCTTGACTTCACCCTGCACTTCCGGATGAGGTGGGATGCAAGGTAGTGCAGCGGCTCGGCATCTCCGGGGTCCGCAAGCTCCACCGCACGCTGGTAGTGCTCGCGAGACTTCTCCTCAGGGACACCCGTCCTGTCGCAGAACAGTGCAAGGGAGAGCTCCCCATAAGCTGTGCCTTTAAACTTCCCCGCATTCTCCCGCAACATCGCGAGGCTATCCGCCGTATCGATATCGGCACAGCTCCTGAAGTGCGCCATGCTGATCTTCTCCGCGACATGCTGGCGGAACCCGAAAGGCCTCTGATGACCCTTCTCCTCCAGGCTCCGGATCTCATCCTTTATCCTCTCGATCTCCAGGAGACGCGACTTCCTCCCAAGCGCCCAGTCAGCCTCCGCAGAGGAATAGGAGAAATCGGAACACCCATGGGCAGGGCTCTCTGATGTGAGCGACCCACCTCCACCACCACCCCCTCCACCTCCCCCTGCAACTGTACGGTCCGACGCATCTGAGGCACCCCGCTGCGTCAGGCGGAGAGGGACACGCGCGATGAGCGACTCGGTCCCCAACCCCCCGAGACCCACCCGGGCACTCCGCACGGCAGCCGGGGTGGCGGTCTCCCCCACAAGGGGTATGGTAGCCCGGCGCAGCGTTGGCTGATGCAGCGCAGCCTCCTGGCCCTGGCGGTGGTGGTAGGGGTAAGACGCACCCCCTTCGGCAGCTTCTGGGGGGGGAGCTCGCGCGCCACCCACACCGAAATCGGAGCGGGTCGCCGGGCTTCCGCAGCTGGAGGAGGAAGAGGATGACGATGACGACGACGACGAGTGTGTAGGCGACACACCCCTCCTCCGGCTACCCAGCCCAGCGGGAGGGCCTCCTCCGCCTCCACCCCGCCCCACCGAGGATGAGGATGAGGAAGTTGACGATGATGATGCCGGCGACGACGGGGGTGTGCCGAACCGTGTTGTGTTGGCGGTGGCGGCGGCGACGCCCGCCACCCCCAAGCCCCTCCCCGTGAGCTTTGCAACGCCTTCCTGCAGGCAGGCGCTGCTGATGTCCCTCTCATCCAGGAATGTGCTGTCGGTGTAGGAGAGAGCTGTCCCCGTCGCATTGTGGTGGTGATACTGCGGAGGGTAGTCACGCCGCTGCGACGACTGGGAGGCGGGGTGTTGGCTGTGATGGAGGTGGTGGCGATGCGACAGCTGCGCCTCACTCCCATCAAGGCGGGGGCCTGTCAGCCCACCCGCTCCGCTGCAGCTCCTCCCACCGTAGGCAAGCTCGAAGTTTGCGGAATACGCTGCAGCGTCTGCTGCATCGGGGTCGATCGCCGAACCATCAGCTCCGCCACCACCACCACCCCTCGCAGGGGCTGGCATGAGCTCCACCCGCTCCACCAAGGTGGTGTCCGGCTGCACCGGGCCTGCGTTTTCGACAACAGCGAGGAGAGTTGCGCATGTGGGTCGTGACGCGGGGTCCGCAGAAAGGCACCTCTTGATGACAGACAGCCAGAAGGAGGGGATCATGTGCTGCGCGTTGTCGAGGTGGAGGTGCATAACTCCAGGGTCCAGCGCAGGGTCCAGGCCTGTCAGGAGTTTGTACATCAGGCAGCCGACGCTGAATATGTCAGAGGAGGGGAGGAGTTTTCCCATCGTGAGCAGCGTCTCAGGCGCCTGATAGCACGGATTGCTGTGGCTGTCGGAGAGGAGCCTGGAGGGGGTGCTGTCGCGGTCCGAATCTGACTCCTGCACCCCCTCGATCCCTGTGAGCTTTGCCACGCCGTCCTCAGAGAGGAGTACGTTCACACCGTTGATCAGCCCGTGGACCAGGGGTGTCGGCACCGCGTGGTGGAGGTGGAGGAGGGCGCGCAGAACCTGCCCCAGGACAAGCTTGTGCGCGTTTGGCCCCAGCTTCCGGATCTCGAGGACATCGTCCAGAGCCCCGTCGATATGCTCCAATATGATGAAGGGGCCCTGCGGGACACCCTCGGGAAACACAGCGGGCCCAGCCCCCGCGGTCTCCGCCGCGCTCTCCGCAGTGGCGAGAGGGGACATCGCACCGGCCGCACCACCGCCTGCAGGAGGGGTCACTGCAGTGGGGTTGGCACCCCCTGGTGTCTCGGAGTTTTCGCAGCTCTGGAAGCTGGAGGAGGAGACGGAGCCGGGCGACATGGCTGGCGGTGGCGGAGGCGGGGGCGGCGGAGGAGGCGTCGGGCTGCCCCACCCCTCGGTGTGGTGCCGCGCCGCAGTGGCCCCCGACCCCACCCCCGGGCCCCACGCGAGGAGGGAAGGGATGTTGGGGTGCGACCCCAACCTGGCGTGCAGGTCCAACTCCTCACGGAAGGCACGGTGCCCACCCTTTGAGTTGTGGAATGTCTTCACCGCAACCTGGGCTCCCCTGTAGGACCCGAGGCGGAGCTCCCAGGCAGACACAGGCGAGACCTGGAGGATCGGCCCACGCAGTGACAGCCCGGCGCATCTCCGTGCGATGCGGAGTGAGGTGAGAAGAGCGTGGCGTGACTTCAGCAGGGAATGCCCCAGAGAGGTGTTCCTGGGTGAGCTGGACAGCGAATACCGCGTGTGGGTGTGCGGGGAGACGAGTGTGGGCGAGTAGGCGATGCCCAGAGGGACAAGAGAGGCGCGGAGGCGGAGGGCGGCATCCGCGAGGTTGTGGTGGATCACGGAGGGGTGTGCCTCGTTCCTCGATGCCCCGGAGGCGGACCAGGTGTTGACGAGGTGTTCCAGAAAGCTGACCACCCCTTCGACCAGGACGATGTCTTCGTCCCCGACACGGCGGCTGACCTCAAAGCGGCGGCGCTTCAGCTCGACAGAGGCCAACTCGAGGGCGGAGATGCAGAAGTGCAGCTCCTCCCCGGAGTTGTTCCGATCGGCTGTATCGGCGATCCGACGGATCGCGTTCACAACGCTTCCGACGCGCTGCCACCCCTTTGCGTTTTCATCCACCCCGAGGAGGCCCCCGTGGTGTGGGTGGTGTTGCTGTTGTTGCTGCTGCTGCTGCTGGTGCTGCTGCTGTTCACCCGCCATACCCTGCCCTTGCATGGCGAGGGGTGGGGGGTGGGGGGGCGCGACCCCTTCCCCTTCCCCTTGCCGTGTCGGAGGGGGTGTTGCGCTTCGCTTCGGTTCGCCGCCCCTCAGTGGGACTTTGGGGTGGCGGCGCGTGTGGTGTGTATAGCAGGGGTGGAGTGGGTGGGGCAGGGGGCAGGGGGTTGGGGGAAAGCACAGTTGCCTGGCATGTGGTGTGTGTGGGGGCGGTTGCGGATTTCGCTCTCATTCTCTGGTGGGAGGAGGGGGAGAAGGGGGGTGCGGGTGGGGTGAGTGGGGTCTCTTCTTCTTCTTCTTCTTCCTCTACGTCACGACGCGTGTGTTCTGCTGCCCCAGAGCTTCTGCAGTAATTTTTTTTTGTTTCAGAAGATCCTGCAGAGCAGCCAGTTTGAAAAAAAAATAATGAAGACATACAAGAGAAGTTGAGAAAATCAGATCCGAATCAGAAATACCCCAGACACAAGTGAATGGGGGGGGGGAGAGGGTGAAAGGGAGGACCAGCCACCCTGGAGCTGTATTCCTCACACCTCCAGCGTCACACCTACGCCCCTCCGTCGCACATGCTTGCACACACTCATGCTGTGGGAAGGCACGGCGGGGCGGCTTCATGATGCTTTGCGGGGGGGGGGGAGGTGGTGTAGGGGCGGTCGGCGGTTAGGGCTTTGCTCTGCCACATGATGTGCCAGGGTGGCACACAATAGCGTGACGCCCGAAGTTGGCAAGGACTTTCTGGCTCGACCGATTCGCAAGCCCCCTTCCTCGGCACAGCGGGAGTGAAAATAGTGACACTTCAGTATATCTCTCTGCCCACGCGCCAGCCCGATCACAATCTAAGATGTGGGCAGCCGTCACCCTGCGCCAGAGCGTGCCAGTGTGCGACTCCCCTAGTTTGGGGGCCAGCTCACTTTTGCGAACTCCAGATCGGGGAGGCAACCCAGCGGCGGCATACATTCTTCCACCCCACGGCACGCACCGCACCCACATGCACACACACAGACACACAAGCCCTCAAGACTCTTGAAGCGGCCTGACTATTTAGTGTCTTCGTCGCAGCAAGGGGGCGATATATACCACCCTTTTTATTGATTTCACGTGTCAGTGTTTGACTTTTTCGCAACTTCATTTCTTCCTTTTCTCCCTCTCCAACCCCACCCGTGACACCACCAGGGTTTAGCTAGCCCTGGTCCGATTATCCCCGGTTCTTCGCTGAAGAGACGCGGCCGGGGGGAGGGGTACGAAGAGTACGCGTCGAAACCGGTGTCACGTCGTGTTGGGGAATCCTTCGGGAGTGCGATACTGAAGGGGAGGTGCTACTGCCCGTGCAGGGCGACACCGCCTTAAAACTTTGTAACCACACACAAACCCTCTATTCCCCCAGGCCTGATGAGCAATCCCCCCTGCCTCATGTTGTGACTTCCTTTCTACCTTGCACAAAACATCCCATTTGCCCCTTTTCTTCCTTCGAAAGTGTTGTGACTTCCCCCCTACCCCACCCCTCGGGAGTGCCACTCCTCTGGTGGTTAAAAGTGACCCGCCGTTGTGCCTTCGGCATCTGTTGCGTGTGCCGTCGTATTCTTCCTATGCACTAGTTATAGCTATCCGGGGGCGGTCTGCTGTCGCACCAGTGGGCTGCCCCACCTCTGCACCCTCGGTTTTTAAGATGTTCACCACAGCGGAGAATGATCCCCTTCTCTGTGGCGATCGAGCCAAGCTGGACGAGGTTCGCCTTCGGGCGAAGGTCATGTGGGCGGACAAAAGGTGCCTGCTCCTGAGACTCATCAGCAACCTGTTTCTTCCTTCAAGCCCTCAAGACTCTTGGAGCGGCCTGACTATTTAGTGTCTTTGTCGCAGCAAGGGGGCGATATATACCGCTTTTTTATTGATTTCACGTGTCAGTGTTCGACTTTTTCGCAACTTCATTTCTTCCTTTTCTCCCTCTCCAACCCCACCCGTGACACCACCAGGGTTTAGCTAGCCCTGGTCCGATTATCCCCGGTTCTTCGCTGAAGAGACGCGGCCGGGGGGAGGGGTACGAAGAGTACGCGTCGAAACCGGTGTCACGTCGTGTTGGGGAATCCTTCGGGAGTGCGATACTGAAGGGGAGGTGCTACTGCCCGTGCAGGGCGACACCGCCTTAAAACTTCATAACCACACAGACACATCCCATGGGCGGCAATGGAACTGGCAACCGTCAGAAAAAGCTAACGAAACGAGGCACGCCAGACGCACAGAGAATCGCCCCATCATGATAAAAGACCACTGCCCCATCAAAAAACGGGGTGTGACTCCAAACCACAGCAACAGCAGCCAGGGGTGCAGGGAAGGGGAGAGGGCAGTGGATCGGGAGCACGATGCGCTAACATCGTGCTGAGATTGCGCACTGCCCCTTGCAGGAGGGGGAGGTATGGGGTGTGTGTGTGTGTTCGCGTACACGGCCGACCCATACATCGCGCGTTTGTCCTCGTGTGTGCCTTCTCCTCGGCATGAAGCTTTACAAGGATGCCTCTCAAGGTGCAAGGGAAGAGAAGCATGCCCTCGCGCTTCGAGAGGAGTGCTGCATTCACACGATAACACTGGCGCGAATTTACTCTCGCATGAGATGTAAGAGTATACCGTGCAGTTCTTTGCGCCGCAAGGCACAGAGTGTGTGAGTGTGAGAGTGAGCCCTGTGCTGAGGCGGGGCACCACCAGCCAAGAAGATCTAGATTCTGTTTGGAATCGCGGCAAAGTCCTCAAGAAAGAGAGAGAGAGGGGGGGGGGGATGAACAGCAATGTCCAGAGTTAAACAATCCCGGGACTTTTTCAAGAGCTTTTCGGGGGGGGGGGGGGGGGGCAATGTTGTTAAAAACCCGGGTCCCAGAATAAAAACCCCAAAAAACCCAAAAAACCGGGTTTAAACTCTAAAACCGGGTTTAAACTCGGTTTAAACCGAGTTTAAACCCAGTAAAAACCCAGTAGGAAGCTGCAGGGGGTGAACACGTTACGTGCACTGAGCTGGTTTGCGGGAGGGGAGGGGGGCCAGGGAGGGACGCGGCTGTCCGACTTGTTCAACTTTCACAGGACTTCGTTCATGACCGCGTCATACTTCTCATCGAGAAGTTTACCCCCGAGTTGGTGCCTGCTCGGCAGCTGCTTGACATCTATGCCGGGGCGTGTCACCCCGACGGCCTTGAGGAAATGTTCATCCTCAATGATGGAGAGGGGGAGCCCGGCAGCCAGTACAAAATCTGCCCAGGCATCCACTA
Organism: Rhynchopus euleeides; assembly: GCA_963210315.1. Taxonomy (NCBI): domain Eukaryota; phylum Euglenozoa; class Diplonemea; order Diplonemida; family Diplonemidae; genus Rhynchopus; species Rhynchopus euleeides. Next base: position 860,860 of record OY723306.1, on the reverse strand, counting down.
TCCTCGTCATCTCCCGTCTCGTTGGGTCGGGGGGTCGCAACAATCATGCATTGCCTGGCTGATTTGGCAGCTGGTTTTGACTTCTTCTGAGGGGGGTCTCCTCCAGGCGTCGCTGGCGTTACTGGTGCTGCTGGTGCTCCTGGCAAAATGACCCCATCACGGTTCAGAAAAACGCCGGAAATGCAAATTCCGCGAAGCTGAAAACCACCATTTTGGGGGTACCAGGAGGTACTACCCCCCGGTACCGGGTACGGTACCTACTCAGATCACTGCCGCCAGCCATTTTTTCTTGTCTTCAGAGTCTGCACTGGGATGGTAGAGGTGGTCGAGTAAAAACCCCCCCTCTCCCACCCCCCACCAAAAAACCGAGTTTAAACCCGAGAAATCTCAGGAATAAAAACCATAAAAACATACATCGGGCGTTATTGCGTTACCAGTAACGGTAATACCGTTATTTTTTCGGTAAAATAACTTACCGTTAATAACGTTCCAGAACGGCCGAATAACGTTATCCGAAAATCAGTAACGGTGTTTTTCGCGTTATAACGTTATCGATAACGGTAATAACGGTATCAGGAACGGTAATAACGGTAATAACGTTATCGATAACGTTCATGGATGTATTCAGATCTTAATAAGAGAGGAATTTTTTTCGCCAAATCTACCTCCTCCTCCTCTTAGATTAAGACCTTAGTCCATAAACGGCCCAAAAAAGCCCAACATCTGAATCCCCTTAATTAAGGTCTTAAACCTCTTAGTGTAACCTCTTTAAGGTCTTACACTCAGAGGTTAAGACCTTAGTTCGATCTTCAGCAATATTACGTTGACAGCGGGTGAACCCAGCAGGTTCCTGCACACACCCGCCCCCCGCGCCCCCACCACACGCACGTTCGTGCCCCCCCCCCCCCACCACACACTCAGTTGACTCCAACACTCACATCCCCCACGAGGACTCTTATTTGCGTGGCAGCAAGTGGCATCATAGTGTGAGAGAAATGCCACACTGCAAAAGTACGCTTGAGTCACAGAGCGGCAGCAGAATACAGGTTGGAGTTTTGCCGCTCAGCGGATCATCTCACGCGGTGTACGCGTGTGCATTGATGGCAGAGACTGCCTCTTCGAAAGAAGCCAGCACATTCTTCGGGATGGTGGTGGGCTGGAGAATGTCGTCCTCCCACTCGACGACTTTCGGCCCAGTCGCAGCAGGATAGCCCTTCCGCAGGGTCCGGTCGAACTGGTTGGGTAGGTCCTGGTTGCAGGCATGGAAGAGGATTCGGGCCCGAGTTGATGCGTGCGCTGCCATGCGGGACGGGGGGAGCACACGGCGCGCGATAGAAAACACGCTGTCACACCCCAGAGTCGATGCAGTCACCGCCAGCAGATCAAGGCACAGAGTACGCAGCGCGCACTCCCCGTAGTTCAGCCAGAAGGAGTCCACATCGCCCTTCATGCCCTCCTTCTTGGAGTGATCCACATACTCTACCCACGCCGCCTCCTCGACTTCACGGAACGCCGGAATCCAGGCAGTGATATCCTGGAAGGACATCAGGTTGTCAGTGTTCCCCATGATCTTGACAGCACGTGGGTTCACGTGTCTCATCGCCTTCCAGTAGTAGTACGACCCCTCCGACTTGTTCCCCCACCACCGCACCTTCAGCTCCTCTGAGAGGACAGCTGCGACTGGGGACTTGGCATCCAGCAGGTCTTCCAGGGACTTCTTTTCCCGCTCGAGAAATTCTTTCTCTTTTTCCGTCTTGGCGTACGCGATGTTGTCAAGGTCCTGAATCTTCCCCTCCATGTCACCCCAAACAGAGTGGCTGTGCGACTTCTTCGAGGGGGTGGTGTAGGAAGCCAGCAGCTCCATGATCGGCGAATTTGCCCGCTCCATCTCCAGCAACTCCTTCTCCAGCCGTGTGACCCCCAGATCCTTGAGCAGCTGGCCCAGCTTCCCCATGCTGGGTGTCGTACTGCCCTGTTGGAGCTCGGTGCTCACGAACACGAACAGCGCCTTCATGCGCTGGCGCACGTGGGTGTACACTTCGATGCGAGACGAGTACCGAGTATCACCTGGGAGGGGGCACTTCACAGCCGGCACCTTCTCCTTTGTGTTGTTCTTTTTTGCAGCGTCGAGAACAGCATGCGCTGCTGGAAGGATATCCTTGAGGGTGGTAGCGGTGGAGACTGCCTCGTTCGGCTGGCGGAGGGCTGCACGGATCTTCCCGGCGCACGATTCGAAGAGATCGGCTTCCTCCTGCGGCGTGCAGTCCTCCCTGAGTTCTTCGACTTCCCCGAGGATGGTCTCCAGCGATGACACAGCAACTCCGGAGAGACACTCCATCTGCACTTCGACCCACCGTCTGTGCCGATACTTGTTCTCATCCCCGCCCAGCAAGTTGTTGAGTAGGCGGGACACCTCGAAGGCGGCACACCCCGGGAACTTCTTCTCCAGGTTGGCCAGCATCCAGGTCTCGCAGACGTCGCCACAGTTGTTCACCAAGTGTGGGACGCACGACACGAAGGGGACACCGAATGCTTCGGCGAGTTCACGGCTTGCAGCTGCGTTGGACCCGCCCTTGTCGGATCTGATGAGGAAGGGGGGGGGCAAGCTGAGGCGCGTCAGCTCGCGCTTGATGTCCTGCGACAGCTCGACCCCGGTCTGGCTCCCCCTCCGCTCCTCCGGACGTATGAAGATCAGCGATGCGGCGAATCCTACAGCGCTGAGGATGATGGCCGTCGCCTTCGTGTCGCCAATCCCACTGTTGTCATGCGACATGCAGTACCTCCCCCCCTTCAGCTTGGCCGTGATGACCTTCTCGCTGTCCTTCGTCAGCTCGTCGCCCAGCTTCTTCACCAGCGGAGCAACCTTCGGGGGGTCCTTGGGGATGCGTGTGCCTGCGAGGCAGGAGAGTACACCCTGCATCGCGCCCGCTGTGATCCCCGTGTAGAGCACCCCTTTCGCGATTTTGTCATGCAGAGCGGTTTCACTCGCTTCAAATGCAGTCACAATTGTGACCTGCCCCTCTTCCCCCTTCTTCTGCCTTGATTTCTTCCCCACGTGCTTGCTGCCGGTGAAGTGGTCCCCCAGGTCGCCTGCCTGGACATGGGGCATCCACAACACCTCGCAGATATCGCAGGAGGGGACCTCCTGAGCCGCTGCGTAAACGCTCGTCAGCTGCTTGGAATTCCTGTAGTGTGATTTGATGTCGCCGACCTTCACGCAGACACAGTCGGTGTGCTTCTTCATCTCCCTGCGGAGAGCATCGCCCAGTACCTTCCTCTGGGAGGGGGCAGGTGGGGGGTCAGCAGGGGGTGCGGCCGGCGCGTCGTCACCAACGTCCTCCGCCGGGGGAT